>JAYESA010000011.1:29678663-30278663 GCA_036927795.1 Iris macrosiphon
ATTAATTAATTAAATATAATATAATATTAAAAAATATGGGATTTTATATTCTACCCAACTTATAAAAATTTCGTCCTCGAAATTGACACTAACCCATATTCATAATAAATCACTATAGCTATTGTCACGCCCCAGTCCCAAAATACCGTGGGACCGGACTCGTGGCAATGGCCAGCAGTACGCACCGATGAACAAACCCAATTTAATGGATCCATCAGGGCATACTTAAGCTGTAAAATCAAGTCTACGACAACATGGCACAACTAATCTCATCCACACAAGATATAAAATATGATCCACAGAATAAATAAGAAATGTAAATCATCAATCAGTCTCAACAAGGGCTTCGGGGAACAACCCGATAAATATCTGATACATGGTTCAACAAACCATAAACAAATGACTGAAATAAATAAATAAAGCTGAGCATGAACATGGATGCTCAAAAGAAGTCTTCAGCTAAGACCTCATCCTCGGATGGTGGTACAGCTCCTGGATCAGCTCCTGCTCCGGTCCCGTAAACCTCGGGATAAATCTCGTCTGCAAAGTCTGGGGACAAAATTCGGATCCAGGTCCTCAGGGGACATAGCAAGGTACAAGAAAGCTCATGCCAAAATGAGTAAATAAACAGTGCAGCAGATAAATAACTAAATGAAGCAATAGGGTAAATATGTAACCAATCTAAGTGAAATGCAAGTGAGAGCAGCACGAGTCTCAGGCTGAGCCACTACAAGCTCTGTGTCGGGGAGCCGGTAGCGGTAATAACCGGTAGTGGGTCTAGCTCTGCTCCGAGAGTCTACGACCTCTCAATAATAGAAGATATATATATGTAAACAGCCTGTAGCCTGTGTGTCTCTCCCCACCCAATGTAACCACGCATATCATGACCATAACGTCTCATGCCCATGTCAAGCGCGATCATAGCTAAATGCAACAAGTCATAAAGTATCCAAGAATATAATGTCCATGTCCTGTATCCTATACAGAATCACCACGAATATCTCGAAAAAATCCTGTCTCATGAATAGTGTCAAGTGTCCTGGGCCATAGGTACTCGATAAGACAAGTACGAGAATAAAGTGTCACGAATGTCCATCTCTAGATGACAGTACCCAACATTGCGTACAGTGTCGACACCCGACTGATAATCGGACGCTAAGTACGTCATACGGTCCTAGGTTGAGCATGCAACGCACTAAAGTAAAGCAAGGAATATAAGTAATAATACTGCAGAGTTTGGCAAGGTACACTTGCCTGATGTTTGTATATCAACAACTGTCCCTGGATCAGTGGGTCCGGTGGGTACTCCTCCAAAAGCTGTAATAAACATCACCAATAGTCTCAGAAGATATCAAACTGCTAGAAATGCTTGTCCTTACGTCCAATTTGGACACAGGGGCAAAAAGGTCATTTTCGGATTAAAGCGGGGTCCACATGTGGGCCACTTTGCACCGAAAAGCGTGTCAGGATCAAAGGTCTCCAAATTTTGCAAACTCAGTATCTACAAGTCAGGAACGATGATACGAACCCAACGGAACTTCTAGAATTGGATTCCGATGAGCCGATCTCAAAATCACCCATCATGTGGAGCCTGTGGGGCCCACGATACGTGATTTTGTCAACGTTCTCGGAATCGGACCAAACTTGGGTCACAGGACCAGCGTATTGCTATGAGTCCGATGGCGCAAGTTCTGTCTCGATCCGACGTGTGTACACAAAGTTACAGCATGTTCCAGAAAGGTCGGATACGGGGTGTCGTCGGCGGATACGCGTTGATTCCGGGGTGCACGCACCTCCGAATCGACTTCTGCAAAATCCCACACGACCGTATCAACGACGCGCACGGTTCGGTAAAGACCGCGTGCGACCAAGTCGTCCCGTTTGGCGGGGCGTACCCAGTTCCGGGGTGAATCGGGGTATTGTTTTTCCTGTTTTTGGATCGCGGTGTGCGATCACCACAGGACGCGATGCACCGAGCGAGTTGCACGGGCACTGAGAGGGTTATACAGTCTACGCATAGCAACTGACGGAATCAAAAATGGTGTTACGATGAGGAAGAAACCGGTACCTGAACAGGGCCCCGTGGGTTCTGAATTCCCTTGTGTCCGAGGATCAACTCGACACGGGCTGAGTTATGTCCGCTGTGTCCTGGCTCGCGTCTAGGGTTCTTCTGCGTATGAGTCAGCGGCTGGCCTTAGCCGGAGGGGTCGTCTCAGGGCAGCGGGGTGGCGCTTGGGAGACGTCGGGTCGTCGACGACCGGCTGATCTGGGCCGGGTCGACAGCAGCGGTTCTGGTCGGGGTTGACAGGTCGTTCAAGGAGTCGGCGCTGGGGTGGCGTCGGGTTGACGAAGGGAGGACTGGGCGGAGGAACCGTCGGCTCGGCGGGCGAGGGCAGCGGAAACAATGGTTCGGCGGGGATCGTGGTCAGGTGCTGGGTCGTGGAGTCGCTCGTGGAGTCGAGCGGCGGTGCTTGCTGGGAGAAGTCGCCGGCGACCTAGGGCTCAGATGGGTGGGTCTTCGGGTCAGCGGCTAGGTCGGGCGCAGTAGACGGCGGCGGAGAGTCGAGCAGAGTACTCGAGTCAGGCGATGGGTCGATCGTGGGGGATGAGGAGCACTGCGAGGTGGTTGGTAGTCGGGATGGGAGGGGCACAGCGGAGAATAGGGTTCAGATGGGTGAGCACGAAAAACGAGAAGGGTTTTATAGGCTGCTACAGTGTTGACGGCCGCCTAGGGTTTGCAGCGGGTCGGGTTCTTCTGCGGTTCTGGTCTTCCCCGCGATGGTGAGTTTGGTCTGGGTTGGGTCGAGCTCGGGTTGGTTCGGTTCACTCTTCCAATAGTTTTTGGTCCTCGAATCGTTGCTCCGGTGTCCAATAAATTCACCGAAAAATGCCATGCGTCCGGTTCTCCATTCTACACAATAAATTATTATTTCCAGAATATTTTAACCCCAATAGGCAACACAAAAAATTCTTTAACCCACAATTACCTTTGTTATAAATTCCAGAAAAATACCGAAAATACAGGAAAATTATTCTAAAATTTATTCTGAAAATTTAGGGTGTTTATAATCTTCCCTCCTTAAAAGGATTGCGTCCTCGCAATCAAAGAATAAGCTACTCAAGAAAGAGTTATGGAAATACAAGGTTACTTAGTTTATAATTGTCTCCTCAAACAGGTGGGGGTAACGCTGGCGCATACTATCTTCTCGTTCCCAAGTCGATTCGCCAGGAGAATGGTGTTTCCATGCTACACGAACCAGTCTGATCGTCTGTCCCCGCAATGTCTTCTCACTGACGTCGAGGATGCCAACTGGTTGTTCTTCATATCTCAAGCTTGGGCCTACTACAATCTCTGAATGATCGACTACGTGACTTGGGTCGATCACGTACCTTCGCAGCTGTGAGACGTGGAATACGTCATGCACTCCCTCTAAGGATGGTGGTAATGCAAGACGATATGCCACCTCACCAACGCGCTCTAGGATGTTAAATGGCCCGATATACCTTGGGCTCAGCTTGCCTCTGCTCCCGAATCTGATAGTACCACGAGTGGGCAAAATCCTCAAGAATACGTGATCTCCTTCTTTGAACTCTAGGGGACGCCTGTGTGTATCTGCCCAATGCTTCTGTCGGTCCTGAGCTGCTCGTAGATAGTTCTGTATCTGTTTCACCTTCTCCACGGTCTGTGTTACCAATTCTGGACCCAGTAATTGACGTTCACCGATGTTACTCCAGCATATAGGTGACCTGCACTTCCTTCCGTATAAAGCTTCAAATGGTGCCATTTGGATGCTGGCCTGATAACTGTTATTATAGGAGAACTCTACTAAGTGCAAATGATCTTCCCAAGATCCTCCAAAGTCTAGCATACATGATCTCAACATATCCTCCAATATCTGAATGGTGCGCTCCGATTGGCCATCTGTCTGCGGGTGGTATGCCATGCTGAACTTGAGTCTGGTGCCCAGACTCTCTTGCATGCTTCTCCAGAAATGGGATGTAAATCTCGAATCTCGATTCGATACGATACTAACAGGCACTCCATGTAATTTGACAATTTGTCGCATATACATGTCGGCTAGTACCTCTGTGGACTGCCCAACTCTAAATGGCAAGAAGTGTGCTGATTTAGTGAGTCGATCCACTATAATCCATACTGCGTCTCTTCCGCTGGGGCTCCTCGGAAATCCGATGACAAAATCCATCGTGATATGCTCCCACTTCCATTCCGGTATCGGGAGCGGCTGTAACATACCTGCAGTCCTCTGATGCTCGGCCTTTACTTGCTGACATACTAAGCATTTGGCCACAAATCTGGCGATCTCTCTCTTCATACCATGCCACCAGTAATACTGTCTCAAGTCTCGGTACATCTTGGTTCCTCCAGGGTGAACAGAGTACATAGAGCTATGTGCTTCAGTTATTAACTCCTGTCTCAATTCTCCATTTGGAACATACAGGCGGTTCCCAAACCTCAATGTCCCGTCTTCGTGGATGCGAAGTCCTGTCTGCATGCCGGCTTCTGTCCTCTCTTTGAGTCTTCGAAATCTAGCATCGGTGGGCAATGCCTCCTTAATCTTCTCCACGAGTGATGACTGAATCTCAAGATTAGCCATCAAGCCATTCGGTCCTGGTAAGACGACCTCTATCTGAAGCTCCTGTAAATCCTTCAACAACTCGGGCTGCATCGTCAAGAAATAAGCCGTAGGCTTCCTGCTGAGTGCGTCTGCAACAACATTCGCCTTTTCCGGATGATATTGCAGATCTATGTCAAAATCTACCATCAATTTAAGCCAGCGTCTCTGCCTCATGTTAAGCTCCTTCTGAGTATATACATACTTCAGACTCTTGTGATCGGTGAAGATTTCCACCCTTTTCCCATAAAGATAGTGCCTCCAAATCTTCAATGCAAATATCACGGCTGCTAGCTCCAGATCATGTGTTGGGTAGTTCTTCTCGTGGACCTTCAACTGTCTTGACGCATAAGCAATGACTTTGCCATGTTGCATCAAAACACATCCTAGTCCGCTGCCTGATGCATCACTGTAAACAACAAAACCTCCTGAACCTGAAGGAAGAGTCAAGACAGGTGCTGTTGTTAATCTTCTCTTCAGTTCTTCGAAGGCCTTCTGGCAGTCTTCTGTCCATATAAACTCCTGGTCCTTTCGTGTCAGCTTCGTCATTGGTTCTGCAATCCTCGAGAAATTTTCTACAAACCTTCGGTAATATCCCGCAAGTCCGAGAAAACTTCTCACTTCTGCAACTGATGTAGGTGTAGGCCAAGTCTCTATTGCCGCAACTTTCTCTGGATCCACTGAAAGTCCTTCTCCTGAGATGATGTATTCCAAGAAAGGTACTTTGTCCATACAGAACTCACACTTACTGAGCTTGGCATATAACTTCTCCTGTCTTAAGGTCTCTAACACGATTCTGAGATGCTCCTCGTGCTCTTCATGGCTCTTGGAATATATGAGGATGTCGTCAATGAACACCACCACGAATTTATCCAAGAACTGATGAAAGACTCTGTTCATTAAGCTCATAAACACTGCTGGCGCGTTGGTTAAACCAAACGGCATCACCAAGAACTCATAATGTCCATACTTGGTCCTAAAACCTGTCTTCGGGATGTCTTCCTTCCTTACTTTGATCTGATGATAGCCGGATCGAAGGTCAATCTTCGAGAATACCCTTGCACCACTCAACTGATCGAATAGATCATCAATGCGTGGTAAGGGATACCTGTTCTTGATGGTCACAGCATTTAGCGCCCTATAGTCAATGCACAATCGTACTGTTCCATCCTTCTTCGGCACAAATAATATGGGTACTCCCCAAGGTGAGACACTAGGCCGAATGAAACCCTTCTCCAGAAGGTCATCAACCTGCTCTTTCAACTCCACTAACTCCTTAGGTGCTAGCCGATATACTGATGAAGTGATAGGCTCTGCTCCTGGAGTTAAGTCTATTGTGAATTCTATTTCCCGATCAGGCGGTAAACATGGAAGATCATCAGGAAATACATCCACAAATTCTGATATGACTCTTGGGTAACCTGTCTCCCCTTCTACAGATAATACCCTAAGAGTAGGCTGAACTCCTTGCTCTACTGCTCCTCGAAGAAACTCAAATTCTGGATGTCCAGGCGGTCTAAATATAACCTTTCCAAGCCGACAGTCAAGAGTCGCATGGTACTGACTCAACCAGTCCATACCAAGTACGATATCATAATCCGGCATGGAAAAGATCAAAAATTGAGCTCGCATCTCTCATCCACAAACTACTACAGAACATGATCTACAGACGTCACTAACCGGAATAATTCCACCTCCCGTAAGAATTCTCTTAATCTTCGGAAGGGGTGCGGTAGCTACTCTATGGGTGGCTACAAAACTAGCTGCTATAAATGAATGCGATGCTCCAGAATCAAATAAAGCTACAGCTGGTAATGAAGCTACTAAAATAGTACCTGCGATGACCTCGCCTGCTGTAGTCTCCTGTTCAACAGCTAATGGGAATGCCTGTCCCCGTCCCTGATCTGGACCTCTCTGCTGCTGCTGCTGCTGCTGGAATAGGACTGCCTGTAGTGCCAGTGGTGGTCTCTGCTGATTCCCCCTGGGGCTGGTGGTCTGACCCCACCAACTCTTGTCTGCTGGGCTCCTGCTGCTGGATAAGCTGGTCGTGGTGCAGGTAATGCTAGTCTTGGTGCTCCGTCTTTGCGTTCAGAATAGTCGCTGGAAAAGTGCTGGTTGGATCCACAGCTCAAACATAGTCCCAACTTACGCCTGCATTCCTTCTCAATGTGTCCTACCTTGCCGCAGTGGTGACAAGTAGGAAGAGGTCTGTCCCTATGTGCTGCTCTATCTGGCATACCCCTCTGGGTCCATTTTGCTGAATCCCCATGTGCTGGCCTGGATGGTGCTGATGTGATAGGCCTCTTCAGTTTAGACTCCCTTCTAGTGACGCGCTCCAAGCGTCTGGCTGCTGCAAGGACATCGGTATAAGATGTAGGTGCTACCGATCCAATCAATCTCTGAAGCTCGAGCTTCAAGCCGTCAAAGAACTTTTTAGCTTTCTCTTCTTCCGTCGAAATCAATGTCGGGGCAAAGCGACTCAGGCGAATAAATTCTGCATTGTACTCCTCCACTGACATGTTGCCTTGGATAAGGCGGTTGAACCTGTCTCTGAGCTCTGACCGTGCGACTGCTGGAATGTACATCTCTTGGAAGAGTCTGGAGAACTCTTCCCATGTGACTCGGTCCTGTCCAAGCCTCCTCTCTTCTGCTAGCCACCAGTGATGCGCATTATCAGTTAACTGTATTCTAACTGCAGTCATCCACTTCTCTCTCGGAAGTTCAGCGGCTTCCAACTGATGCTGAATGTTGGTGAGCCACTCATGAACTTCCGTTGGCCCTTCCTTACCAGAAAATGTGCGAGGCTTGAGGTGACAAAAATCAGTGATAGATCCCGTCGCTGTTCTCCTTGTTGGTGGATTTGCCTGCTCCAATGCGGATACCAGGCTGGTCCTCAGATACTCGGCCTCCTGCCGATGGGCCTCTTGCTGAATCTGTTGCTGTGCTTGCATCATGGCATACATCATCTGGAACATCTGTTGCCCGTCCATGGCTTGTCCGGGCGAAAATACTGGCATCTGCGGAGTGAACTATGGTGGAGGTGGGATGTCATCTCTCCGGAACCTTGGATTAGGCTGTCCGGTTTGATCACTCTGCGATGCCTGTCCTCCATCCCCTGGTGTCACTCCGTCTCCATAAGTAACCACAGCGTCGTGTGGCGTATCCAAAGGAATATCATCTCTGTTCCCGGAATCCATTGCTCTGCAATCAAAATATAAACTGTAAGAACGCACAGAGGAATCAATACAGGATGCAGTTCAAGTAAAAATTTCAAGTCGATATAGAGTTCAACGATGGATTAAATGATGGATGAGAACCTAGAACTTATCCTATCCTTAGGGCAGGCTGGTTCGGTCCCTAAGTTGAAACCGAACAATTTAGTCGTAGACCTGCATGGGCCACCACAAAAACTATGTCACGCCCCAGTCCCAAAATACCGTGGGACCGGACTCGTGGCAATGGCCAGCAGTACGCACCGATGGACAAACCCAATTTAATGGATCCATCAGGGCATACTTAAGCTGTAAAATCAAGTCTACGACAACATGGCACAACTAATCTCATCCACACAAGATATAAAATATGATCCACAGAATAAATAAGAAATGTAAATCATCAATCAGTCTCAACAAGTGCTTCGGGGAACAACCCGATAAATATCTGATACATGGTTCAACAAACCATAAACAAATGACTGAAATAAATAAATAAACCTGAGCATGAACATGGATGCTCAAGAGAAGTCTTCAGCTAAGACCTCGTCCTCGGATGGTGGTACAGCTCTTGGATCAGCTCCTGCTCCGGTCCCGTAAACCTCGGGATAAATCTCGTCTGCAAAGTCTGGGGACAAAATCCGGATCCAGGTCCTCAGGGGACATAGCAAGGTACAAAAAAGCTCATGCCAAAATGAGTAAATAAACAGTGCAGCAGATAAATAACTAAATGAAGCAATAGGGTAAATATGTAACCAATCTAAGTGAAATGCAAGTGAGAGCAGCACGAGTCTCAGGCTGAGCCACTACAAGCTCTGTGTCGGGGAGCCGGTAGCGGTAATAACCGGTAGTGGGTCTAGCTCTGCTCCGAGAGTCTACGACCTCTTAATAATAGAAGATATATATATGTAAACAGCCTGTAGCCTGTGTGTCTCTCCCCACCCAATGTAACCACGCATATCATGACCATAACGTCTCATGCCCATGTCAAGCGCGATCATAGCTAAATACAACAAGTCATAAAGTATCCAAGAATATAATGTCCATGTCCTGTATCCTATACAGAATCACCACGAATATCTCGGGAAAATCCTGTCTCATGAATAGTGTCAAGTGTCCTGGGCCATAGGTACTCGATAAGACAAGTACGAGAATAAAGTGTCACGAATGTCCATCTCTAGATGACAGTACCCAACACTGCGTACAGTGTCGACACCCGACTGATAATCGGACGCTAAGTACGTCACACGGTCCTAGGTTGAGCATGCACCGCACTAAATTAAAGCAAGGAATATAAGTAATAATACTGCAGAGTTTGGCAAGGTACACTTGCCTGATGTTTGTATATCAACAACTGTCCCTGGATCAGTGGGTCCGGTGGGTACTCCTCCAAAAGCTATAATAAACATCACCAATAGTCTCAGAAGATATCAAACTGCTAGAAATGCCTGTCCTTACGTCCAATTTGGACACAGGGGCAAAAAGGTCATTTTCGAATTAAAGCGGGGTCCACATGTGGGCCACTTTGCACCGAAAAGCGTGTCAGGGTCAAAGGTCTCCAAATTCTGCAAATTCAGTGTCTACAAGTTAGGAACGATGATACGAACCCAACGGAACTTCCAGAATTGGATTCCGATGAACCGATCTCAAAATCACCCGTCATGTGGAGCCTGTAGGGCCCACGATACGTGATTTTGTCAACGTTCTCGGAATTGGACCAAACTTGGGTCACAGGACCAGCGTATTGCTACGAGTCCGATGGCGCAAGTTCCGTCTCGATCCGACGTGTGTACACAAAGTTACAGCGTGTTCCAGAAAGGTCGGATACGGGGTGTCGTCGGCGGATACGCGTTGATTCCGGGGTGCACGCACCTCCGAATCGACTTCTGTGAAATCCCACACGACCGTATCAACGACGCGCACGGTTCGGTAAAGACCGCGTGCGACCAAGTTGTCCCGTTTTGCGGGGCGTACCCAGTTTCGGGGTAAATCGGGGCGTTGTTTTTCCTGTTTTTGGATCGCGGTGTGCGATCACCACAGGACGCGATGCACCGAGCGAGTTGCACGGGCACCGAGAGGGTTATACAGTCTACGCATAGCAACTGGCGGAATCAAAAATGGTGTTACGATGAGGAAGAAACCGGTGCCTGAACAGGGCCCCGTGGGTTCTGAATTCCCTTGTGTCCGAGGATCAACTCGACACGGGCTGAGTTATGTCCGCTGTGTCCTGGCTCGCGTCTAGGGTTCTTCTGCGTATGAGTCAGCGGCTGGCCTTAGCCGGAGGGGTCATCTCGGGGCAACGGGGTGGCGCTCGGGAGACGTCGGGTTGTCGACGACCGGCTGATCTGGGCCGGGTCGACAGCAGCAGTTCTGGTCGGGGTTGACAGGTCGTTCAAGGAGTCGGCGCTGGGGTGGCATCGGGTTGACGAAGGGAGGACTGGGCGGAGGAACCGTCGGCTCGGCGGGCGAGGGCAGCGAAAACAATGGTTCGGTGGGGATCGTGGTCAGGTGCTGGGTCGTGGAGTCGCTCGTGGAGTCGAGCGGCGGTGCTTGCTGGGAGAAGTCGCCAGCGACCTAGGGCTCACATGGGTGGGTCTTCGGGTCAGCGGCTAGGTCGGGCGCAGTGGACGGCGGCGGAGAGTCGAGCAGAGTACTCGAGTCAGGTGATGGGTCGATCGTGGGGGATGAGGAGCACTGCGAGGTGGTTGGTCGTCGGGATGGGAGGGCCACGGCGGAGAATAGGGTTCAGATGGGTGAGCACGGAAAACGAGAAGGGTTTTATAGGCTGCTACAGTGTTGACGGCCGCCTAGGGTTTGCAGCGGGTCGGGTTCTTCTGCGGTTCGGGTCTTCCCCGCGATGGTGAGTTTGGTCTGGGTTGGGTCGAGCTCGGGTTGGTTCGGTTCACTCTTCCAATAGTTTTTGGTCCTCGAATCGTTGCTCCGGTGTCCAATAAATTCACCGAAAAATGCCATGCATCCGGTTCTCCATTATACACAATAAATTATTATTTCTAGAATATTTTAACCCCAATAGGCAACACAAAAAATTCTTTAACCCACAATTACCTTTGTTATAAATTCCAGAAAAATACCGAAAATACGGGAAAATTATTCTAAAATTTATTCTGAAAATTTAGGGTGTTTACAGCTATTACACTTCATTGCTATCTAGCAGTACTTCCTAAAAGTCATAGTCAGTCATTCTAACACTTCTCATTTATTGTCCATACCCTATTCTATTATCCTCTAACTCGTCTATACTACCCAACTTACAAAAATTCTACTAGTAGTCAAAGTCTCTTGAGGCTATTGTCTAGGTTATAAGACAAATTTATTCATTGGGTCAAAAATTTTGGGACACCTGTCTGAAATCTCATAACTATGATTTTTCTCCGTAACCGTTAAGTATCGTAGTCTAATACTGCCACTTCACCTGGCCAGTATGGCTGCAAGTAATTCGACTATTCTACCATAATCGTCTAGCTGCAGCTGTTGTTACCTCGCCAACGATTTATCATAGTCATCAGTTCGTAACAAGTGCCTTCAACTCCTTTCTAGGCTTAGTCTAAGTTTTAGGGCAACAATTAAGGTCTGGACTAACTTTATAAAACTATTAGAAGTATGAACTATTTTAATAATCTAACTAATTCCTGTTAGACTAAGGGATGCTATTCATGGTTTTAAAAGAAATAATAAGGGAACACATACATTGCTATAGTGCATATATATAAGGGTTATCATTAAGAAATAATCCTTTAGTTATCAATCATTACTAACACATTTATGTTTTAACTACCAAAATAAGGGTGAGATTGAAGTAAATCAAATAATTCATAATAGCACGAAAAGATGCAACTATGATAGGAAGAATTAAGCATGGAATAAGGAATGGATATGGAAGAGAAGATGAGCCACCCGAGGGTGCGATATGGTGATAGGAAGAGAATACTACTACTGCTACTCGCGTCATCTATTAGCATCGCGGGTATGCCATCTAGTTAAAATATCAACATATCCTCATAACTGCTAAACCACCATATATAATTCTACATCTACTTATACACCTAAGATCTCGTGTCACAATGGGATTATGAGTATGCAATAACAACTATAACTAAAAGGTCGTACCTGTATCTACGACTTCCTGTGTCTGCTCTCCCATATTCGTCGTAATGAGTGCTTAGCCTTGTCCTTGGTCGTTCAGCTGGGGCCTAGGCTCCTCCACTTGGGTAGACTTTAGAAGCAGTGGTGGATCCCCTTGGTATCCTATACTTGAGGGTGTATGTGGTGTTCCTGATACTAATGCCATAGACCTCTGGGTCTGCTGAGGATATCCTCGGGTTTGATGGTGACTTGATCCACATAACATGCACTGTCCCAATTGATAACGACAATCTTTATGAATATGACCTGTTATACCACAAAAGTGACAAGTACGACGCTCCTTGGTTGGATATGGTGTGGCACTATATGGTTGCTGGAGTGTCAAAGGGTGTCTAATGGGTCCTCCTGGCTGTGTCCTTACTGGTCCTTGGTGAATTCTCTGATGTTTTTTGTTTCCCTTGCTGATGGCCTCCTAGATCCTGGTCTTTTTTAATAACTCGGTATAAGAGATCCGGGACTGTGAGCTAGTGTAGTGCTGGAGCTCCTGCGTCAGCCCACGGTAAAACCTCTTAGCCTTCTCCAAGTCACTAGGTATTATGGCAGTGCCATACTTACTGAGGCGGCTAAACTCTGCATCAGACTCGTCGACTGTCTTGTTCCCTTGCTCCAGATGGAGGAACTGATCGTACAACGCATCCCTTACAGTGTCCGGGAAGTACTTTCTCTCAAAGCACTCCAAGAATTATTTCCAAGTCTGACGCGTACCCAACTGGCGCTCCATTGATTCCTACCAGTAATGAGCGTTACCCTCTAGCTGAGTCCTTACGCCTGTCATCCATAGATCCATAGGCAGTTGCGATGCTTCTAACAACTTCTTGGTGTTGGCAATCCAGTTTGTGGTCTCCTCTGGACTCTCAATGCCTTTATACGGCTTGGGGCCCATCTGTACAAAGTCCTTGACTGAACCAACCCGAGCTTGCGGTACTGAAACTAGTGCCTGGGTTGGTGCAGGGGCTAGTTTAGCCATTCTCTCAAGTGCTGCTAGAAATTCTAGCCTATGCTCCGTCGCTTGCTGCCCCTGCTTTGCAGCCTGTGCGGTTGCCTGCTGACTCTGTTCCGGCATTATCATCTAGAAGAATTATAACAGCTGCGCCTGGATATCTTGCGGTGCTAGTGGAGCTGGAAAAGTCCCATTAGGCACCGTGGAAGGAGCTAATGGAATTGGATTGTTAGTCAGTCCATCCGGTCCTGGAAGAAGAGGAGCCGTTGGGGCCTCTCCTGGCGATTGGCCGTTGACTCCTGGAGACGCGTTGTCCCTGGTGGCGGCATGTTCGTTACGTAAATTTATCTCTCTGCAAGTGATGGGCGGAGGATAAGGAAAGGTACATGAATCAAGTAGGATGCAAGCACTTAAGTAGGACATGTTGGAAGGAAGGTGAGTTATAGTCAAATGTGGATGAGATATAAAACTCTAATCCTAGGTGCAGGCCCGTTCGGTACAGTTACATAACCGAAATGGCAAACTCGTCCTGCATGGGCCACCACAAAAATATGTCATATTCCAGTCCTAAAATACGTAGGACTAGGAATACGTAAGCATGCCAGCCGTATGTATATGGCAACTCTAATATATGGATACCATAATACACACATACGCTGTAATATGAATGTTAACCCACATGTGGTATATATTTTGTCACAAGTCACAGAAATACTAATCTCATCCTGTCACGACCCATACCCGAAAAATCGGGCATAAGTCATGGGTACGTCCAGCCTATGCCGTAGAATCGGCGGTAGAACGCTGTATGGTTCGTTCTAGGTCAAACAAATATATATATATAACTCACAAAAATCTGTCAATATCCTCTCCAAAAGGAGGGCAACCACGCAATATATATAATCTCTCAATCACAATAACTAGGGGAAGAATAAAAGCACGATATGATAAGAACAAAGAAACAGAACCAAAGAGAGCAAGACAATATCCCAAAATACAGTCCAAGTCTATAATAGTCTACAACATCTCACAGAATCAAAAGAATAAGTACAATCATCCAAAATAACAACTGAAAATAACCCAGGAAAACCTACCTAGCTAACTAGGGCGCTAAAGGCGTCTCCTCGGCGCACTCCTCCTCGATCTCGGGGTCACAACACTCGTCAACACCCGGCCCGTAGAACGTCGGGCAATAATCCTCAGGATCCTCTGAAAAAAATATGTCCAGTCAGGACTGGAGCGAAGTACATAACTCTGAAAGCAACTCCAAATACATAGTAAGGTGTATATGACGAGCAATAGAAAAGTATACAAGATGCACAAGAAATAAATATATGCTGGAGCAGATAAAGTAGCTGCAATGTAAACTGGAGAACAATACAAGTAGTGGAAAAGTAATTGCTGGTGAGAAAACATGAATACTAGCTAAGTGCCTTGAGCACAAGTTTGTTATGTGATCGGCTTAGATTGCACATGAAAAATACTACGATAACTCCGTTATGCATGAGTTGCATAACCGACATACACATGAATAATGTTTGGATTTGATCACATAACCAACTCCTACTCCCCTCCCCCACTAATACTCTTGGATCCAACCACGGCATGCTACGTACATGATAATAGCTCGCGCACACGAAGGCGAGAGCACAAGAAGCACATGATAGCACATGAGAATCAATACCCGAAGCACGTACACGTGATAGAGTACCCGCTGAACACGGTAAGGGGGATATCATCTCATGACGGGATCCACTAGTACCAGCTCGTATAACAATGTGTCAGAATCAAGTATTACAGTTCTAGAACAGGTGATATAAACGCTATCATGAAATGAAAACTATCAGAGGTAGGTACTCGCCTGATGTCCTGAGCAACTGGTGATGATCGAGATCCGGACCGGTGTTGCAAGAACCTATTGCGAAAAACAGAATTAAACAGGGTTCTAAGGAGTTAAATTGATATAAAATAATTAAAAATAGGCTTCTAGGGATATTCTAGACCGAACGGGTCAAACCGGTGAAATTCGAGTCAAAAAGTCAACCAGTGGTCCAAAAAGTCAACTCTAGGTCAAAACTAGGTCAAACGTTGACTTTTTTGGTCAATGAGGACAATTATGGTCAAGGCTAGGTCAAACTAGGGTGCCCCTGAAATTCTAGGTCAAAACTAGCTCGTTAAGGTAGTAAACTCTCAAACTCGCCTCCTCGAGATACCGGGATACCCTCGGTATCCGATACCTCGATCAAGGTCACGCACCCCGCCTAAACCCGCTAAAACCTATGCTAGCATGCGTAAATATATATACCAATACATATAAAAATTACTCCAATACTATTCCTAGGCTATTGCTTAAATACCCCTCTCGAAACTCAATACCTTGGATATCTCAAGGTATTGAGATACCTCGGTATCCCAAGGGATTGAGGTATCGCTCTAATACCTCTCTAACTACCCCTCTAGCTAGCTATTTTAGTATGTAGATATATATATCTAGCTATAATCTAGGCTAAAAAATATATATATATCTATCATATATATACATATCTATGTACCTATGTGCATATATATATAGATATCCACAACACACATATACACATACCCACACACACTCTCAATATGTATATATATCTATCTAGTATCTATACATATATATTGCTATAGCTATATATATATATATATATATATATATATATATATATATATATATATATATATATATATATATATATATACATACTTAGATATATCTGTCTAACTACTTATCCATCTATCTAATATCTATCTAATATCTATCTATCTATCCATCAATCTTATCTAACTATCTATCTATTTAACTATCTATCTAACTATCAATCTATCTAACTATATATCTAACTAACTATCCATCTATCTATATCAACCTATCCCTCTATCAAACTATCTATTAAACCATCCCTCGCTACCTGCTAAAGCAACGCACCTAGATGCGATTGCTGCTGCTTGCGCTGGCTGCTTACACTGCTGCTGCTGCTGCTTAAGATACTGCTGCTGCTGCAGCTGCTGTGCACGCTGCACAGCAGCACGCTGTGCGCTGCGGCGCTACCTGCTGGCTGCACGCTGTCCCCCCCTCGCTGCACGCCTCACTGCCCCTTCGCAGCACACGCACACAAACGACCACACACACAAACACAATCACACACACACAGACACACACACACACACCTATATACATAATATATATACACACACACTTATATATATATTCTAACACACACACACTAACACTTATGTATATAAATACACACACACACAAACATACATATACACGCACATATCTATATACACATATATACACACTTATCTATATATATATATATATATATATATATATATATATATACGCACACAAACTCATATATATATACACACATACACACAGATATATATATATATACATATACACACACACGCACACTCATACATATACATATATATATATATATATACACACACTCACACTAATATACATACACAAGCACAAATATAGGTATATACACACTCACACTAATATACATACACAAGCACAAATATAGGTATATACACACATATATATATATATATATATAAATATCTATACATATATAGACACACATACATATATATATATATATATATATATATATATATATATAGAGAGAGAGAGAGAGAGAGAGAGAGAGAATAAGGGAGGTGAGATGGCACCTCACTCTAAAAACAAGGGTGGCGGTGACGTGGCATAATCTCAACCACACATTTCATAATTGACAATTTGCACTTAACCCCCTCCCCTCGTTTGTGTGGTTAGGATTGTGCCACGTCACCGCCACCCTTATTTTTAGAGTGAGGTGCCATCTCACCTCCCTTATTCTTTCTCTCTCTCTCTCTCTCTCTATATATATATATATATATATACATATATATATATATATATATATATATATATATATATATATAGACACTTAAACACAAATACAACACTACACACAACCACGCACACAACGTCCACCAACGCGCGCCCAACGACCCACACGGACACGAATACATATATATATATATAAAATATAACCCAAGAATTCTAGCACACACTCCCCGAAGCTAACCCAACGCGCGCACAAGCCCGAAACTACAAAACCAAGTCGAAATGGCCGTTCGGTCATTTCGACGAACACGCGGTGTGCGGTTCGGAAAACCTCCTGAAACGCACACCAAACCAACTCGAAATTGGCCCAAAATTTATCCACGGGTTCTAAACGATGTCTAGATCCTAAAAAAAATGCTAGCCCATCGATTCTAGGCCCGTGGCGAAAATGCGCACGCACTTAGAACCGGCGACGACGAAAACCCCAAAAATGCCCAAAACGCCCGTTTCTTCGCTACACGACTTCACGTGTCCGAACGGAGACACGCACTAACCCTCAAGACACCCGACAACGTCTACCTAGGTCCGTCTAACCTAGGGCATCACCCAAAATTGGGCCAATTTCGGATTACACCCGAAATTGACACAAAACCTAGTATCAAAGTCTCCAAACACAACCAAACTTGTTCCAACTTCCTCCCACGGGTAGGCTTAGGGTCTAGAAAGGTTTTAAACTACTAATTATACTACATAAGAGTAATTAGTAAGGGGAAAGTTAGGGTTTACCTCTTGGGAGTTGGAATTCCAAAGCCAAAGTCTCCAATCCACTTGAAATCACCTCCCTCAAGCTCCAAGACTCCAAATCTAGCCTCCACACTAAGTCTAGGCTCTAATCACCTAGGTTAGGGAAAATCATAAGGTTAGGGTTCACATAAAAAAGAAGGAATGGAAGAAGGAAGGAAGAAAAATGGAGAGAACTTACTTGAAAGAAGGAAAGAAGAAGAAAGAAGAAGTGGAGAAGAAGAAGAAGTGAAGAAGAAAAAGGAAATGGGGATGGGGGCGGCTGTGTGTGCTGGTTGGTCGGGTCTAGGGGCTGTGGGAACTGGCCATGTAGTGTATAAAGGGTTTCCAAAGTCTCCAAATGCCCAAAATGCCCTACTCTCACTTGTCTTTGGGTTTCGGGTTCCAAAACCACTCAAACTAACTCCAAATCTTTCCAACTAACCCACTAAAAATATAATAAATATTTCTAAACCCAAAAATAGGTCTCACAAGGGTGTGGGTTTGGTCGGACATGGGTCCACTAGGGTCTGACATGGGTCCAGGCTAGCCAAAACCCTAAAACAATCAAATAAAAATAACACAATCACTAATTAAATATAAATATAATTAATTAAATACAATACACAATTTTCTAAATAAAAAAATAAAAAAATACCCTATTTTCTAGAATCGGGTAGTGACAAGCCTACCCTCCTTAAAATAATTTTGTCCTCAAAATTAAAAGACGAAACTAGGACAGGAATGCAAGAAAAGAACCATACCTCAGGGCTCGAAGAGATAGGGGTATCGCTCGCGCATTTCATCCTCCCTCTCCCAGGTCGACTCACCCGGAGAGTGATGCCTCCACGCGACGCGAACCAAGAGAATAGTCTGGTTCCTCAACACCTTCTTCCGCCGATCCAGAATCTCCACTGGCTGCTCTGGATAGCTAAGAGTAGGGCCTACCACGATCTCTGAGTGATCCAATACGTGACTGGGATCCGCCACGTACCGTCTCAACTGCGACACGTGGAACATATCATGAACTCCCTCTAGCGTAGGCGGCAACTCAAGCCTATACGCCATGGCGCCGACCCTCTCAAGGATGCTGAAGGGTCCGACGAAACGTGGGCTAAGCTTCCCGTCTCCACCGAAGCGAATAGTGCCCCGCGTTGGAGAAATCCTCAGGAACACCAGATCTCCAACCTAGCACAAACAAGGTCTCTGCACTTAGTCTAAAACAAGCAATCACAAGCAAATATAAGAACAAAATCTAGATTCTAAGCTATACCTCGAACTCCAAAGGTCTCCGGTGGCTATCGGCCCAATGCCGCTGCCTGTCCTGCGCCACCCGAAGTCTATCTCTAATGAGCTTGACCTTCTCCGCTGCATCAACCACCATCTCCGGGCCAAGCAAAGCTCTCTCGCCTATATCATCCCATGATAACGGAGTGCGACACCTCCGTCCATACAATGCCTCAAAGGGTGACATCTCGATACTGGCTTGGTAGCTGTTGTTGTAAGCAAACTCTACCAAGTGCAAGTGATCCTTCCAAGAGCCTCTAAAATCCAAAACACAAGTGCGAAGCATGTCCTTAAGTGTCTAAATGGTCCTCTCTGACTGACCATCTGTCTGTGGGTGATATGCACTACTAAACTTGAGCTGGGTGCCCAAGCTAGCCTGCAGACTCCTCCAGAAATGCGAAGTAAAGCGACTGTCCCGGTCTGATACTATGCTCACAGAAACTCCATGTAGTCGGACTATCTGGCGCACATACATCTCTGCTAGTCTCTCTGTAGACGTACCCACTTTGAATGGTAGGAAGTGGGCCGATTTGGTCAACATGTCCACGATGACCTAAATCGCATTCTTCTCGCCTGGAGAATGGGGAAGTCCAGAAACAAAATCCATGGTCACATGCTCCCATTTCCACTCCAAAATGGGTAACGGCTAGAGCAATCCTCCTGGCCTCTGCCTTTCCGCCTTCACCTGCTGGCACACTAAGCATCGGGATATGAAGCGCGCTACCTCCCGCTTCATCCCGTACCACCATACATGCTCTCTCAGATCTCTATACATCTTGTTGGCACCTGGATGCATAGAGTACTGGGATCGATGCGCCTCCTGAAGAACCTCCTCGCGCAACGACCCACTCGGCACACACAACCTGGTACCGTGCCGCAAAGAACCATCACCAGCAATGGTGAAGTCATCTGATAATCCCATCTGAACCTGCGCCCTGATGCTCCTCAGGGACTCATCCTCAAACTGTGTAGCCCTGATCCGGTCTACCAACTCTGACTGAATCTACAGTCCCCACATCTGCATCTCAACTCCTGGAACTATCACTTCAATGCCCAAGCTCTCTAGATCTGCCAGAAGATAACGATCTATAATCAGGCACATAGCTACCGGATACCTGCTCAATGCATCCGCAACTACGTTCGCCTTCCCTGAATGGTACTACAACAATATGTCGAAGTCTTTCATCAACTCCAACCATCTCCTCTGCCTCATATTCAGCTCTTTTTGGGTAAACACATACTTCAAGCTCTTATGGTCTGTGAAGATCTCCATACGCTCTCCGTATAAATAGTGTTTCCACAACTTCAGAGCAAAGATGGCCGCTGCCAACTCCAAATCGTGGGTAGGATAGTTCTTCTCATGAGGACATAATTGCCTAGAAGCATAGGCAATCACCCTCCCATTCTGTTGCAACACACAACCCAGTCCCTTCCGCGATGCATCACTATAGATAGTGAATCCTCCAGAACCTGATGGCAACGTCAACACTGGAGCTGTCGTCAACCTCCTCTTCAGCTCATCAAAGGCGATCTGACACTCCTCTGACCAAACAAACTCCATATCCTTCCGGGTCAGCCTGGACAACGGCTCTGCAATCCGGAAAAAAATCCTGAATAAATCTTCTGTAGTAACCTGCCAGCCCCAGGAAACTCCTGACCTCGGCTACTGAACTCGTAGCACTCCATGCCTCAACTGCCATGATCTTTCTCGGATCCACCGAGATCCCCTCTCCAGTCACCACATGACCAAGGAATTCAACCTTGTCAAGGAAGAACTCGCACTTCGAAAGCTTTCCATAAAGCTTCTCCTTCCTGAGAGTCTCCAGCACTATCCTCAGATGCTCCTCGTGCTCCTCTGGGGTCTTCGAATACACCAAGATATCATCTATAAATACCACCACAAACCTGTCCAAATACTGATGGAACACCTTGTTCATCAGATTCATGAACACTGTCGGGGTATTAGTCAACCCAAACGGCATCACCATGAACTCATACTGTCCATATCTGGTCTGAAAACCTGTCTTCGGAATATCCTCCTTCCTGACCTTCACCTGGTGGTAGCCTGTCCTCAGATCAATCCTGGAAAATACCCTCGCTCCGCTCAACTGGTCAAAAAGATCATCAATACGCGGCAGCGAATACTTGTTCTTGATTGTGAGGTTGTTCAGAGCCCTGTAGTCGATACACATCCGTATTGACCCATCCTTCTTCGGCACAAAAAGTACTAGAGCACCCCACGGGGAAGAACTAGATCTGATAAATCCCTTGTCCTGAAGCTCATCCACCTGCTTCTTCAACTCTATCAGCTCACTGTTGCTGACTCTATAGACGTGCTGGGATATCGGCTCCGCGCCTGGCACCAAGTCTATAGAGAACTCCACATCTCTATCCGGAGGCAACCCTGGCAACTCCTCCGGAAAGACATCCATGTACTCCTCTATCAGTGGATGTAGCAATCTTGGCTCTACCACCAGGGCTCCGCAGAAGACTCCCTCGGTCTGCTCCGCTGCTCCTCTGGCAAATTGAAACTCTGGCTCACCCGGCGGACTAAACAACACTCTACCTCCACGACAATCTATACTAGCACAATGCATACTCAACCAATCCATCTTGAGTACAATATCGTAACTCGGAAGTGGCATTACGAGTAGGCACACACTTAACTCCCGGTCTCCCAAGGTAACTCTCCGGTCCCTGCAGACATCACTGACTAGGATGATACCGCCCCCGGTCATGATCTTACAGAGTCTAGCTAAAGGTTCAGCAACAAGATGGTGTCTAACAGCAAAAGATACAGACACAAAGCTATGGGAAGCACCGAAATAAAATAAAACAAGTGCTGGAATAGAATCAAGAAGAACAGAACCTGAGATCACATCACCAACGGTGCAAGATACGATATCATCAAGAAAGGACAGTAATATTGCAAAAGAAAACAATTTCAGGAAAAATTAAAGATAGCAAGAGAAATCAGGAAGAGTCCTAGTTGTGATTGAGCACACACTCTCTCAGCCTATATCCTATATCCTATTGCAGGTAAACCTAAAAACTAGACCTGCATGGGCCACCCACCAAAAATGTGTCACGACCCGCACCCAAAAAATTGGGCATGAGTCGTGGGTACGTCCAGCCTACGCCGCAGAATCGGCGGTAGAACGCTGTAAGGTTCGTTCTAGGTCAAACAAATATATATATATATAACTCATAAAAATCTGTCAATATCCTCTCCAAAAGGAGGGCAACAACGCAATATATATAATCTCTTAATCACAATAACTAGGGGAAGAATAAAAGCACGATATGAAAAGAACAAAGAAACAGAACCAAAGAGAGCAAGACAATATCCTAAAATATAGTCCAAGTCTATAATAGTCTACAACATCTCACAGCATCAAAAGAATAAGTACAATCATCCAAAATAACAACTGAGAACAACCTAGGAAAACCCACCTAGCTAACTAGGGCGCTAAAGGCGTCTCCTCGGCGCACTCCTCCTCGATCTCGGGGTCACAGCACTCGTCAACACCCGGCCGATAGAACGTCGGGCAATAATCCTCAGGATCCTCTGAAAAAAAATATGCCCAATCAGGACTGGAGCGAAGTACATAACTCTGAAAGCAACTCCAAATACATGGTAAGGTGTATATGACGAGCAATAAAAAAGTATACAAGATGCACAGGAAATAAATACATACTGGAGCAGATAAAGTAGTTGCAACAATAGTTAGTTAGTTATCTATCTAACTATCAATCTATCTAACTATATATCTAACTAACTATCCATCTATCTATATCAACCTATCCCTCTATCAATCTATCTATTAAACCATCCCTCGCTACCTGCTAAAGCAACGCACCTAGATGCGATTGCTGCTGCTGCGCTGGCTGCTTACATTGCTGCTGCTGCTGCTTAAGATACTGCTGCTGCTGCAGCTGCTGTGCATGCTGCACAGCAGCGCGCTGTGCGCTGCGGCGCTACCTGCTGGCTGCACGCTGTCCCCCCCCTCGCTGCATGCCTCGCTGCCCCTTCGCACCACACGCACACAAACGACCACACACACAAACGCAATCACACACACACAGACACACACACACACACACACACACACACACACTATATATATATATATATATATATATATATATATATACACACACACACACTTATATATATATTCTGACACACACACACTAACACTTATGTATATAAATACACACACACACACACACAAACATACATATACACGCACATATCTATATACACATATATACACACTTATCTACATATATATATACGCACACAAACTCATATATATATATATACACATATACACACACACGCACACTCATACATATACATATATATATATATACACACTCACACACCAATGCGCGCCCAACGACCCACACGCACACGAATACATATATATATATATAAAATATAACCCGAGAATTCTAGCACACACTCCCTGAAGCTAACCCAACGCGCGCACAAGCCCGAAACTACGAAACCAAGTCGAAATGGCCATTCGGTTATTTCGACGAACATGCGGTGTGCGGTTCGGAAAACCTCCTGAAACGCACACCAAACCAACTCGGAATCGGCCCAAAATTTACCCACGGGTTCTAAACGATATCTAGATCCTAGAAAAAATTCTACCCCGTTGATTCTAGGCCCGTGGCGAAAACGCGCACGCACTTAGAACCGACGACGACGAAAACCCCTAAAATGCCCGAAACGCCCGTTTCTTCGCTACACGACTTCACGTGTCCGAACGGAGACACGCACTAACCCTCAAGACACCCGACAACGTCTACCTAGGTCCGTCTAACCTAGGGCATCACCTAAAATTGGGCCAATTTTGGATTACATCCGAAATTGACACAAAATCTAGTATCAAAGTCTCCAAACACAACCAAACTTGTTCCAACTTCCTCCCACGGGTAGGCTTAGGGTCTAGGAAGGTTCTAAACCACTAATTACACTATATAAGAGTAATTTGTAAGGAAAACGTTAGGGTTTACCTCTTGGAAGTTGGAATCCCAAGGCCAAAGTCTCCAATCCACTTGAAATCACCTCCCTCAAGCTCCAAGCCTCTAAATCTAGCCTCCACACTAAGTCTAGGCTCTAATCACCTAGGTTAGGGAAAATCATAAGGTTAGGGTTCACATAAAGAAGAAGGAATGGAAGAAGGAAGGAAGAAAAATGGAGAGAACTTACTTGAAAGAAGGAAATAAGAAGAAAGAAGAAGTGGAGAAGAAGAAGAAGTGAAGAAGAAGAAGGAAATGGGGATGGGGGCTGCTGTGTGTGCTGGTTGGTCGGGTCTGGGGGCTGTGGGAACCGGCCATGTAGTGTATAAAGGGTTTCCAAAGTCTCCAAATGCCCTACTCTTACTTGGGTTTGGGTTTCGGGTTCCAAAAGCACTCAAATTAACTCCAAATCTCTCCAACTAACCCACTAAAAATATAATAAATATTTCTAAACCCAAAAATAGGTCTCACAAGGGTCTGGGTTGGGTCGAACATGGGTCCACTAGGGTCTAACATGGGTCCAGGCTAGCCAAAACCCTAAAACAATCAAATAAAAATAACACAATCACTAATTAAATATAAATATAATTAATTAAATACAATACACAATTTACCAAATAAAAAATAAAAAAATATCCTATTTTCTAGAATCAGGTAGTGACACATCCACACAATAATTCACAATAAAGAAATAACTAAACTAGAATAATGAGTCTGAATAATCCAAAAATGATAGTCGGGTGGAGACAAATCCACTACCAATGATTATATCAAAACTAAAAATGTGAGAGAAGGGTAAATCTCCAATATAAAATAAGATGATGATATAAAAGTATCAGCTAAGAGACCCATCGCTAGCGATAATCAAAGATGCTCAGAAGGTAAGACCTCCTTGGCAGAAAATAATGCGTCAGGTCCTGGCCCGTACTCCTGCGGATACTCCTGGTCGTCTATATCTGGCAAGGGACCAGGTCCTCAGAGGGACATAACAAGATACATAGAAGCATGCCAATTGAATACAGTAAACATGCATAATAGACAGAAAATATATAAGTACGCTATACTATATAATCTATATGAATGCATAATACGGACAACTTTTCAACGTATGGGCATGGGTAGGCTACTCTATCTAATCTCACAACTCACCCACACGTCTAGAACATCAGAAGCCGTCATACCTCGAGGGTAGCGACCAGCGCGATACCAGAAATCGACATACCTCGAGGGTAGCGACCAGCGCAACACAACTACCGTAGTGCGTGCTAGTTACTACGGTTTACCAGAGTGGTTATAGCCCATACGCCTACTGATTGTCCTTTCCTCCCATTATACTAGGTGTCAAGTGTGTGTCAACATATATAATATATAATTATGACTGAAAGAAAACATATATGCAATGAATATATAAAAATATAATAAGCATACAAATTACTATAAGCAATTTGGCAAGGTATACTTGTCTGGCAAAAAAGCTGCAAAGTGTAAGCGTCCAGATGTCAAGAACCAAGGGTCAAAAACTATGGCCTTAGAATAAACGTCTCCGGATGCTGAAATAAACATCATCAACGTTCCCAGAATAAGCGAGATAGTCAGAAAAGCCCACCCTTTTGTAAAACCCCTAATTCTGAAAACCGTATTTTTATTATTTATTTATTTATTTATGGCACTGCTAGAAAAAGCGGGATTAGCGACGTATTTTAGCGACGTCAAAAGAAACGTCGCTAATAATATATAAATTAGCGACTCATTATAAACACGTCGCTAGACGTCGCTAAATGGCGACATTTAGCGACGTTTAGCGACTTTTAATACGATTTTAAAAGATAAGTCGCTATAAGTTCAATTAAGGTCGCTAAACGTCGCTAATATGTCTAATTTAGCGACGTATATAGCGACATTTAAACTCAAAATATTTAGCAACGTGTTTAGCGACGTCCTTTACGTTGCAAATATTTAATTTAGCGACATTTTTTATTGGACGTCGCAAAACGTCGCTAAAATTTGGTTAATTAGGGGTCGGTTTCATTTTTCCCCGTCAGTTGAAATTTCGATTCGAAAACAAATTTCCCCCCCCAGCTCCGTCGACCGCGACTACTCCGGCAAGGTATACTCTCTCTCTCTCTCTCTCTCTCACAGGACACATGTGACATTGACACAAACACGACACACACACTGACACTGACACAGACACAGACACGGCACACACACACACTGACACAGACACTGATCTGGACCTAGGGTTAGGGTTAGGGTTAGGGTTAGGTTTTTTGACATGGGGTTAGGGTTAGGGTTAGGGTTAGGTTTTTTGACATGGGGTTAGGGTTAGGGTTAGGGTTAGGGTTAGGGTTAGGTTTTTTGACAATGTTCATGCATGTGCGATCATGTAGAGATCAGATTTTAATTTCTTCTTTCAAGTATAAAATAAATAAATAATATGGATCGATGAATAAGAAAGAACGAACATAAGTGTATTTATTTGCACTTTTGCAATATATATATATATATATATATATATATATATATACATACATACATACATACATACATACTAATTGTTTGATTTTGTGGTTACTATTCATTGGTCCAATGGAGGAGGGGAAGAAATGATGGCTATTATTGAATCCATGTTCATATGTCATGACTACGTACATTGAGTGAACAAATTAGAACTAATTCTTGAATATTCGTACAACAACTGATCATGTGATCAAATTAATTAGAACGCCAATTATTCGACCAGGAAGTGTATGATCTAAGCAACCGTCCTTAATTGTGCCCCAAGAATTTTGAGCTCTAGCTACTTCCTCGTTCCACTCCCAATATATATAGGGGTTAATTGCCGAAAGCAAAGTACTACGGAGTTATGTATCTCAGTTCCTCACCCTACTGCCAGTTTCAAGAAGTGCCTAATGGTCTAAATAATATGACTATAACAGTTGAATTAGCTAAACGAAACTTACAAATCAGCTTAAATAAATAAAGGATTAATTTCAACACTTACTGAAATCACTAGCTAGCAGTATGAAGAGCCTCTAATGGAGCAAAGATATCATCGCAGCATGCATCATTAAGGACATGCATCTCAAGAAACTTATTGGCTTCGGCTGGAGCCTACTACACTAAAATCCGGACACTGACACAGAAGTGGGTTAAGGTATAGTAGTAAAGTGGTATTAAGATATTATTTGGGTAATGTTATATATATATATATATATATATATATATATATATATATATATATATATATATATACTGCTTTTCCCATAACGGACACTGACACAGACACAGAAGTTAATTTTGCATGTAATGATTTATATGATACATACTGTCAATTTTGCAGAAGTATCTAGAAATGGATATGAATTACTATCTGCGTCATCGTTCGTGGATGTACAACCGTCATCCTGATGACATGTGCGGTGTGCGGGATGAATTCATTGAGGGTGTACAGCAGTTCCTGCAGTTCGCCAAGGCGTTCCCTCAGTACATGGACGGTACCAAAATTAAGTGTCCATGTGTGAGATGTCGCAACAGGAAATATCATCCAGAAGTGGAAGTTATATATCATTTATACTCGAAGGGCTTTACGCCGAATTACTATCAGTGGACCGCGCACGGAGAACTTGTATCTCTAGCATCGGAGTCGGAGCCCTATGTGGAGCCGTATATGGATGTCCAAGACCACGATGCTTACGACGACGGGTTGGTGAACATGGTTTATGATGCGGCGGGGCCTAGTTTCAATCCTGACAATTATGATGCGGCAGGACCTAGTTTCAATCCAGACAATTATGATGCAGCTGAGGAGGCACCGAATGCCGATGCTGCAAAGTTTATGGAGTTGCTTGAGAATGCAAGGACTCCACTATATCCTGGTTGTGAGGACCATTCACCGTTGGAGGTGGTTACAAGATTATTGAGCATCAAGTCCGATTTTAACATGTCGCAAGAATGCTATAATCGACTGCTCGATTTGATTATAGAGATCTTGCCCGAGGGTGCAAAGTTGCCTAAAGACTTCTATCGATCTAAGAGGATGGTGAGATCGCTTTGGATGGGATACGAGAAAATTGATGCATGTCGCAACGGGTGCATGTTGTACTACAAAGACGACAAGGATGAAGATGCGTGTAGATTCTGTGGTGCTGATCGCTACAAGGCCACTGTTAGAGGAAAGTCTGTCGGTGCAAGGAAGCCTACCGATTCGATGCACTACTTGCCTTTGACGCCGCGGTTGCAGCGGTTGTTTATGGTTAAGGAGACTGCAGAAAACATGAGTTGGCACAGGCGAAAACAGATCGAAGGAGTATTGGATCATCCATCCGATGGAGAAGCATGAAAGCACTTTGATCGAGAGTATCCACATTTTGCCGAGGAAGCGCGTAATGTCAGATTGGGGCTCTGCTCTGACGGTTTTACCCCATTCGGACTTTCGGGCTCCCAGTATTCGTGTTGGCCTGTGATCGTCACTCCGTACAATCTACCGCCTTGGATGTGCATGAAGACTCCGTATATGTTCCTAACCGTTATTATCCCGGGTCCGAACAATCCGAAGAGGAACATCGATGTGTACTTACAGCCTTTGATAGATGAGTTGAATCAGCTATGGGAAGTAGGTGCCAACACGTACGATGTTTCTAGAAAGCAGAATTTTCAGATGAGGGCAGCACTTATGTGGACCATCAACGACTTTCCGGCCTATGGAATGTTATCGGGATGGAGCACCCATGGTCGTCTCTCATGTCCGTATTGCATGGACCGTTCTCAGGCTTTCCGTTTGAAACACGGAGGCAAACCGTGCTTCTTCGATTGTCATCGACAATTTTTGCCGAAGGATCATCCGTACCGGAGGAATCGGAATACTTTTCGTGCGGGAGTTGTGGAGAAGGCCAATCCACCTCCAAGGTAGCCCGGATGCACGATATGGGAAGAGGTAAAAGATTTACCAAGTGCTATCGAAGAGCCTGCTAAGGGGTACAAGTGTGACGGATTTGGTCGCACCCATAACTGGACGAAGAGGAGTATATTCTGGGATCTGCCATATTGGAGCACCAATCTGATCAGACATAACCTTGATGTCATGCATATCGAGAAGAATGTGTTTGATAACATAATTAATACTGTAATGGATATAAAGGGGAAGACGAAAGATAATCCGAAGGCCAGGTTGGACTTAGAAGACATATGTAGACGTCCTGCATTGCATCTGATAGAGGAGGGGAATGGAAAGTTAAAGCAACCTAAGTCAGTTTTCTCACTGGATAAAGAGGATAAAGGTAGACTTTGTAGGTGGATTCAGGGTCTAAAGTTTCCAGACGGGTACGTGTCGAACTTGAGAAGATGCGTCGACCTCAAGGAGAACAAACTAGTAGGTATGAAGAGCCACGATTGTCATGTATTCATGGAGAGGTTAATTCCGATTGCATTTCGGGAATTCTTACCGCAGGTCGTTTGGGACCCATTGACAGAGCTGAGCATATTCTTCAGAGATCTTTGTTGTACTAAGTTGCTCGTCGATCGTCTAGAAAAGCAAGAGAGGGACATTGCGGTAACACTATGTAAGCTTGAGAAGGTGTTTCCTCCAGGATTCTTTGACTCTATGGAGCATTTGCCAATTCATCTTTCCTATGAGGCACGTGTTGGTGGTCCTGTCGGTTATCGGTGGATGTACCCCTTCGAGCGTCATCTGAATCACCTAAAGAGAAAGGTGAAAAATAAGGCACGGGTTGAAGGATCTATTTGTGAAGCTTATGTTCTCGAGGAGATTACAAACTTTTGCTCGACGTATTTCAAACCGCATGTTGCTACTAATATGACGAAAGCTCCCAGAAACGACGACGCATATAAGGAATCTAATGATGCAATACTCAAAGTATTCAATGCATCCGGAAAGCCTTCGGGAAAAATAAAGAAGAGATATTTGAATGACGATGAGCTAAGGGCTGCTCAATTGTATATATTACTCAATTGCGACGAGGATGAAGTGGAGAAGCTAGAGGGGTAAGTAATTAATACGTCCACGTTTACATCATCTCAATGTAATAGTATAAGATACTATTATGCTACTAATTAGCAGTTGCATCATTGTTTTTCAGCACATATAATGATGAGTTGAGGTCGGTTAGACCCTACATAACAGACGAAGAAGTAGAACAAGAAATGAGATACCATTTTCCTTCTTGGTTGAGTGCATATGTAAGATACTTGGTAATTACTTTTTATTTCTGCACTTGTAAAACAAATAACTTACCATCGCTACTTTGGTATTTAGGTCGATCGTCTAATATCATCCGAGACTGAATCTATTAGGACTCTAGCCAAGGGACCAATTACTGCCGTAAAAATATGGCCAAGTTTCTGTGTGAATGGGTTCAGGTTCAAGTCAACAAATGCTCCTATCAGAGACAGCTTTCTGGATCTTGATTCCACGAAAAACAGTGGTTTGTGTATCAAATCTACAAACTACAAAGACGTCAATCCGGGCAATGATTTTTTTGGCATCTTACGAGAGATTGTGGAGTTGACATATAATTATGGCCCAGAACCTGCTAATATCGTGCTATTCAGGTGTGAATGGTTCGATCCGATTCAAGATCAAGGTTGGAAAATTGACAAGCATGGCCTTGTGGATATAAACTACAAGCGTAGATATCAAGGCTACGAACCATTTGTCCTATCAAGTCAGGCTCAGCTCGTGTACTTCACAACTTATCCTAGACGGGGGACAGCGAGGTCGGATTGGTGGACAGTATGCAAGACTAAAGCTAGAAATACCTTTGACATTGACGAAATAGCTTATCAGGAGGACGATCTACCTCTTGTAACAAATATTGTAGATGTGGACTCAACGGAAGTTACTCATTACACGAGTAATAATGTAAAAGATGTAAAATTATCCGAAGAGGACGACGAAGTAGATGAAAGTGAAGACGAGGAAGAGGAAGAGCAGGACGAGGAAGGCGAACAAGATGAATTTTCTGAAGATGATTGAAAATATAAAATATTCTATGTAGAATGTAACTATATTTGGACTATAAAATGCTTTGAGATATGTATCACATTTTGACATTAACGAATATATGTATTATATTTTGACTGTATAATGCTTTGAGATATGTATCACATTTTGACTGTAGAATGTAGTATATATTTTTGTTTCTCTATATTCATCATATGTTGTTATCAGATATGACAGGACGACGCGGAGGATTCGGCAGGTCCCGAGGTAGACAGAGTGCCACTCCGGTACTGCCTACTGTTGGTTCCGGATCATCGTCGCCTAGTACTCCAGTATATCGAGCAGCCACATCTCCGACTGCGACGACGTTGCGTGGCATCACTCCTGGGACGAGTAGTTCCAGGCGTGATAGTACTCCCTCGTCCAGCGTTCCTCCTGCTGACGGAACCATGGAGACTGATGAGCATGTAGAGGAGGTCGTGCCGACGTTGTCCCAGCATCAGCAAGATCCTCCATGCGCACCACCGGAGGAGACGAGGACAGAGATTTGGGCCGACGGTACAAAGTAAGTCAATTAGATAGTTTAGTATATATTTGTGTTTCTCTTTATTCATCGTATATTGACTTTTTCAGTAATCTAAATTATTATTTCTGTATAGATATCGTCCATCGTCGGTTCAGAGACGCCTGGGCCAATTTCTGAGGAACAACTACGGTGGCCCTTGGATCAACTACTCTGAGGCTCCGGAGGAGAGGAAGGCGTTCTGGTTTGCGCACTTCCAGGTAAAAGTATATTAAATAAATCCTCTAATTTATGCATATTTGTGATGCTAACTTAATGAATTATTTATTGTAGCAAACGTATTTTTATCCTCCGCACCGGGCCGAGTTGATCGAGCGGCTCTTTCCTACCGTTGCCGCCAAGCTTATCCGAGATGCTCTAGATGACCAGAAGGCTCGTGATCATGCTGGAAAACCGATCCAAGTTGGATCACGCCTGAGCAGTGGACTGCGATGAGGGCTAGATTCGACGATCCGAGCTACAAGGAAAGGTCTAAGAAGGCCAAGGCGGCTAGGCAGAATGCTGCCAAGTGGTGTGGTGGCTCGATTCCGATGACGGAACATTTCCGTCGTTTGGTATGTTTTTTCTTTTAAAATATATTATTTTAATATAAGTACCATAAAATGGTACTTGGAAAAAATATTTAAGTTTAGTAATAAAAAATATATTTTTAACAGGTACAGAGGGGTGAGGATGCAAACATGGTGACCGTCTTCTTGGCCACCCATCGCAAGGACGGAAATCTCATTGATGAGAGGGCCTCACAGACCTATGTAAGTATTACTTTACTTTGTGTTTATTTTAATATAACTTAGGCAATTATTGAGTTTCCAAACCTTTTCTAGGCCGAGTATCTTAGGCTTCGTGAGCGGGCGACTGCTAGTGCACCTACACCTGGAGAGGCTGGTGCTTCGTCGCAGCCCGGTCCATCTCCGTCGGCGGATGACCTGTGGGTGACCGCAGCTGGTGGTCTCCAGAGGGGTACGTACTAAGGTACGGGCTCTTATGGCGCCCTGGTTGCGACGCAGTCATCTAGGGCCTCCCCGACAGCTGTGCATTCCACACACCCCTCGCAGTCGCAGCCCTCGCAGTCGTCGGCCAGAGTCCAGGAGGCCGTCCAGGAGGCCGTTGACCGTCAGATTGCGTCTCTCCGTGACGACTTGCTGCGAAGTATGGAGGACCAGTCCCGGTCCCAGCCGCAGGCGGACGATCCGATGCTTATCGCACGATTGGATATGCTCGACCGCAGCATGACGGAGCTACGAGAATTGACAAATGATATTAGAGCCTCCAATGATCGCAACATCATGGAGCTGCAGGCGTCACAGCTATCGATGGGCGAGAAGCTGACGAGGATGCATGCGTCACAGCTATCGATGGGCGAGAACCTGACGAGGATGCAGGATTCAATGGGTGATAGCAGTACGAGGCTGTTATCTACCCTGGATTCTTAAAACCAGCGACTCGCAGACTTGGAGCGGGCACGGCCGCCACCGACGTCACTGCCTTCTCCATCGACATCGGTGTCGATTCCACGGGACGAGTATGAGGAGTTGTTATCCTTGAAGCGCGCCGCTGGTCAGCCTCCTGCAGATCCGTAGTAGTCTAGTTATTTTTATTATTATTTATGAATTATTGGTACTTCAACAATAGACATGATGTTATCCATATTTAATTGGATTATATAGTTATCCACATTTAATTGGATTGATACTTCTTGTGGTTTTTAATTTAATTGGATTATATAGTTAACTAGATTGAATCATGTTGGTGTGTATGATGAAGATGCTGTAAAACTGCAGGGAATCACCAATGTTTGATTCTGGAAATTTTTTATTTTATTTTTTTTAAAATTAGCGACGTTATTAGCGACGTGTAGCGACGCTTAGCGACGTTAATTTACGTCGCTAATTACGTCGCTAATCAGCGACACAGAAAAACGTCGCTAGGTTCGTCGCTAATGACGTCGCTAAAGTCGTCGCTAAGCGTCGCCAATTGCTGACATGGCAGTATAGCCAGGTCATTAAAGACGTCGGTGTAACTTCGCGATTGACGTCGCTAATCAGCGACGTTTAGCGACTTTACTAAACGTCGTTTTTTAGTGACTTGGCGTCGCAAAACGTCGCTAAATTTAGCGACACATTAAAGTCGCAAAAAAACGTCGGTATAGCGACGTTTAGCGACGTTTTTGGTTTTAGCGACTTGGAGTTTCCCGACTGATTTAAAACGTCGCTAACGACGTCGCTAAACCTAATTAGCGACGATTTATTGTTATTTAGCGACGTTTTTAGACGTCACTAATTTGACTTTTTCTGGTAGTGTGGTAATTATGAGCTAAATAGAGAAAATAGAATTTTCTATTGGATCAAACCCAAAACCCGAAAACCGTTAACCACCCTTCCCACGTATACTTCACCGTGCATAAATTTCAGCAGCCGCATTAACAAAACCACTGTCTATTCTTCTCCACGCGTAAAACTTCTCAGCAGTAGCAGTTCACCCCGCGTAAACTCTTCCTTTCACCGCGCGTAAAACCCAAAACACAACCCATTGAGAGAAGAAAATATCAACAGCAGAAGCAAAAGCCAATTTTACTTTGCTTTGCTTTCCCACATGTAAACCCCTTGATTTTTTAAAATTTTTAAATTTGGATTTTTTACAATTTTCTGGAATTTTCTGGGAATTTTCTGTAATTAAATCAGGGTTTTAATTATTAAATGATTTTTAAATGATAAGAAATAATATTAAAATATTATGAAAATAATATTTTTGGGTGTAAAATGAAAAACTGGACTTAGGGTAATTTTTCTAGAATTTATTGGGCCCCGGACCTATTTTAAAACACCTAAAAACTATTATTTAACTATTATTTATTTATTTATTATTTATTTATTTAATTTTTAAACCAAACCCAGAGCCCACCGAGCCCAGCCCAGCCCTACCGGCCCGTTGGGCTATCGGGTCGGGTCAGGTCCACCCAACCGAACCCGACCCGTACCCGCACCCGCACCCGCCCCGTGACCCAGCCCTCTCCTCCGCGACTTCCGCCCGGCCGCCCGCTTCCTCCGCCGTCCCGCCCGCGGCCACGCCTCCCCCTCGCCTCCGCCTTCCCCGCCATGACGCCCGCCCCGCTCGGCCCTGGCTCCCTCTCCTCTCACCTATAAACCCCCCCGGTTCAGCTCTCCGGTCACCTCTCCTCGCCGCCGACGCCTCTCCGCTGCACCACGCCGCCCCAGACCTCGCCGCTACCGCTCCGCCCAACGCCGTTGAGCCCTCCGCCGCGTCTCCACCGCACAGTCTCCTCCCTCCTCCCTCTTCCTTTCCCTCTCTTCTCCCAGCCGCCCCGAGCCCGACTCCGGCAGCCGCCGCCCGCGGCCACGCACCCCCGCCATAGCCCCCGGCCGGCCTCCCCCGCCGTAGTGCCTCCCCGAGCCGCCGGAGCTCCGCCTGAGAACCCCTAAACCCTAACCCTAGGGTTTGGACTCGGACACGTGTCGGACACAGATTTTTGCGAGTTTTTCTGACCTTGTTCAGGTACGTGTATCTCCTTGCTCGTTTACCCGTTTTCGATTCCGTCTTTTGCTGTGGCCGTGCAACCCGCTCGGGGCATCGGTGCCCGTGCAACCCGTTTTCGATTTTTGCGAAGCCTGCGTGACCCTCTCGGTGCCCGTGCAACCCGCTCGGGGCATCGCGTCCTGTGGCGATCGCGAACCGCGATCCAAAAACAGGAAAAACAACGCCCTGTTTTACCCCGAAACTGAGTACGCCCCGCCAAACGGGACCACTTGGTCGCGCACAATCTTCACAGATACGTGCGCATCGTCGATACGGACGTGTAGGATTTCGCAGAAGTCGATTCGGGTGTGCGTGCACACCGGGATCAACGCGTATCCGCGGACAACGCCCCGTATCCGCCCTTTCTGGAATGTGCCCTAACTTTGTGTACACTCGTCGGATTGAAACGAAACTTGCGCCATCGGACTCATAGCAATACGCTGGTCCTGCGACCCAAGTTTGGTTCGATTCCGAGAATGTTGACGAAATCGCGTGTCGTGGGCCCCACAAGCCCCACTCGACGGGCGATTTTGTGATCGGCTCATCGAAATCCAATTCTGAAAGTTTCGTTGGGTTCGTATCATCGTTCCTGACCTGTTGACACTAAATTTGGCGAATTTAGAGACCTTTGACCCTGACACATTTTTCGGTGCAAAGCGGACCCACAAGCGGACCCCGTTTTGACCCAAAATTGTAGTTTTTGCCCTTGTCTCCAAATTGGACTCAAGGACAGGCGTTTCTAGCTATTTGATATCTTCTGAGCATGATGGTAATGTTTATTTCAGCATCCGAAGATATTTCTAGAAAGTTCCCGAGTAACAGAATAGTAGTTGGAAATCGAACATCAGGCAAGTACCTGCACTTCAAGTTTATTCTTTATATTGTTATAATTAGTTCCTTGCTCTACTAACACCATTGGATGATCACACTTAGTGTTAGAATTTGGATTTTCATGTCTTGATTTTCGTGTCGGGAGGGAGAATACTAGGAGGCATGTAGTTTACCCTTCCCCCTGTCCTGACTGCTAGCTGTTGAGTACGCGACTGTACCTTCAGCCTGATACTCGATTATTCCTGACTGATAGCCGTCTATGACGTGCCTGATTAGCCTTATAACCCCCTACATGCCAACTATGTATTCTAAATACACAATCAAACACACATAGTTTCATTATCTTGTTGCAGTTCCATTTTCTTGTCTCATTATAATCCTGTTTTACTCATGTCTCTGACTTATAGCATTTAACTCTTAGTTAATTTTTCTACTTATTATGCATATTCTTATCATGGTACTTAGTCAGTTTTACTACTTATCATAATTATTCAGTTTAAGCTTTGTTGTGTATTGGTACTTTGCTCCTTTCCTGACTGGATCCGTTGATATTAGGCGATGATGAGGACTATACCCCCACCTTTTATGGCCCATATGGCGTAGCAGATGATACTATTGAGGAGCCGGTTGCTACTCAGGAGACTACTTTTGAGGAGTAGTTAGCCAGTTAGCTAGTATTTTTCTTTCAGCATAATACTCGGGTTTGTCCCCGATTTATCTTCTGGTTCTGTATTAAACTGTGGATTTGGATGTCATAATTTGTCTTATAAAATCTTAGCATTCCTATTTCCTGTTATTATCCTTGCCTATTTATTTGTGAATGAGCTAGATTTTAAATTACCTGTGAATATGGTCTAGACAGCGTACTACCGCCGACACTGCGGCGTTGGCTGGACGTACTCGCGAACCGGTACCTAAATATCCGGGTACGGGTCGTAACACGTTTTTATGGTGGCCCATGCAGGTCGACGACTAAATTGTTCGGTTTCAACTTAGGGACCGAACAAGCCTGCAGAAAGAATAGGATAAGTTTTAGGATCTCATCCACTTGCTTGAATCGTTCTTGACATCTATCTCGGATTCGAATTAATTCCTTGACTTGCATCCTGCCTTGATTCATGTGCGCCTCTTATCGTTTATTTTGGATGCAGAGTAATGGATCTACCAGCAAGCGACGAGATTTCTACAAGATCACCACGAGATGCTGTGATAAACCAACAAGCTCTACCAGCACCCGAACCGAGACCACCCTTGGTACCACAAGCAGCACCCTACCAGCAAGCCCAGCAGCAGCAGAGGAATCCACCTCAAGGACGCGGACAAGCTTACGCGATGACTTTGGAGGACGCGCAGACTCTTGGAGTAGCTAATGCGCGTAAGTGATTCGTAGTTATCCGTTTCTAGTCTTGTTTTAGCTCGTGCCTATTGGTTCGTGACCTCAGCCCCAACCTAGTAATTTGCAACTCGTTAATAAAAACCTGGTTTTCATAAAAGTTGTAGTTTTTTTACTTTAACTAGATTTTCTCTGGAAAGTGCATAACTTTCATTCTTAGGGAAAACGGTATTCCCTAAGTATCTTGTGATGTGTTCGAACGATACTTGCGACCGCGTCATCTCTGTTGACCGGTTATTCTTTGATTGCGAGGACGCAATCCTCTTAAGGAGGGTAGATTGTAAACCCCTGATTTTTCAAATTTTTTAAATTTGGATTTTTCATAATTTTCTGGAATTTTCTAGGATTTTTCTGTAATTAAATCAGGGTTTTAATTATTAAATAATTTTTAAATGATAAGAAATAATATTAAAATATTATGAAAATAATATTTTTGAGTGTAAAATGAAAAACTGGACTTAGGGTAATTGTTCTGGAATTTATTGGGCCCCAGACCTATTTTAAAACACCTAAAAACTATTATTTAACTATTATTTATTTATTTATTAATTATTTATTTATTTAATTTTTAAACCAAACCCAGAGCCCATCGAGCCCAGCCCAGCCCTACCGGCCCATTGGGCTATCGGGTCGGGTCGGGTCAACCCAACCGAACCCGACCCGCACCCGCACCCGCTCCGTGACCCAGCCCTCTCCCCCGCAACTTCCGCCCGGCCGCCCGCTTCCTCCGCCGCCCCGCCCGCGGCCATGCCTCCCCCTCGCCTCCGCCTTCCCCGCCACGACGCCCGCCCCGCTCAGCCCTGGCTCCCTCTCCCCTCACCTATAAACCCCCCCGTTCAGCTCTCCGGTCACCTCCCCTCGCGGCCGACGCCTCTCCGCTGCACCCCGCCGCCCCAGACCTCGCCGCCACCGCTCCGCCCGACGCCGTCGAGCCCTCCGCCGCGTCTCCACCGTACAGCCTCCTCCCTCCTCCCTCTTCCTTTCCCTCTCTTCTCCCAGCCGCCTCGAGCCCGATTCCGGCAGCCGCCGCCCGCGGCCACGGGCCCCCGCCCTAGCCCCCGGCCGGCCTCCCCCGCCGCAGTGCCGTCCCGAGCCGCCGGAGCTCCGCTTGAGAACCCCTAAACCCTAACCCTAGGGTTTGGACTCGGACACGTGTCGGACACGGATTTTTGTGGATTTTTCTGACCCTGTTCAGGTACGCGTATCTCCCTGCTCGTTTACCCGTTTTCGATTCCGTCTTTTGCATCGCGAAGCCTGCGTGACCCTCTCGGTGCCCGTGCAACCCGCTCGGGGCATCGCGTCCTGTGGCGATCACGAACCGCGATCCAAAAACATGAAAAATGACGCCCTGTTTCACCCCGGAACTGAGTACGCCCCGCCAAACGGGACGACTTGGTTGCGCGCGGTCTTCACAGATACGTGCGCGTCGTCGATACGGACGTGTGAAATTTCGCAGAAGTCGATTCGGGTGTGCGTGCACACCGGGATCAACGCGTATCCGCGGACAACGCCCCACATCCGCCCTTTCTAGAACGTGCCCTAACTTTGTGTACATTCGTCGGATTGAAACGAAACTTGTGCCATCGGACTCGTAGCAATACGCTGGTCCTGCGACCCAAGTTTGGTTCGATTCCGAGAACGTTGACGAAATCGCGTGTCGTGGGCCCCACAAGCCCCACTCGATGGGCGATTTTGTGATCGGCTAATCGAAATCCAATTCTGAAAGTTCCGTTGGGTTCGTATCATCATTCCTGACCTGTTGACACTAAGTTTGGCGAATTTAGAGACCTTTGACCCTGACACATTTTTTGGTGCAAAGCGGGCACACAAACGGACCCCGTTTTGACCCGAAATTGCAGTTTTTGCCCTTGTCTCCAAATTGGACTCAAGGACAGGCATTTCTAGCTATTTGATATCTTCTGAGCATGATGGTAATGTTTATTTCAGCATCCGGAGATATTTCTGGAAATTTCCCGAGTAACAGAACAGTAGTTGGAAATCGAACATCAGGCAAGTACCTACACTTCAAGTTTATTCTTTATATTGTTATAATTAGTTCCTTGCTCTACTAACACCATTGGATGATCACACTTAGTGTTAGAATTTGGATTTTCATGTCTTGATTTTCGTGTCGGGAGGGAGAATACTAGGAGGCATGTAGTTTACCCTTCCCCCTGTCCTGACTGCTAGCTGTTGAGTACGCGACTGTACCTTCAGCCTGATACTCGATTATTCCTGACTGATAGCCGTCTATGACGTGCCTGATTAGCCTTATAACCCCCTACATGCCAACTATGTATTCTAAATACACAATCACACACACATAGTTTTATTATCTTGTTGCAGTTCCATTTTCTTGTCTCATTATAATCCTGTTTTACTCATGTCTCTGACTTATAGTATTTAACTCTTAGTTAATTTTTCTACTTATTATGCATATTCTTATCATGGAACTTAGTCAGTTTTACTACTTGTCATAATTATTCAATTTAAGCTTTGTTGTGTATTGGTACTTTGCTCCTTTCCTGACTGGATCCGTTGATATTAGGCGATGATGAGGACTATGCCCCCACCTTTAATGGCCCATATGGCATAGCAGATGATACTATTGAGGAGCCGGTTGCTACTCAGGAGACTACTCAGTTGGTGTAAAAACCGAGGAGCGGACAACACAGCACCCTTTTATACGACGGTTAAAGTAACCAATGCCTGCGTATGGATGATCTTTTGAATGAGCGTGTGACGCGGGTCCAACTAAGGGACACAACGCGTACAATTGCTACGAAGATCATGGCGTAAAAGCCACGTAGGTAGGTATCCCCCGTGTAGAAGAGGTGGGCGTAAAAGCCGATGTCTGTCATCGTGGCATAGAAGCCAAGTAGGCATGGAAGCCGGGTGGACGTAGAAGCCCGGTAGGCATAGAAGCCGAACAGGCATAGAAGCCGAGCAGGCATAGAAGCCGAACAGGCATAGAAGCCGAACAGGCATAGAAGCCGAGCAGGCATAGAAGCCGAATGGTCGTAGAGACGGAGTGGGCGTTGAAGCCGAACAGGCGTTGAAGCCGAATAGGCACAGATCCTGGGCGTAGAAGCCACTGCGTACCGTGCCAAAATGCTGATGTGGACGTCTTTAGCCGGAATCACGGCTTTTGAAGATATAATCAAATCCCTTGCATTAAATGCAGAGATCTGCCATCATTCTGTGCATTAAATGCGGAGGCATGTTTTTGATGGCCTGCAGCTCTCCTGTGTGTTCGTCGAAGAGACGTGCCTCGAGAAGACTGTTACCGCCTTGTCCGCCAATCGCAGAGACGTGCCTCGAGCCTTGTGCAACGTGCAGCTTTTGACGTGGCAGGCGGTTTGTCCGCTGTGGAGCGTAAACAGCTCACGTCTGCCCGTGTAAAACAAGGCGATGTATCCCCTTGCACGCGAAAGAGCGGTTTATGCTGAGGGGACTTCAGTGAGCGACAGTTTGGTGATATTTTAACCAAATCCTCTGTATTAAATACAGAGATCTGCCATCATACTGTGGAGCACGTCCCGAGGGGTCTGCCACTATTTCCAGCCGTCGTCTGGGTAGCCGTGCAGCACTTTTTGTCAGAAGTCAGGGGTCAGATTCACTGCGTGACTTGACAGGTTCGTTTCGGGGAAGACGAAGCGTCCCTCGTACGCTTTAAGCTGCTTTGAGAGCGGCTGAGTTTTACGCCATGGAGGCGATAAAGAACTCTCTTTTATGCTGGGGCGGCTTGGACGTACCGTATTTATGCGGATGGTCCTTTGAGCTCATATTTCACGCTGTATTTGACGGAAGAGCTCAGTTGAATGTTCGACGGCTCTGGAGGCCTCTGCTTACGCTGCTCTGTATTTAAGATACCGCATAGATCCTCCCAGCGTATTTTTCATGCTTCTACAAGACCCCCTTCAAAGCTTTTAAATTCATCGAAATTTGAAACGCTTTGAATGAAGCATGAATGGCCCCTCGTAACTCGAAACATTTTTGAGTGGAGCGTTGAAACGGTCAAGTTTTGACGCGTTCTTTCAGGCCGATCTTGATGGCGAATTTATTGGGGGTAGGTGTGACCTTGCTTGCCTATAAAAGGACTGAGGAGTTAACCTGTTTCTTCCCACATTTCCTTTTGCCATGCTGAGATGATCGCCGGAGTTCGTCGGGTCGACCTGAGGAAGAAGAAGACCATGTTCTTCCAGCATGTAAGGAGCCGAAAAAGACGGCGTCTTTGAGCAAATGTCCATTACAACGATGGATCATGGAAGGATATCTTAGCCTTCCTTGCTCGGGATAATCAGCAACTTTATGCGGCCTCTCACTCGGAGAGTGGGGAGGGGTCACTTTTGACCAGGCCGCTTGCAAGTGGCTCCTCCTCTCGTTACCTTTGGTGACGAGAGGCAGACAAACCGGCCAGAGTGGCGGTGGTCTGTAGGGAAGCAGAGTTACCCTACTTCGGAGGATGGGTCATCTGCCCAGTTGTGTATCCTTCTGCCACCGATCATCTTCTTAGAAGAAGGGGAAGACCTTTGTAGAGGGGATTTCCCTCATATGTAATCACGAAAATAAAGAAAACCTCTGTAGACAGGATTTCCCTCATATGTAATTGTGATTTTAACTTTAATAAAGTCGTCTTTCTTCTCTGCATTAAAGTCTGAATATGTGTAGCTTCGACACGTCTGATTCTTTACGCTGACTCTGATAAAAAGAGTACTAGGCCCTGTCCATAGAACGCTGTTGAGCATTTTGTTGAACGTTTTGGAACTGTCCTGTTGCTAGGACTGAGGGACCGCGTAGAGTTTTTCTGATGAACATAACTTTTTGTTCAGACTTTGTCTTCAAGAATGATCTCTCGATAAATCCCTTGGAACAGGGTCGAGGCTTTGGCCGTCAAAAACTGAATTGCCATCTTGATAGACGAGATGTTCAGACTGAAGTCTGGATGAACCTCCAATTTTGACCCGAGGAGAGTAATTTCTCAATGTTTGAACTCTGCATGCTTCGGGTACTTGGGATGCTTTGGGTCAAGAACGAGTATCTTCTGTGTGAACTCTTTGTAATCGATCGCTTGGAGAACTCGTCCGGAGACACGGAAAGTCAGAGATCCGTAGTGTAGATGAGCTGGGAATCCTGAGTTCATAGCTTATTGAGCGTAGAAAGCCACCGAGCGTGAGATCGTGGGTTTGTATCTGCTAAGCGTGAAGTCGTAGGTTTGTATCCTCTCGAGCATGGGAGCTACTGAGCACAAAAGGCATCCGGGCATAAAACCAGAGACTTGTAGCTGGCGAGCATAAAACCGTAGATCCGTTGCTGTCGAGCGTAGAAAGCCCCTTAGCGTAGAACTGTAGATTCGTAGCCTGTTTAGAGAAAGAAATCTTCGAGCGTAGGGTCTGTGGACCTGTTGCTTCCGAGCGTAAACTAAATGCCACCGAGCGTAAGATCGTAGGTTTGGTAACTGCTGAGCGTGAAGTCGTAGGTTTGTAGCCTCTCGAGCATGAAAGCTACTGAGCACAAAAAGGCATCCGGGCATAAAACCATAGACTTGTAGCTTGCGAGCGTAAAACCGTAGATCTGTTGCTGTCGAGCGTAGAAAGCTCTTTAGCGTAGAACCACGAACCTGCTTTGCACGAAAACTCTTCGAATTTGCTGACTGTCCGTCTTCCGAGAGTAGTGGGCTGACGTAGCATCCAATCATAACCAACTATTAATTGCGAGATTTGGTTAGGGTCTCGAGGAATCCGTCCGAGGATTCGAGGAGTCGATCCGCCCCTATATATATCTCGAGCTTTGGAGAGAAAACTTTTCATTCGTCTGCTGCGAAAGAGAGTCTTCGTCTGTTCGAGTTTTTCTCCGTTGCTTCTCCGAGCACTCAGAGTTTTTAGAAATGGCGCCGAAGCAAACCTCCTCCGCTAAGGGAAAGAGTGTAGGTTCTTCTTCCCATTCTTCCGCCCCGACGAGGGAGTCTTCGGTTGGGCAAGGCGAACTTCATCCTGAGCAAAGTATCCTGCCGACGAGCAGCGCTCCTGGCCTTAGAGGTAGAGCCCATTTGGATGACATAGAATGACGAAAAATCCTTCGCACACGTTGAACGTGACCGCGCTAGGTCGTCTTCTGTGCTGATAGCCTCTTTGAGGAAGATGATGCACGGAGACGTTTTCATCTTTTACGCTCACATTTCTAATGTGCCAGCGTAAGGGCTCCATCGTTTTCTCAGTTCTGGGCGTAACAGCTCCGACTGTCGAAAACGTGGTGTATACTATAAAATTTTTAGTTTTACGTCTAGGGCGGAGCCTCCAGCGTAATAACTAGAATTTTTTGTAGCCCGGCGTAAAGCACGGATCGTACGCTGCCAGTTACGTCTCTGGATGAGACTTCCTGCGTAAAATGACCAAATTTGTACAGTCTTGGCGTAAAGCGCAGACTGTCGTTTCTCAGTCCTCATGCTGCAAGATTTCTAATGAATGTTTTTCTCGCGCTTTTGCAGTTAATTTGGGTGAGTCTCCCCTGGCTGAGGTGATGGGTTCTGCCGCCGGGATGCTGCATTCGAACTATCTGGAGGATCTGTCCCACGTGGCATTTCCTATCTCCGGACCCCAGTATCCTGAGGGAAGGGAGATTTTAATATCGGCCCAGGGTGAGCGGACGCTGCTGAATATGATTAACGGGGAGCCCCTGACGTATATAAACGGGTAGCAGTACATAAAGCCAGCTTTTCTCTTTGGGGACATGATCGATAAACGGTCCCAGACGAAGCCTAAGAGAGAACCTTGGGTATTTCCTGCCGGGAACCTAGTTTTGTACCTACCGACGATGCCGAGGGATTATCCCATCTCGGCCTTCTTCCATGCGACACACCGTAGGAGGATGTCGTGGAACCTGATGCCCGATCTTCACGGCAAACCGGGGAAGATCTTTCATCTGAAAGGAGCTGACCAGGGGTCGTTTGTCAGTCGTCCTTCTGGCCTCGTGACGTCGTTTAGGGGACTGAGCCCGGGCAGTGCTCCGAGCGAGGACAGTCTAGTGATCCAGCCGGTCCAGTTGTCGACTTTCTGCAACGACTTCATGGGGCGAGGGGGAGTATATCCCAAGGGGAATCCTCGATGCAACGGGTAGATCACTCCAACAAACCGTCGATGGGTCTGCCTTGTTGACTGGGCCTTGAAGCACTATCAGAGAGAGCTGGAGTGCATTGGGCTATATGCCGCTGTGAGTGCGACCAGTGTTGGGTTGCCCGCTAACCCTAACCTGTACTTGGCACTGATGGAGCGATATATTTCGCTCACTGGGACTTTCGCCACTCCGCTGGGGGAGTTGGGATTGGCCCTCCATGAGATGGCAGCAATCTCGAGGCTGCCGATGGGGGATACCCCATATGAAGAGTATGTCCCCACCAATCGGGAGTTGGAGGATTCGGACCCTCGGGTAGTAGAGGTGTATCAGGAGCTGATGTGCCACTACTTCGCGTGCACTGCCTTTTATGACGAGCCTTCTGATTTGGCCCATACTACCAAGTGGACGTCCTACCTCTTCTTCCACCGGGCCAGGGATGCCAAGCCAGAGAAAGTCACGGGGGGCAAGGATGAGCCTATAAATTGTTTGGGCGTGCTTAGTGCCCAGGTCGTCGAGGCTCTTATCGATGACGCCAAGGCTTCGGACCAGATTCTTGACGACGGGGTAGGAAAGTATCCCGAAGGCACTAAGGCCTATAGCTACTTGAGGCGTTGCCGGAGACCTCTGTCCAAGGAAGCCCAGCTGGCTGGTTTCCTCTCCATATGGCTGCGTCGAGTAGTGGTGCCCGGCACTGCATCTGCGAACTTCATTCACCGGAACATCCTGTGGCCCGCGGTGCGTCTGGTGTTTGGGGCAAGACTGGGCCTGCTCCCTGCTATGGTGTGCCGTATACAGGCTGGCCTGAGGGCCATGACTGACGGGCTGCTCGCCGATGAGACTCGACGTGAAAGCTTTCCTCGGGTGGAATTACCATACCTGTATTTGATGGGATGGTTAATTCTGCACAACCCTCGGGTGATGTCCCCTGGCTCCGGTAGTAGCCCGGGGGGTAGCTTCCTGCTGAATTATAAGGATTCTCCCTGGAATGTGAACATAGTTTTAGACTGTAGGCTGACACTGGGCCTCAGTCATGGCTGGAAGCTCCTTTGCATTGCTCCCCCGGTACATCGTAATCAATCGGGGATCAGGCTGGAGGATTTAGGTGGAGAGAAGACTAATCTTTCTCCGGAGGCCTTCAAGTGGTTGATCTGTATCAGGCCTTCCCACTTGTTGTATAGAAGTGAAGATCATTGCTTCCTCGAGCCTTACTTGCCTAGTCGGTTCGCAAGGCAATTTGGGTACGACCAGTTGCACGTGGGCAATGCCGTTACCAGCTTTAGGTCCAGGGGCGGCCTCATCGATGGAGCCAGAGGATGGCGATACTTCATCATGGGATGCACTGGAGCAATCTTTACCGTGCCGGTCGTCACACCCTCCACGGAGCTGCGCATCCTACATTCGTATGCCCAGTTCTACGTGGCGGTTAACAGCTTCCACCGTGATTTTGACATGCGTGGGAGTTTTAGGGTGCCGTCTTCCACGCCTGGAGGAAGAGTCGAAGTCCCTTCGGTTTCTCCTGACGAGGGTGAGGAGTTCGCTACTCCTGATGAGCCATTGGTGACGGTGTCGAGGTGTAAAGTGCCTCTGCCTGCGGGGGCTTTGGTAGTCTCTGGGAAGCGAAGGGCCGCTGCTCCCCAGGAGATTTCTTCTCGCAAGAGGAAGAGGACGGTCAATCGTTCTCTTCAAATTCCTGGCATCGAGGCTCCCAGAGAGGAACCTGTTGTTTCGCCTGTCGAGGATGTTTCCCTGATCGGGGGTTCCTTGCCTTATAGAGAGGGACCCTCAATTTTGGCTGGCGGTGCTGTGGCATTCCGTCTTGAGGATGTCGTTGCCGCTACTGCCTCCGGTAGTGGTACGAGATTGTCGGTGTGGCTGGGGCAGATGGGAGAATCTTTCCTTAGACCAGCAACGGATGAAACCCCTGCCGTGTCCGTGAGTATGCCTGGCGAGGTCCCAACTGACGAACCTCGACCGCGCCTTGGTGGAGGCTTAGTAGAGCTCCAGGCGATGTCGGTTGGCCCACCCCCTTCTCCAGGTATGACAGTTTGCATTACGTTATTAAGGCATGATTTAGCTACCTCGACTGCAGATGCGTCGTATATACCGCTGGCCACGGGTAAATGTCATCTTTATGCCTCCTTTTTAGAAAGAGTACCATTATATTGATATCAACTCTCTTGTCCTTTTCCCAGGGGATGGCGTCCACGGGGAATATAGCTTTGAGGCGCCTTCTGGCTCTGCTCCGGCTCCTGGCGATGATACAGAGGCGTTTGATCTTGAGGAGGAAATATCTTCGGGGGCCGGTTCACCTATTGGAGAGGCTTCGATATCCCATGTAGAAGAAGAACCTGTCATTGTGACTACTTCGGTTGACGTGCCTCTTTTGGTCGCACCACCTGTCGAGGCGACGGTTGTGACCACTTCGTCCGCAATCGTTCCTGGAGGGGGATTTGCCAATACCGCGGCCACTCCTGGGGCCCAATCGGATTTAGCTGCGCTGACCGAGCAATATACCCGTATCTTCTATGCTACTTTGAAAGCGCTGATACCGATGGTGCTGAAGGGGAATCTGGATCTCGAGCGCCTGAAGAAGTCCTCTCGGATTCCGATAGAAGCGATCCGGGATTTTGACGACACCGGGATAGCTGATGCCCTGGAGGCGATGGTTAATAGTTTGGAGCAACCCATTAACGAATATCTGCAGCTAACTCGGGGCGATATTGAAGCTGAGGTCCGGTCCAGATATGACTTCATGACTGCGCAGTTTGCCAAACGGATGGAGAGCTTAGATAAACTCGCTCAAACACGTCAGTTGGAGATGGACGAAAGAAAGACCGTCGAGGAGGAGGCCCTTGCCCTTCAACTGAAGCGCCAATCCGAGCATGAAGGAAACGTAGCGAGGGCTCGCAGGTTGAAAGATGAGCTCGCTCAGGCAGAGGAGTGGGCTTCCCAGTCGTTGGCAGGTCTAGACGTAGCGACCGCTCGATTGAGTGCAGCGCGACGGGACCTGGATCGTGCAGAAGCTGCCCGCGCGGGTGTTCGTCGAGCGAGGGCCAAATTGTCCCTTAGGGGAGACAAGGAAGCACGGCTGGAGCAGGCTCGTGCCGATACCTTGGCCTGCAGGGATGAGAGGATAGCCGTACTGGCGCGGCAGATTCATGATCTGACTGCTCCCCCGCAATGATGTACCCTCTTTTTTTTTCTTCCTTGCCAGTGTAATTCTGCTCTTTCTTGGGAATAAAGCGAACTCTTTTCTGACTTTGTGGATCCATCATTTCGGAATGTAAATGACAGGTTTGGGCGAGACTGATATCAGAGGTAGTATGGACGTGATAAACTCTCAGGAAACCCTAGTAGGACATATTTATTCAGAGGTCATACGGACATGATAGAATATGCTCTGACTAAGGCTGTAGGTAAGATACTATCAGAGGTGATATGGACGTGATAGGCTCTCAAGAAACTTCAGCAGGACACATTTATTCAGAGGTCATACGGATATGATAGAATATGCTCTGACTAAGGCTTGTGGGTAAGATACTATCAGAGGTGATATGGACATGATAGTCTCTCAAGAAACTTTAGCAGGACACATTTATGCAGAGGTCATACGGACATGATAGAATATGCTTTGGCTAAGGTTTGTTCTGGAAGTAGTTTTGTCAGAATTGAGGTTTCCGCTATATTCTACCCGAGCAGAGGAGATTAAGCATAGTACCTTTTTAGGAATTTGCCGTTGATAGGAGCCATTAACAGGTCTCCATTAGGCTGGGCTAACCTGTAAGCGCCATTTGAGAATGTTGTCTCGACCACATAAGGACCCTCCCATTTGGGCTGGAATTTGCCTTTACTCCTATGGGTAAGAATCATCGGCCTTCTTACGGCTAGAACTAGCTCGCCGACTCTGAACACTCTTTCCTTTACTTTATGATTGAAAGCTCTGGAAATGCGTGCTTGGTAGAGCACGATGCGCTGCTGAGCTTGGAGGCGTTTCTCGTCTAATCCTTCTAGCTCCTGAAGTCTTAAAAGGTCGTTCTTCTCTTGAGTCAGCTCGTTAGCCACGGCTATTCTGAGTGATGGGATCTGGACTTCAATGGGGAGAACTGCTTCGCTCCCGTAGACCAGTGAGAATGGAGTACAAACTGTCGGTGTTCGTACCATTGTGCGATATGCCCAGAGGCATTCGCCTAGTCTCTCATTCCAATCTCTCTTGTTTGAAGAGACGAACTTCTTCAAGAGTTTGATAATGGTTTTATTGAAAGCTTCTGCCAAACCATTAGCAGCTGGATAATATGCCGTAGAGGCAATATTATGTATCCGATTTTTATCGCAAAATCGATGAAACGCTTGACTGATGAACTGAGGCCCATTGTCGTGAATTATCCTCCGAGGTACCCCGAAGCGATAGATGACGTGATGCTTGATGAAGCTGATCATATTAGACGCTTTTACCTCTGCGAGAGGGATTGCCTCTGCCCACTTGGAGAAGTAATCCGTGATGGCCAGTATGAACTGGTGACCCCTGGAAGAAGAGAGGTGGATAGGACCAATGACATCCATACCCCATGCTTCGAAAGGCCAGAATGCAACCGTAGGATGTAGATATTTAGACGATTGATGTATGAAGTCTGCATGGACCTGACAGGCCTTGCATTATTTTGCATAGCTGATCGCGTCTGTGATCATAGTGGGCCAGTAGTAGTCCATTCTCCTGATACGATCCTGTAGCTTAGGACCGGGTTCATGCGCTCCGCATATGCCGTCGTGAGCTTCACGGATGATCATCTGTGCCTTGTCGTCAGAGAGGCATCTTAGTAGCAGTCCGTCATAGGTCCGACGATATAGGCATTATGAAGATGCGTCGAAGTAGAAGCGTAAGGACCGCCTCTTGACGGATACTGCTTCTTTAGGGTCTTCCGGCAAGACCCCGTATGCCACTTAATCTATGAAAGGACTCTTCCAATCTCGTCCGGGAGGATTGGCGTATGTAGCGTAGCTGCGTTCTATATGAGAGTTGTTTTTCACACAGAATAAATCTCTGTTAAGAAGGATTACCGAGTCTTGCCTTCTTATAGGAGTAGCCAGATCTGCGGCTAGACTGGCTAGGGCATCAGCTTCAAGGTTCAGGGATCGAGGTACATGCTCCAGGAAGAACCCTTTGAATATCATGGCTATCTCGACCGTTGCTTGGTGATAGGGGATGAGGTCTGGATTCCGGACTTCATATATTCCTCTGACTTGATTGACGATAAGCAGGGAATCACCGAAAGCTTCCAGGGATTCGACCCCCAGCTCTTTAGCGACTTGGATCCCGATTAAAAGAGCGTTATACTCTGCCACATTGTTGGAGCAGGGCTCATTGAGAGAGTATGTCCGGTAGATGATGAGTTTGTCGGGAGTAACTAGGACGATCCCTACTCCTGAGACCACACTTCCCCTAGGACCGGTTCTGGAGGCACCATCAAAGAATAGTTGCCATGCGTCACTTTCTGTCGTGGAATTACATTCTACGACTTCATCAGGGATGTCCTCGTACAACATGGAGGTCTCCGGGATTGGATGAGCAGCTAGGAAGTCGGCCAATGCTTGGCCTTTGATGGACTTCTGAGGGACGTACACCATGTTATATGGTGTTAACAGCATCGCCCACGTTGCGAGTCGGGAATTAAGAGCACTTGGCTTGCTCATTAGTACTCGAAGAGGGTTGATCCTGGAGATGATATGGATAGTCTGGCCGGTGACATAGTGTCGCGTCTTCTGGATAGCGAACATCAGAGCCAAGCATTCTTTCTCCACTGGGTTGTACCGGTGTTTGGCTCCGACCATCATTCTACTTAGATAGTAGATAGCATGTTCATGCCCTACATCGTTCTTCTGCGCAAGAAGAGCTCCCAGGGAATGGTCCATTGCTCGAACGTATAGGAAGAATGGTCTTCCTATGACGGGGGGCACCAGAACTGGCGGATGAGTGAGGTAGCATTTGATATCGTTAAACGCTTGTTGACAGGCTTCGTCCCATACGAAGGATACACCTTTCTTCATGAGGCGAGAAAAAGGCTGACATCTTTCGGAGAGGTTGGATATGAATCTCCGGATGTAAGCCAGGCGACCTTGAAATCCCCTAAGTTCCCTCAGATTGCGAGGAGATCGCATTTCTACGATGGCTTGGACTTTCTCAGGGTCCACTTGGATGCCTTTGGCGGTAATGACAAATCCCAGGAATTTGCCGCTAGATACACCCAGAAAGGACTTTGTAGGATTCATATTGAGTTGATGTTGGCGCATTAACTCGAACACCGACCTCAAGTCTCGAATGTGATCGTCCTTGAGGCGACTTTTGACAGCTATGTCATCTACGTAGCATTCCACCGTTTTGCGTAAATGCTCATGGAATATGTTACTCATAGCTCGTTGGTATATTGCCCCGGCGTTTTTTAATCCGAAGGGCATTACTGTATAGCAATATACCCCCAGTGGTGTTCGAAAGGCGGTATGCTTCTCGTCTCCAGGATGTATCTTGATCTGATTGTACCCCGAGAATTCGTCCATGAAAGACATGCGTTCAAAACTGCAGGTGTTGTCGATCATGATGTCTGTGATGGGAAAAGGGAACTCATCCTTGGGGCAGGCCACATTCAGATCCCGGTAATCGATGCAGATGCGTATTTTCCTATTTTTTTTCACGACTGGGATAACGTAGGCGACCCAGTCGGGATGTTGTTCCTCCCGAATAAAACTGCAGGCTATCAACTTTTTGACTTTGGCTTCAATGGCGTCCATCATATCCGGGCGGAACCGGCGCTGGTGTTGCTTCACCGGCCTTGAATCGGGTGATATGTTGAGTTTGTGAGTAGCCATCTCTGGATCAAGTCCTGGCATATCCTCATAATTCCACGCGAAGACGTCGATGTATTCTTTTATCAATTGAATAACTTCTTCCCTTTCGGCTGGGGAAAGATTGTTACTGATAAATATTGGCCTCGATGAGAGTTCATCCCCAACGTCGATCTGGATAATTTTATCTTCAGTGGGAGGTTCTCTCTGCTCGAAGCGGAACTCCCATTGTGTATCCATCTGTTGAGCCCAAGAGTCATTTTCGAACGGCTCAGACTCTGGCTCGTTTGCTCCGCAGGGATCTGTCATTACCATATTCACTGATAATGTCCGTTCGAGAGCGTCTGGTGAGTCGGGAGGTGACGAGCCGTCTCTATAGGAGGAAAGGACATTCTCGCCTGATTTGGAGGAGGCGATATACCCTAACCCGAAATGGGTCTGTTGATAGCGGGGATTGTCGAACAGTGGCGTTTGTCTGCCCTTCCCATAGTTGAGGCCTGGCTTCCGCTCCAAGTTGTAGCCTATGTTTTGCATGATCCTCAATGCCTGTGGGCTGTATTGGTGGACCTGCATTTTCTCAGTATCGTTATCGAGAGGATCCTCTTGGACCATCGGTTGATTGCGCATGCGGCCGAAGACTATTGTACGCTGGTTGCCGCAGGTAGACGGGACGAGGAAGATAGAGTCCTCTTGTGGTCCGTATGCTGCGACGACATTGGATGATGATGTCACCTCCCATATGTACGGGTGATAGGAATCCATAGCTGCCAAGAATTTTTGTGCTATAGGTTCTATATCGCCATGGGGAGAGGATTCCTGGTTCGGAATCAGAGCGTTGACATACTGGAAAAGAGGATGTTTATTATCATCTGGGGCTCGGTTCCCGGTTGCATTTACATCAGTTGGCTGCTTGTGGCACCGGAGGTTAATGACCAAGGGAGGAAGCTTTCGGTTTGAAGTGATCACGAGAGGATCACCCCCTTTTCCTGAACTGGATCTGTTAAGGCAGATAGCCATAGGTTCCATGGCTCTTGGACGAGTGGTTCATCCCTTTACCCTGATTGACAATGGTAGTGCGACAGAGGGTTCTTCTGGCTCCCGGTGGGATTCCTTCTCTGCCTCGTCTGACACCTCTTTCGTGTGGTCATGAGAGTACAACACGGCATCGGAATAGTAGGATTCTACTCCTTTGAATGGGTTTAAGTCAGCAACCTCCGTTCGTACTGTCCCTTGTGCGTCTACATATTTAAGACATTGATGTAGAGTTAAAGGAACAATGTTGTGGTCGTGGATCCACGGTCTTCCCAGCAAGATGTTGTAGGATACCTCTGAATCGATGACGTAACATGTGGCTACCGATCTGAGGTCGCCAATTTGGATCCTCAGGCGAATTTTCCCAAAGGCTTGCTCTTTCCAGCATTGAAACCCACGATCGTGGTGGTGGTGAAAGCTAACTCGCTAGTAGGGATCCTCAGTGGCCTGAGCAGACTGTGGGGAATTATGCTGATTGACGATCCCGGATCTATGTGAAGCCGGTCGACCTCCCTGGAACCGACGTAACCGGTGTAATAGAGGGGCCTGTCATGCCTGTTATGTTTCAATAGCATGTCGTCTTGAGTGAAAGTGATATTCGGCACCACCTCCATCACACTGTGGCACTAGGGACACGCCACTGGTTCTTCGTCGGAGGACTTGAGCTGGGTCAAGCATGCCTCTGCCTGCATTAGTGCTTCACTCAGGGCTAGACGAGTATCCTGGGAGAGCCTGAGTAGCTCGAAGATGGACAGCCTGGCTGGTGTATTAGCCAGTTGGGCCAGGATGTCGAAGTTGTAGGGCTTTTCTAAACCTTTGTTAGGGATGTTTCTCACAGGTTTATCAAAGCGAACTTCCTTCTGCTTCCCCTTGTCCGTTGGAGTCGACCTTGCAGGGTCGGTCTCTGGCATGACGGACTCGGGTCCCGAAGGTTTGGTGGCTGAAGTATCCGCCGGTGCACCTTCCTGATTTGCTTCGTAGTCATTGAGGTAAGCTCTCCCTGAACGGGTTGCGGCTAGTACCTCGTCCTCGTCTGACGGTGCAAAAGTTGCAACCATATGACATGGTTTGCATTTGGAGCTCTTTCTAGACGCAGCTCTAGGAGCATTAGGTTCTTTCTCGAGCTCTGACACCAGATCCGGATGAACCCACATGATCTCGCCTCGCCGGGTGGTTAGGGGTACCAGGTCATGATTTTGACCCCTAGCTGGAGGAAGATTGACGATGTTCATCGTGGTCCGAGAGATAGGCGCAACACCATTCGGGACCTCCTGGGGAGGCAGATTGCCAAACTGTAGAGAGACCATGTTAGCTGTGACTGTCTTCTCAGTGTTGTGCAGGGTTATGGCTTTGGCATCGATCAAACCCTGGATCTTCCTTTTCAGTATGTAACACGCCTTTGTCGGGTGGTGCACATATCTGTAGAAGATGCAGTATTTGGGGTCGTCAGTACTGCCGACTTCTTGGGGCCATTTCAACTCCGAAAGGGTGATCTTGCCACTTTTGACGAGACACTCGAATATACTTAGGATATCCTCGTCGTCAAAGGAGTAGACTTCTACGGGCCTGGATGTCCCTGGTCTCGTTTGCGTGGTTGCCGTAATCTTTTGTCTGGACGTATTGACCGTCAGAGCTTCTTTCCCTTTTGGACCACGAGGATGGTCGCTGCTGGGAGATGACTTCTTGCCTTTGTCAGAGGCGGAGATCATAATGCCATTGTCGTGCGCCTTGCGACTGTTGTCTTCAACGGCTACGGCCGAGAGGATGAACGAGGGCCAATCACGGAACTGATATGGTCCTGTGAACACCGAGACCACGGGAAGGAGGTTTTTTCTGCAAATGTCTACCAATGCAGAGTCTGGAACTCCTGGAGGCATCTGTAAGGTGGCCTGACGAAAATGCTCAATGAAGGCGCGAACGTTTTCTTTTTCTCTTTGCTTGACTTCGATGGGAGAGGACATGGACATGTCCATTCCTCCCTCATAGAATCGCGTGAAGAATAAAGCTTTGAAGTCCTCGAAGGAAGTGATGCAGTTGTCCGCCAAGCTACGGTACCACTGATAGGCTACTCCTAAGAGGCAGCCTTTGAACACCCGGGTGAGGAGGGCGCCGTTCCCTTGCAGCAACACCGTCATCATACTAAAATAGTTCATGTACTGACTTGGTGATGTTTTCCCCTCGAACAGGGCCATGGTCTGAGGTTTGTACCTCGGAGGGAAAGGGACCTCTTCCCAGATAGCTGGGTAAGGCTGGTTAATTCCCAGTTTCTTGAGCTGATCTTTGTGCTTCAAGGCGTCAAACTGGGCTTTCAACTCTCGCACTGCCTGCATCGGATTTTCAGCCGGAGGCGGGACTACGGAGTGGTGCAGAGTTGGCTGCATTGTGACTCCAACGGGAGGCAATATATTCTCCGAAAGCGGAGGAACCGCTGACTCTTGATCTAGAGCAGGTCCTTGGCTTGGATTAGATGGTGGCAAGTCCACCCCCACACGTATCTGAGTTGGCGGGACCGATGCTTGAGCCATGGCAGTTGCGTGTTGGGTTAGCATCATCTGGTGCATGTTTTCCATCATGGATTGCATTTGTTTCAGAGATGTTTCCAGCGTAGTGATGCGTTGCTCCGTGTTTCCTGATGGTAAAGCCTCCTCGCGTTCATCTTCAACGGCATAAACTCCCATCTCTCTGGGTGTCGTCGAAGGATGAGTGTAGGTCGCTGTAGAAGTCGACTCTACGCTTTCAGCATCTGATTCAGGGGCCTGGCGATCCTCAGCGTCGGAATTAGAAGGGGATAAAGCTAATCGTCGTGATCTTGCACGTGTGTTTTGGAACACCCCGGCTTCAGCGTTTCTGAGGAGTTCATTGAACCTCCTTCGGCTCGGAGGCCTGGAGGGATGACGCCTTAAGTTCGAACCCCGTCTAGGCATGTGTGAAGCCATGTTCACAGATGCATGCGCGGGCTCCTCTCCCTGAAAAGACAAAGAGTAGCTTAACCGATCGAAGACCGGTCGTCTTGTATTAGAGCAGCAATAGTTAATCACAACTCTATGGCTATTGCAACAGTGCTCGTCAAGAGGCGTAATAGACACATTAGAAGGTTCCCTCTCTTTGCGCTTCTGGATTAGATATTTGTGCAGGTCAGGAGGAGTTGCAGAAGAGGATGATTGTTTGCTTCCTCTGCTTCCATCAGTGGTTATGCGGAGGTTGGGCACCATGGCCCTTGCTGCGCCACCTGTGTACAACAAGTTGGTCGTCTGGGTGGCGGGTAACCCCCGGCGTATCTTGAAGATTTGCTCAGGTTGGCGTGAAGCTGAAGAGGTCCTCAGTCGGCCATCGGCTTCTTGCGTAATCCGAAGGGTATGCAGATTGTTCCCTCGCTGGCGTAAGGGCCGAGCAGTTACGCATTCCGCTGTTTTCCTCCGCGGAGGTCACAGCGCTCATCTGGTTCCCCGTAGAGGTCAGACGTCGTTTTGTGTGCGGAGCGTGACCTGTACTTCTGTTTTGGCGCTAAGGCATCATCAGAAGTTTTGTCTGTACCGCACGTAGTGGGAGACTGATTTCTGCGCGTAAGGCGCAGTGGATACTCCTGGGTCAGCGCTGAGGCTTTGTCCGAAGTTTTGTCTGTACCGCGCGTAGCGGGAGACTGGTTTCTACGCGTAGAGCGCAGTGGATACTTCTGGTTTAGGGCTAAGGCTTTGCCCGAAGTTTTGTCTGTACCGCGCGTAGCGGGAGACTGGTTTCTATGCGTAGAGCGCAGTGGATACCTCTGGGTTAGCGCTGAGGCTTTGCCCGAAGTTTTGTCTGTACCGCGCGTAGCGGGAGACTAAATTTTACGTGCGGGGCACGGAGGGAGCGATGCTACAACCTCATTGGTCGGAGAGATCGGAGAGATCAGAGAGTCCACAGGAACGGTAGAGGATGTCTTGGGCATCCAGACTTTGCGTAGCTTCCTGTTGTCTTGGACGGAGAGAGGGTGAGAGCTACCCCCGGTTCGAAGCATGTCTTCGTAGGCAGACTGGTCGAATTGGACGACCAGTGTCTTCTTCACGGTTCCTATAGATACCGCACCGTGTTGAGCAATTACGTTCTCATCAGAAGAGAAAGCTGTCCCCAGCAGAGTCGCCATCTTGTTTGTGGTATTAAACGAAAAGAATGAAAGATGTATTCAATATGGGGTTTACACAGAACCCGCCTTCTTTGGTTTACAAACAAACTTGTACAATGTAATCCTATACGAGGATGTGGGAGTACAATTTATTTAATCTGGGTATAAATTGCTATAGGTGTCTGATCTGCAGTCGATCACTTTAGCCCTTGGACCACACGATGGTGAAGAAGCGTCGTAGAAGACAGGAAGCAGCCTCGGGGGTTGCAGAAAAGGGAGGATGCACGATGCCCAGGTCGTCGATCCCTATCCTTTGCCCGAGCTTCGGGTTCCTCTCTCTCTCTCTTTCGATCTCCTCTCTCCTTGCTCGATCTTCAATTGTTCGACCTCTTCTTTAAGTCTTCAATTGTTCGATCTTTTAATTTGTCGACCTCTTTCCCCATTGATAGGGGTCTCTATTTATAGAGTTTTTGTGACAGTGACCACTCAGTTGGTGTAAAAACCGAGGAGCGGACAACACAGCACCCTTTTACACGACGGTTAAAGTAACCAATGCCTGTGTATGGATGATCTTTTGAATGAGCGTGTGACGCGGGTCCAACTAAGGGACACAACGCGTACAATTGCTACGAAGATCACGGCGTAAAAGCCACGTAGGTAGGTATCCCCCGTGTAGAAGAGGTGGGCGTAAAAGCCGATGTCTGTCATCGTGGCATAGAAGCCAAGTAGGCATGGAAGCCGGGTGGGCGTAGAAGCCCGGTAGGCATAGAAGCCGAACAGGCATAGAAGCCGAGCAGGCATAGAAGCCGAACAGGCATAGAAGCCGAATGGTCGTAGAGACGGAGTGGGCGTTGAAGCCGAACAGGTGTTGAAGCCGAATAGGCACAGATCCTGGGCGTAGAAGCCGCTGCGTACCGTGCCAAAATGCTGATGTGGACGTCTTTAGCCGGAATTACGGCTTTAGAAGATATAATCAAATCCCTTGCATTAAATGCAGAGATCCACCATTATTCTGTGCATTAAATACGGAGGCGTTTTTTTGAAGGCCTGTAGCTCTCCTGTGTGTTCGTCGCAGAGACGTGCCTCGAGAAGACTGTTACCGCCTTGTCCGCCAATCGCAGAGACGTGCCTCGAGCCCTGCGCAACGTGCAGCTTTTGACGTGGCAGGCGGTTTGTCCGCTGTAGAGCGTAAACAGCTCACGTCTGCCCGTGTAAAACAAGGCGATGTATCCCCTTGCACGCGAAAGAGCGGTTTATGCTGAGGGGACTTCAGTGAGCGACGGTTTGGTGATATTTTAACCAAATCCTCTGCATTAAATGCAGGGATCTGCCATCATACTGTGGAGCGCGTCCCGAGGGGTCTGCCACTGTTTCCAGCCATCGTCTGGGTAGCCGTGCAGCACTTTTTGTCAGAAGTCAGGGGTCAGATTCACTGCGTGACTTGACAGGTTCATTTCGGGGAAGACGAAGCGTCCCTCGTACGCTTTAAGCTGCTTTGAGAGCGGCTGAGTTTTACGCCATGGAGGCGATAAAGAACTCTCTTTTATGCTGGGGCGGCTTGGACGTACCGTACTTACGCGGATGGTCCTTTGAGCTCATATTTCACGCTGTATTTGGCGGAAGAGCTCTGTTGCATGTTCGACGGCTCTGGAGGCCTCTGCTTACGCTGCTCTGTATTTAAGATGCCGCGTAGATCCTCCCAGCGTATTTTTCATGCTTCTACAGGGACGACTTGGTCACGCGCGGTCTTCACAGATACGTGCGCGTTGTCGATACGGACGTGTAGGATTTTGCAGAAGTCGATTGGGGTGTGCGTGCACACCGGGATCAACGCATATCTGCGGACAACGCCCCGTATCCGCCCTTTCTGGAATGTGCCCTAACTTTGTGTACACTCGTCGGATTGAAACGAAACTTGCGCCATCAGACTCGTAGCAATACGCTAGTCCTGCGACCCAAGTTTGGTTCGATTCCGAGAACGTTGACGAAATCGCGTGTCGTGGGCCCCACAAGCCCCACTCGACGGGCGATTTTGTGATCGGCTCATCGGAATCCAATTCTGAAAGTTCCGTTGGGTTCGTATCATCGTTCCTGACCTGTTGACACTATTGGCGAATTTAGAGACCTTTGACCCTGACACGTTTTTCGGTACAAAGCGGGCCCACAAGCGGACCCCGTTTTGACCCAAAATTGCAGTTTTTGCCCTTGTCCCCAAATTGGACTCAAGGACAGGCATTTCTAGCTATTTGATATCTTCTGAGCATGATGGTAATGTTTATTTCAGCATCCGGAGACATTTCTAGAAATTTCCCGAGTAACAGAACAGTAGTTGGAAATCGAACATCAGGCAAGTACCTGCACTTCAAGTTTATTCTTTATATTGTGATAATTAGTTCCTTGCTCTACTAACACCATTGGATGATCATACTTAGTGTTAGAATTTGGATTTTCATGTCTTGATTTTTGTGTCGGGAGGGAGAATACTAGGAGGCATGTAGTTTACCCTTCCCCCTGTCCTGACTGCTAGCTGTTGAGTACGCGACTGTACCTTCAGCCTGATACTCGATTATTCCTGACTGATAGCCGTCTATGACGTGCCTGATTAGCCTTATAACCCCCTACATGCCAACTATGTATTCTAAATACACAATCACACACACATAGTTTCATTATCTTGTTGCAGTTCCATTTTCTTGTCTCATTATAATCCTGTTTTACTCATGTCTCTGACTTATAGCATTTAACTCTTAGTTAATTTTTCTACTTATTATGCATATTCTTATCATGGTACTTAGTCAGTTTTACTACTTGTCATAATTATTCAGTTTAAGCTTTGTTGTGTATTGGTACTTTGCTCCTTTCCTGACTGGATCCGTTGATATTAGGCGATGATGAGGACTATGCCCCCACCTTTTATGGCCCATATGACGTAGCAGATGATACTATTGAGGAGCCGGTTGCTACTCAGGAGACTACTTTTGAGGAGTAGTTAGCCAGTTAGCTAGTATTTTTCTTTCAGCATAATAATCGGGTTTGTCCCCGATTTATCTTCTGGTTCTGTATTAAATTGTGGATTTGGATGTCATAATTTATCTTATGAAATCTTAGCATTCCTATTTCCTGTTATTATCCTTGCCTATTTATTTGTGAATGAGCTAGATTTTAAATTACCTGTGAATATGGTCTAGACAGCGTACTACCGCCGACACTGCGGCGTAGGCTGGACGTACTCGCGAACCGGTACCTGAATATCCGGGTACGGGTCGTGACACCACACGTGTAAGTTTCTCATTCCACCACTCATTAAACACTATTATTACTAAACACCCCTCAACCGAGATCTAAACCAATAAAAAGAAAACAGCAGCAGTAGTAATTCCTTAAGCATTAAGTAACATCCACCGCCCTTATCGCTATATATATGTGTATTATTACAAACACTTTCAAACCCTAAACCCACTTCTTCTTACAAATGAACTAAAATACTGTGCTGAACGTTGCACTCTACAGAACTTTGCTTGCCAAGTATACCTTGCCACTGTACTATTATTTACCTTTCAAATGATGCCTGATTCTGTTTTATTTATGTATTTGTATTGGACCTTGTTTATAAGACCACCCAGTTTTATGGAGCATTATTTGGTTCATTGGTTGTGACACAGTTTTAACACGAGTTGTGAGTCTCATATAGATCTCGGACTACGTATTGGGTTGGCCGCCTGTATGTAAGAGCCGTGCGTTAGGGATGACTGCTGATAGAAATTTTGTATGCTAGTAGACCTGACAGTTATTTAGAGGTTTTATCGTGTCATGGACATGGCATGCTTAGAGCATGGGGTGGGAAGAATAATAAGTAAAGTGTTTGGGCTCCTTTGCACTTTTCTTCTGTACGCCCGGTTTCTCCACCGGAGAAACAAGTAATGATGACCACTATATATTACTGGCGGCCTCTGCCGTTCAAAAGACGACATGCTTTTAGGCCCCTAATTCTCTGAGAGAATCATGCCAGTCCCATTATTTGGCCAGATAGCCCACGTATTGAAAAGTTGTTCTCAAATTGCATACACTTAGACGGTTACGCGACCCAGTAGATGTTTATATTTTAGTACTTATTGGCATGTTTATATGTATCTTGTTACGTCCCTCTGAGGACCTGGTTCCTTTCCAGATATGGACGAGCAGGAGTACCCACAGGAGTATGGACCTGGATCTGACTCTACGTACCTGACTGAGGAGGTCTTATCCTCGGAGTAGCTGTGATTATTTCCACTGTTTAGAAGAGTTTGTTACTACTGCAGTATAGTCATTTTGTAGTGGATTTATTTTCACCCGACTATCAGACTTGATACTTATCTTGGATATCAAGTTATTATTCAGCTTTTATTCCTACTGCTTATTTGTGCTGTGGATGAGACATAGATTCTGTGTGACTTGTTATGACAGTATATATTACCACTGATGGATTGCATATTCATATACAACGTACGTGTGTATATGATTTTCATATATTGGAGTTCGTATTCATACGGTTGGGCGTGTTACGTATTCCTAGTCCTACGTATTTTGGGACTAGGGCGTGACACCTTTCGTCCAATTTGGACACAGGGGCAAAACGGTAATTTTGGGTCAAAGCGGGGTCTACATGTGGCCCATTTTGCACCAAAATATGTGCCAGAGGTAAAGGTCTCTAAATGGCATAAATTATAGGTCAAATAAATTCTAAACGTCACTACGAACTCAGCGGTACGTCCAATTTTGGATTCCGGTGAGCCGAACACAAATTCGCCCTTAAAGTCAACCGTGGGGCCCGCAATCAGGCGGCTTGGTCAACTGCCTCAGAATTGCGTGAAACTTGGGTCACAGGACCAGCGTGATACCACGAATCCAATGACATAAGTTTCGTCGCATTCTGACGAGCGTACACTAAATGGGGTGGTATTTTGCAAAAGTAGCGATACGGGACATTTTTTTACGGATACGGGATAATTCCGACGCGCACACACGTCCAAATTAGTTTCCGCGAAAGCCCACACGTTAGAACATACCATACACGTCTTTTGGTGTAATTGGTATGCGACGAGGCGGTCCCGTTTGGCGGGACGCGCTCTGTATCATAAATTTTTACGTTTCGAAAATAAGTTTTTATGAGTTTTCAACCTAAGTTATCTCTGATTCTAACACATAATAAAATAAACTAATTTCCATGGAATGATCTCGGTTATAAGGACTTTACACAGAAAAAAGTAGATCTTGATTTGGATGTCTACGTTAGGAGATATCGGCATCGAAACATATGCCGTTGGGGCAGTTTATATTAGTTTAAAAGTATAGTTTTTCCTCGACTTGGCTCCGATTTCTATCTGATTTTTAACACTGTACGGTTAAAACTAATTAATAGAGTTTAGAGAGGGATAGGTGGTGATCATACCGGTGAAGACGGATCCAAAATCAGACGAGAGATAAGACGGAAAACGGCGCGTGAAGGGGTTGTTGTCGCTGCCTATTTCTGCCGCAGTTGACCCCGCGGGGTTTGCTGTGCGGTTCGGCCGGCGTTCTCCGGCGGCGGCACGGGGCGGCGCTCGGTCGGTGCAGTCGACAGCGTGGAGATGTGGGCGGAGGTTAGGGTTAGGGTTTCTACTTATAATATATATACACACATATATATAAATCGAGGGAGGGGGGAGAGTCACGCTGGGCCGCGCGGGTGGTTAGCCGCGGGAGAGGGGATTAGCGGGCTGTGGGTGATTAGGGGTTTAGGGACATTAGCTAAGGGTTAATAGTTTAAGGGTTTGGCTGTTCTTTTCTTTTCTTTTTATTAACTCTTTCTTTTTCTTTTCTTTACCATTTTTATTATTACTATTAATAATATTATTATTATCACTAATATTATTATTATTGTACTATTTATTTATTTGTATATATATATTTAAGGTATAAAAATCCAGAAAATAGCATTTGTACCCAGAAAATAAACTGTAAAAATCTATCACTCTTCCACAAGGATTCCTAAAATAAAAATAATAGTTTTTGTGCACTAATTCTAAATGAGTATTTATCTAGGTAATTAAATCAATAGATTTTATTCTCTAATTAACTAAAAATAATATAAATAAATTCAATAATTAATTAATTAAATATAATATTAAAAAAATATGGGTTTTATATCTCTGCCCGTACAAAGCCTCAAATGGTGACATCTCTATACTAGTCTGGTAGTTGTTGTTGTAAGCAAACTTTACCAAATGGAGATTGTCCTCCCAAGATCTCCTGAAATCTAGTACACAAGAGCGCAACATATCCTCGAGAGTCGGAATAGTCCTCTTTGACTGTTCATCTGTCTGGGGATGATATGCAGTACTGAACTTAAGATGGGTGCCCAAACTCGCCTGTAAACTTCAGAAATGAGAAGTGAAATGACTATCCCGATCCGAGACTATGCTGACATGAACTCCATGTATCCTGACGATCTGCCTCACATATATCTCTGCCAGCTTCTCCGTAGACAAACCCACCTTGAAAGGAAAAAAGTGGACCGACTTGGTCAACCTATCCACTATGAGCCAAATCGCGTCTTTCCCTCCTGGAGATCGTGGAAGTCCGGACACAAAATCTATAGTAATGTTCTCCCACTTCCACTCTGGAATGGGTAATGGCTGAAGTAAACCTCCTGGACTCTACCTCTCGGCTTTCACCTGCTGGCACACTAAGCATCTGTAATCCCCCTGATTTTCAAAGAATTTTAAATTGGATTTTTCTGAATTTTCTGGAATTTTCTTGGATTTTTTTGGAATTAAATTCATGTTCTTTAATTATTAAAGGAATTTTAAATGTTAATAATTAATATTAAAATATTATGAAAATAATATTTATGGTGTAAAATAGAAAACCAGATATAGGGTAATTTTTCCGAAATTTATTGGACCCCGAAAATATTTTTAAAAGCCCGAAAACTATTTTTAAAATTAAATTAAAATAAACCGGACTGAACCGGGTTCAAACCGGCCTGAACCGGCCTGAACCCGGTCCAGCTGAACCAGCACCGGCTGAACCGCCTAGCGGGTCGGGCCGGGTCAGCCCAACCCGCCAACCCGCAAACCCGCCCGACCCGTTAACTCTTTCTTCCCTGACCGCCCGACTCCTCATCTCCCTCCGGCCGTTTCCGGCGCCGGCGACCCTCCGCCTTCCCGCCGTTCGTCTTCCCCGACCGCCTCGCTTCGCCTCCCCTCACCGGACGTCCCTCAGCCTCCTCTCTCCCCTATATAAACCGCCGCCGACCTCATTTCCCCTCCGTCTCCAGTCCTCCGCCGACGCCGATACTCGCAGCACCACCCTCCCGCAGCACCTCGGCGCCGCCGCTCCTCGCCGTGTCCAGTCACCCGTAGCGCCCAGCGTCGGTTCCCTTCTTCCCTTCCTCCTCCTCCGGTGACTTCCCGACCCCGCAGCTGAAGCAGCCCGGCCCGCCTCCGACCGTCATAGCCGCAGCGTCTCCTCGCCGTGCCGTCCTCTGCCACAGAGCTCCGGCCTCCCCGTCACAGTGCCGACCCCAGCCTCCCTCCGGCGGAGCTTGGCCGCCTGAGCTCCGGCCAACTGCACAGAAACCCTAACCCTAAAACCGATCAGGACACAGTGTATCGTGTCGGACACGAGATAGACACGAGGAAACTTGGTTTTTCGGAACACTTCAGGTACCCGTAACTTTCTTTTCGTAGCTCAGAATTCGATTCCGTAAATTGTATCGCGTAGCCTGTATGACCCTCTCGGTGCCCGGACAAACCGCTCGGGGCATCGCGTCCTGTGGTGATCGCACACCGCGATCCAAAACAGGAAATCCAGACCCTGTTTCACCCCGGAACCGAGTACGCCCCGCCAAACGGGACGACTTGGTCACGTGCGGTTTTCACCGATACGTGAGCGTCGTTGATACGGACGTGCAGGATTTCGCAGAAGCTAATTCGGATGTGCGTGCACACCGGAATCAGGGCGTATCCGCGGACATCGCCCCGTATCCGACTTTTCTGAAACTTGCTGTAACTTAGTGTATACACGTTGGATCGAGACGAAACTTGCGCCATCGGACTCGTAGCAATACGCTGGTCCTGTGAGCCAAGTTTGGTTCGATTCTGAGAACGTTGACAGAATCGCGTGTCGTGGGCCCCACAGGCTCCACCCGACGGGCGATTTTGAGAACGGCTCATCGGAATCCAATTCCGGAAGTTCCGTTGGGTTCGTATCAACGTTCCTGACTTGTTGACACTAAGTTGGACTGTTTTCGAGACCTTTGACTCTGACGCATTTTTTCGGTGCAAAGCGGCCCACATTTGGACCCCGCCTTGACCCGAAAATGACGTTTTTGCCCTTGTCTCCAAATTAGACTCAAGGACAGGCGATTCTAGATGATTGACATTTTCTGAATCTGATGGTGATATTTGTTTCTGCAGCCGGAGTACTACCTGCAAACCCTGCTGAAGCCAGAGCTACACTTGGAGACGGAAATCCAGGCAAGTGTACCTTGCCATAAATGCAGTTATTGATTCATTTTGATTCTCTTGCTTTAAATTCTGTGACTGTTGTACTTGCCCTATCCAGTACTTTATACCTAGGACACCTGACACAAAGCATGATATAGAATCTTCCTGATTTTTAAGGAGTTTCATAATAGGATATAGATTTCATGATTTAAGCTTATTTTCTTAGAACTTAAAAAATGACTGACTGCATTAGTTCTAATCTTGCGTAACATGAACATTGAGAACTGTGACGTGAGATTTCATTGGGTGGGGAGAGTATTACCATATCAAGGCTGAATATATATTATATACTGTTATCTGGAAGTGTCCTAGTCTCTGACACAGAGCTTTGGCACCTGTACTGGCCCTTCGAGAAAACACTGCTATGGTTTCTTGTCACTGATCCTGTAGTAGTCTCAGCCTGAGTATGAATAATAACTCTCACTTGCATGATCACTTAGCTAGTTTAATTATTTACCCAGATTTGTTTGATAGCAACATCGGCATGCCACTGTCTTAGACTTATTAATTTCTGATGCTACTCTTGAGTTTAACATCTTGGTTGACTTGCATGTTCATTCACTGTATTATGGCTCGTATTCTTCTGTACCTTGTTACGTCCCTCTGAGGACCTGGTTTTGTTCTCCAGTTATAGCAGACGAGATCTACCCTGAGGTGTACAGAACAGGGGCACTACTCGGAGCAGTACCTGAACCCGAGGACGAGGTGATCGCTGAGGACTTCTCCTGAATAATTGCTTCGCCCTGCTCAGTATTATGGCAAATAGACTTTAATTCCTGTTAATTTAAACTCTTTATTTCCTGTCTTTGAGAACTTGTGTAAACAGACTTAATATCGGATTGTTCTCCGATTTTATTTACTTAGACTGATGTTGTTTAATATTTCTTTTGATGACTTTGCTATCTTTATTTGTGGATGAGAATAGTAAAACCCTGACTGATGTAATACAGCTTAAGTATGCCCGATGGATCCATTAAATTGGATTTGTCCATCGGTGCATGCTGCTGGCCATATTCACGCATCCAGTCCCTCGGTATTTTGGGACTGGGCGTGACAGCATCTGGATACAAACTGTGCCACTTTCCTCTTCATGCCATACCACCACACACTCTCTCGTATATCCCGATACATCTTGTTGGCACCTGGATGTATGGAATACTGAGAGCGATGCGCTTCTTGCAACACCTCCTAACGCAGCTCCCCGCTAAGCACACACAATCTAATGCCATGCCACAAAGATCCATCCTCAGCAATGGTAAAATTATCCTCCAATCCTGCTCTCACCTGAGCTCTGATGCTCCTCAGAGATACATCCTCATACTCGGCTGCCTTGATCATGTCTATCAACTCTGAGTGCATCTGCAATCCCTACATTTGCATAGCCAAACCAGGAACTATTACCTCAATGCCCAAGCTCTCCAAGTTCTCCAACAAAAATTGATCCTGCGTCAAGAACATAGCTACCGGATACCTGCTCAAGGCATCGGCAACTACATTATCTTTTCCAGGATGATACTTCAAAGATATGTCAAAATCCTTTATCAGTTCCAACCACCGATGCAGCCTCATGTTCAACTCCTTCTGCGTGAAAATATACTTCAAGCTCTTGTGGTCTGTGAAGATCTCCACACGCTCTCCGTATAAATAGTGTTTTCACAACTTCAGGGCAAAGATGACTGCTGCCAACTCCAAATTGTGAGTAGGATAGTTCTTCTCATGAGGAAGCAATTGCCTGGATGCATAGGCAATTACTTTTCCATTCTGCTGAAGAATACAACCCACACTTTTTTTCGATGCATCACTATAAATAGTGAAACCTTCAGACCCTGATGGCAACGTCAAGATAGGTGCAGACGTCAACCTCTTTTTAATTTCTCAAAGGTAACCTGGCAGTCCTCTGTCCAAACAAACTTTATATCCTTCCTGGTGAGTCTGGTCATCGGCTTGGCAATCCTCGAAAAATCTTGCACAAACTTTCTGTAGTAACCTGCCAATCCCAAGAAACTCTTGATCTCTACTACTGAACTCGGGGTCTTCCAAGATTCCACTGCTGTGATCTTCTTCGGATCCACTGAAATTCTATCACCAGTCACAACATGTCCAAAGAACTCCACCTTGTCCAGGAAGAACTCACACTTGGACATCTTTTCATATAGCTTCTCCTTCCTCAGCACATCCAACACAATCCGCAAATGCTCCTCGTGATCCTCCGGTGTCTTCGAGTATATGAGTATGTTATCAATGAACACCACCACGAACTTGTCAAGGTACTGATAGAACACTTTGTTCATCAAATTCATAAATATCGCCGGGGCATTAGTCAACCCAAACGGCATCACCATAAACTCATACTGACCATACCGAGTCCTAAAAGCAGTCTTCGGTATGTCCTCCATCTTTCTCACCAAATACTCTGTAAATTGGCTCAGTCTGCCGAACTCTGCAGTATATTCCTCCACAGACATGCTCCCCTGAATGAGGCTCCCAAACTGCCTCCCCAAGTCTAACCTGTCTGCCCGAGCAAAGAACTTCTTCTTGAAGGGGTCCTTGAACACCTCCCAAGACTGTCATACATCAGCAAGAATTGGCTCATTCCTGAACCTAGTGCGGGCGACGTCAAACAACTGAAGTCCTATCGCCTCAACCTTCAGATCCTCAAAAAGATGGGACACCCTTATGAGATGCTCAATATCCTCGAGCCAATCATCAGCGTAGACGATGCCCTCTGTCCCTTGAAGACCCTAGGCTCCAGCTTCTTGAAGTCCTGAATGTTGCCTGGCCGAAGCTGAGCAACCTGAGGAGCAACCTGCTGCTGGACCGGAACTCCTCTCTCTACTATGGCACGAGCAAGCTGATAAGAAATCTCGATACCCTACCGCAAGACGTCGGTCTGTCTCTGGTGTGCCTCAGATTGAGCCCTCTATACCTCCAACATCTCGTAAAATAGTGTGAACATCTGTGTCGTATTTGCTGGCACGGAAGGTGAAGGTGGAACTCCGTCAGATACAGCCGGAACAGTCCTCTGAGTAGGAGGTGGACCCCCAAACGCAGCTGACACGCCAATCACCAGAGAAGTGACTGGTGCAAGCCCTCGGGAAGTCGCAGACCTCTCATAAGTCGCTCTCCCCTGCTGTGATCTAGTCTTAGGCGACATCCTGAGACAAAGCAAAAGAAATAATCAATATGGCACATGATGTAAGATACTCAAAGAAAGGACAGTTAAAGATCAAATATTAATATCAAGAAAGAATAGTTGAATGAATCAAATTTTTCTAGATGTGATTGAGTATTCTCAGCCTATAGCCTATATCCTATATCCTATATCCTGAAACAGGCTCGTAATAGTACTCAATTCAGAGCACTGCTACGAATCGCACTAGTTGCGACCTCGAAGACCTGCATGGGCCACCACTAAAAATGTGTCACGACTAGCACCTGGTGTAAGGATGCAAGTCGGGAACAACGCCCAGCCTACGCCGCAGTATCGACGATAGAACGCTATTTGGGTAATCTATCTAACAATATAAGATGCCACCAACAATATCAATATACTCAATCACAAATCTAAGATGGAGAATAGCACGAATATGATAAAAGAATAGAATAGTCACAATACAACTAATGAGTCAAATAATAACATCAATAAGTCAGAACAATACTAAAAGTAAGTTGGAGACAAATCCAGTACAAAAGAACAACTAAGATGCTACAAGTCCCGGGTTGTCTGTCTCAGTCAGGATGAGACCCTCCTGAACCAGGGTCTCTGACTCTAAGCCCACAACATCTTGAGGTCCATAATGAGTGGGGTACTACTCCTCAGTGTCATCTGGAAAAAATATATCCAGTCAGGAAAGGAGCAGAGTACATCTCTAACAGCAGTTCTAATCAATGATATAAACTATGTAACAATAAATAGATATGAATATACAAGATACAACAATAAATATAAGAGATATACAATAAAGAAAATACTGGAAATAAATACAAGAATGAACAATATGGCAATGAAAAAGAATACTAATGACTAAGTGAGTGAGTACCAACTTTAATATGTGATCGACTTGGGAACTTGATACAAGATTAATGGCCTGACTAATCATACGTGCGATGTATGATTAACACTATTCAATGAACAAGACTTGATCCAAGGAGGGTATGATCACATATCTACACTATAAACTATGGTATACCTACACTAGATACAAGAGACATAGAGGATATCATAAATGAGAAACTATCAGAGAATGTACTCGTTTGAAGTCTGGTGAACAGTATCACAGATGTCCGGTACGGTTCTCCGAAAACCTAAATATGGAATATAACATCAATACAAGGTTTCAGAATAAAAATAAGTTAAACTAGTCAACATCTAGGTTAAAGAGCTATTTCTATGTCAAAACAGTCAAACTAGGTCAACTCTAAGTTAAATCGATCAAACTTGGTCAAACTACCTATTTCTAGGTTGCATGAGTATATCTCTAGGATATTAGGTTCATACACTAAGAAACTAGGTCACACTAACTAAACTAGGATACTATGAAGATCAAAGATACCGTATCTCAGGATACGCAAACAAAAGATATAGAAATATCATATATGTATATTCAATCAATATTAAATATACTAATCCTAATTACAAATGCTAAGTGGATACCTTGGCTTTGTACCAACTCGGTATCGCACCACTAAACACCCATCTCGATACCCAACTCAAATACCTTGAGCAACCCTCAATACCTTGACACTTACCTTGGTATTTCAAGGTAATGTCACTCTAGTATATATTAGCTACCCAATCTAATGACTAACATATATACACTAATACCTAGATACTAACTTAATAATACAATACTTACCAACTACATATAATACCTATCTATATAATACTACATATCTACATATAGTACTAAGCTAACTATTTAACTAACAAGTATATCAGTAACTATTTCCAAACTAACCTTAACTAGTACACTATCTAGTATATATATACATCTATCTAACTATTACTAATCAAGTATATAACTAACTAACTCTTTAACTATACTAACTACACTAAAAACTACTAACTCAGACTACTAACAACTATATACTATTAACTGATACACTGTGCTGAAACTACCTCTTAACTAACTACTGCACTTAAACCAGTTAACTGAACCACACCTTGCTGTTGAAATTGTGTTGCAGGTAAGCTGAACTTGCAGTGACTTCACTGTGCAGAATCTGTTGCTTTACTTGCTGCCTCGACTTGCTGTGCATTACTGCACTGTTGCATTCAGCTACTGCTCAGTGTAGTTAGCTAGCTGCAGGCTCTGCATTGCTGTTGAACTACTGAAGGCCATACTGCCAGTTGTTATAGGCCCGAGCTGAATGGCTGACTCCCTGTGCACGAATGCTCACTCTGAACTGCAATGTTTCTGTTTGTTGATATGCTGATACTGTGTCTTTGTCCCGAGCCTTCTCACTCACTGACACACGCTCACACACATACTAAAAGCACACAACACACATACATATATATACCAACACATAGAACCAATATATATATACCAATCTCTCTATATATACATTATCTCTTATACATATATAGATATATATATATATATATATACACACAAATACCCATATACACCTATAGCTATATCCCTCATATATATATATATATATATATATATATATATATATATATATATATATATACAATATCTTATAGTTATATATATACTCATCTATACAATATAATATAAACACATACTCATATGCATATATATACACACACACACACACAAAAGCACACATAGAATTGAGGGCAATGAAACAAACACGTGGAGTGCACCGTACCCATATCACACTCACTCTATGATATGCTTGCGATACGGCTCCACCATACAGCCAAATGCATCCCCATGGACACGAGCAAGTCTAAAATAATATATATGAATAATACGAAGAGTCCAATACACATCTATGTGTCCGTGTCAAAATATGACATGCACAAAGCCCCGTGTCGGAGAAAAACTCCTAAATCAACACGTATCACCAAATTGTTGGGATACGGCCTACACGTATCTAATTATGGATATGACACTAGCCATAAATAATCAAACACATGTCAATTTGGTCTAATTGACCTATTGACCAACACAACATGTTTCAATCTCGGAATTTCCCAAAAATTGACACAAAATATACCATAACTTTCTCTATAGGCCTCCTATGAAAACAATTCCAATTCCTATGGGTAGCCTCATCATATGGGGTGTCTTCTAATGATTAAAACACAAATTTAAAACCTAATTAAAGGAAAAAAAAACTGAATTGTACCTATTGGGAGATGGATTTCCAACGTAACCTCCAAATTTTGTAAAATTAGCCTTCAACTTGTAGATCCTTGCTTCCTCCTTCTAGATCCTTGATCTACTAGTCTCTAATGGTAATTTGGGAAGGAATTAGGAAGAAATTTGGTAGGAAATTGATGTGGAAATGAAGAAATTTGGTTGAGGAAAATTATAGATCTAGATTTGAAATAAAAAAAGGAGAAAAAAATGTCCCCCTCTTTTTTTAATAGGCCGGCCCCCTTGACCCCTCCCTCAAGCTACTATGCAATGACCAATATACCCCTTGGGGCCTCTCATGAAGAAATAATTAAGGAGGGAAGGTTCTAGTTTAATGGATTTAATTAAATTAATCATCCTCCTAATGAATGAGCTTATGATTGGGCTCAATTCTAACTAATTATAAATGTTGGTCCATGGGTCTAATCTAGACTAGTTAGGTCCATTAACACAAGTCCAAAATAATAAACTAACATCTAACAATAATTAAATAATACAATAAATAATTATTCAACATGTACAATATTTAATTAATTATGAAATGACCAAAATATCCTCTCCTAGAAAATATGGTAGTGACAGCACGTACCCTATATATTCGAACAATTAGATTATATACAAGTGTCAAAGAAATAAAATAAAATAAATAATATAAATGAGCTATTAGATTCTTTAAATAAACAAGGAAATCCTAAATAATCTAAATAAATATTCTATTCAGATAAATACTACATACTTCAAATTTTTATATAACTAAACGGTAAAAAATTATATTTATCAAATCCTACTGACATATTTTCTTCCCCGAATTAGCATGTAGTGGCAAGGGTCTAAAAGCATATAGTAAGGTTGTAAAACTTATAAAAAATAAAAACTTATCTATTGATATATAAATCAATCGACAAGGGTTACTACGTACTATTGAGTTAAACTTACAAATAGTTATTTATTTCTATTACCAAAAAAACTGATACATTGAGTTAAACTTATATGAACATAACATAGTTTGCAGTATCGGCGATACCGATCCGATATTGACCAAAATTCGATACCTACGATTCCAATATTCAAAGTCTCTTTTTCGGTCAATTCGAAAAATAAAATTGATGAAATAAAGGCCAATTAGCAAGGGTGTAAACAATACGGTTGTAAAAGCATGTAATAGAGTATTTTCAGGATATCTGTGTCCATGTTTATGTTTTCGTGTCCGTGTCCAGTGTCTCGTGTCTACATGTCTAGCACCCTAAATCCTGTATGCTTAATAATTAACCAAAATACGAATGAGGGTTGGGTTAGAGCTTACCTTCGACGGAGGAGGAGGGAATCTGACGGAGCGTAGGCCGGAGTAGGGGGTTGAGGAGGGGGATGAGAGGGGGCCGGAGAGGGGGGGTTCGAGGAGGGGGTGGAGGCGGACGAAGGGGGGCAGAGGGAGGGGGTCTAGGAGGGGGTCGAGGAGAGGGAGGGGGGTTCGAGGAGGGGGTGGAGGCGGACGGAGGGGGGAAGAGAGGGGAGGTTCGAGGAGGGGGTCGAGGAGAGGGGGGTACGAGGAGCCGGGGTGGGGGGGTTCGTCGGAGCCGGGGTGGGGGGGGGAGGGGAGGGGGTGTCGATGAGAGAAGGGGAGAGAATATCGAGATTGAGAATGGGGAAAAATAAAATGCGCTCTGAAATTTTAAGTTTTCGCAGCGAAGAATATTTCCGTCGCTATTCCGTCACTAACGTAACAGCAACGGATTAGCGACGACTTATTGACGAAAAATAATATAATTTGTTTACATAAATAAATTAGTCGTAATTTCGTCGAAAGTTCGTCGTTGACTCAGCGACGGATTATTTTTCGTCACTGAGATCCTTCGCTATTTAACAGTATTTTTGTAGTGGTTTCTATACGTTGAGTGAAAACATTTAAAAAATATCCTATTATTTTATTATTTTACTGAATCATTATGAATTTACAAGTTTCTATACTATCAAAAATATGTTATCCAACAATTAACATTTTTAAGTCAAAACTTATTTTCCTTCGATTTTCCAAAATTGAACATTCAATTTTTCACTCTCGTTAACTATTTTATTATCATTAGTTTCTATCTTCTAATTTATTGTAAACAAACAACTATTTTAGTTAGAAATTTAGTTTATGCATACTAGTATATTTACACGTGTGTTGTACATATTTTATATTACTTGAAAAGAGCAAAACAATAGCTTTAAATTTTTACTACTTAAGAACAAAAAACATCAACAATTTTAATTTTTTTTTCTATGCGTAGTTACCTAACTACCCATGTTAAATTTAATGAAAGTAACATAAATAAGAATATTTTTGGAATATTTTTTTAGGGTAAATCTTCAACTTTTTTAGGGTAAATTACGTTTGTTTATGTCACTAATTAGTGATGCTGCGTCGCTAAACGTCGCTAATTTAGCGACATATTTAAGTCGCTAAAAAACGTCGGTATAGCGACGTTTAGCGACTTTTTTCCTTTCAGCGATGTGCTAATTTTCGACTTCTGTAAAACGTCGCTAATTACATCGCTAAACATGATTAGTGACATTTTTTTGTCATTTAGCGACATTTTTTTACGTCGCTAATTTGACTTTTTCTGGTAGTAAAAGCAGTCTTCGGTATGTCCTCCAGCTCTCTCACCAAATACTCCACAAATTGGTTCAGCCAGCAGAACTCTGCAGCGTATTCCTCCACATACATGCTTCCCTGAATGAGGCTCTCAAACTGCCTCACCAAGTCTAACATGTCTGCCCGAGCAAATTTTTTTTTCTTGAAGAGGTCCTTGAACACCTCCCAAGACTGTCATGCATTATCAAAAATTGGCTCATTCCTGAACTAAGTACGGGCGACGTCAAACAACTAAAGTCCTACCGCCTCAACCTTCAGATCCTCAGAAAGATGGGGCACCCTCATGAGATGCTCAATGTCCTCAAGCCAATCATCAGCGTAGACGATGCCCTCCATCCCCTTGAAGACCCTAGGCTCCAGCTTCTTAAAGTCATGAATATTGCCTGGCCGAAGCTGAGCAACCTGAGGAGCAACCTGCTGCTGGACCGGAACTCCTCTCTCAACTATGGCATGAGCAAGATGATGAGCACTCTTGATGCCCTGCCGCAAGACGTCGGTCTGTCTCTGGTGTGCCTCAGACTGAGCCCTCTATGCCTCCAATATCTCGTAAAATAGTGTAAACATCTGTGTTGTATCTGTTGGCACGGAAGGTGGAGGTAAAAGTCCCTCAGATACAGCTAGAACAGTCCTCTGAGTAGGAGGTGCACCCCCGAATGTAGCTGACACGCCAATCACTGGAGAAGTGACTGGTGTAGGACCTCGGGAAGTCGTAGACCTCTCAGAAGCTGCTCTCCCCTACGATGATCTAGTCTTAGGCGGCATCCTGAGACAAAGCGAAAGAAAAAATCAATATGGCACATAATGTAAGACACTCAAAGAAAGGACAGTTAAAGATCAAATATAAATATCAAGGAAGAATAGTTGAATGAATCAAAATAGTTTTTTTTCTAGATGTGATTGAGTATTCTCACCCTATAGCCTATATCCTATATCCTGAAATAGGCTCGTAATAGCACTCAATTCAGAGCACTACTATGAATCATACTAGTTGCGACCTCAAAGACCTGCATAGGCCACCACTAAAATTGTGTCACGACCCGTACCCGGTGTAGAAATGTAAGTCGGGAACAACGTCCAGCCTACGCTGCAGCATCGGTGGTAGAACACTGTTTAGGTAATCTATCTAACAATATAAGATGCCACCAACAATATCAATATACTCAATCACGGATCTAAGATGGAGAATAGAACGAATATATTAAAAGAATACAATAGTCATAATACAACTCATGAGTCAAATAATAACATCAATGAGTCAGAAAAATACTAAAAGTAATCTGGAGACAAATCCAGTACAAAAGAACAACTAAGATGCTACATGTCTCGGGTTGTCTGTCTCAGTCAGGATGAGACCCTCCTGAGCCAGGGTCTCTGACTCTAAGCCCACAACATCCTAAGATCCGTAATGAATAGGGTACCACTCCTCAGTGTCATCTGGAAAAAATATATCCAGTCAGGAAAGGAGCAGAATACATCTCAAACAACAGTTCTAATCAATGATATAAACTATGTAACAGTAAATATATGTGAATATAAAAGATGCAACAATAGATACTAGAGATATAAAATAAAATAAATACTAAAAATAAATACAAGAATGAACAATATGGCAATGAACAAGAATACTAATGACTAAGTGAGTGAGAACCAACTTTAACATGTGATCGGCTTGAAAACTTGATACAAGATTAGTGGCTTGGCTAATCATACGTGCGGTATAAAATTAATACTATTTAATAAACAAGACTTGATACAAGGAGGGTATAATCACATATCTATACTACATACTCTCCGCCCCCGACTGGTATAGTGAATCCAACCATGGTACGTTATGGCACGGGATTCTCTAGGAATGTAGTAAATGTTTTCGAGAATCAGTATCTGTACATGTACAAGAAGAACAAGGAAATAAGGCTTGCATAAGATACATCATATATACTAAGGAATAACATATCATGACGAGATCCGGATATACCAATCCGTGTAACCATTGTGTCAAAAAATCAGGAATATCTACACTAGATACAAGAGACATAGAGGATATCATAAATGAGAAACTATCAGAGAATGTACTCGCCTGAAGTCCGGAGAACAGTATCACAGATGTCCGGTACGGTGCCTTGAAGACCTAAATATGGAATATAACATCAATACAAGATTTTAGAATAAAAATAAATTAAACTAGTCAACATCTAGGTCAAAGAGCCATTTCTAAGTCAAAACAGTCAAACTAGGTCAACTCTAAGTTAAACCGACCAAACTTGGTCAAACTATCTATTTCTAGATTGCATGAGTATATCTCTAGGATATTGGGTTCATACACTAAGAAACTAGGTCACACTAGCTAAACTATGATACTATGAAGATCAAAGATACCGTATCTCAGGATACGCAAACAAAAGATATAGAAATATCATATATGCATATTCAATCAATATTAAATATACTAATCATAACTACAAATGCTAAGTAGATACCTTGGCTTTGTACCAACTCCGTATCACACCACTAAACACCCATCTCGATACCCAACTCAAATACCTTAAGCAACCCTCAATACCTTGACACTTATCTTGGTATTTCAAGGTAATTTCACTCTAGTATATGTTAGCTACCCAATCTAATGACTAACATATATATACTAATACCTAGATACTAACTTAACAATACAATACTTACTAACTACATATAATACCTATCCATATAATACTACATATAATACCTATCCATAGCTAACTATTTAACTAACAAGTATATCAGTAACTATTTTCAAACTAACATTAACTAGTACACTATCTAGTATATATATACATCTATCTAACTATTACTAATCAAGTATATAACTAACTAACTCTTTAACTACACTAAAAACTACTAACTCAAACTACTAACAACTATATACTATTAACTGATACACTGTACTGAAACTACTTCTTAACTAACTACTGCACTTAAACCAGTTAACTGAACCACTTAAACCAGTTAACTGAACCACACCTTGCTATTGAAACTGTGTTGCAGGTATGCTGAACTTGCAGTGGCTTCACTGTGCAGAACCTGCTGCTTCACTTGCTGCCTCGACTTGCTGTGCATTGCTGCATAGTTGCATTCAGCTACTGCTCAGTGCAGTTAGCTAGCTGCAGGCTCTGCATTATTGTTGAACTACTGAAGACCACACTGCCAGTTGCTGTAGGCCCGAGCTGAATGGCTGACTCCCTGTGCACGAATGCTCATTGCTGAATTACAATGTCTCTGTTTTCTGATATGCTGATACTGTGTCTCTGTCCCGGGCCCTCTCACTCACTGACACACACTCACAAACATACTAAAAGCACACAACACATATACATATATAAACTAACACATAGAACCAATATATACCAATCTCTATATATATACACTATCTCTTATATATATATATATATATATATATATATATATATATATATATATATATATATATATATATATATATATATATATATATATATGTACGAGGGATATAGCTATAGGTGTATATGAGTATTTGTATATATATATATATATATATATATATATATATATATATATATATATATATATATATATCTATTTGTGTATATGAGTATTTGTGTGTGTGTGTGTGTATATATATATATATATATATATATATATATATATATATATATATATATATATATATATATATAATATCTCATAGTTATATATACACTCATCTATACAATATAATATAAACACATACTCATATGCATATATAAACACATAGTTATATATACTCATATACATATATCATAATATATATATATATATATATATATGTCACGCCTCAGTCCCAAAATGTCGTGGGACTAGACACGTGGCAATGGCCAGCAGTACACATCGATAGACATCCCAATTTAATGGATCCATCGAGCATACTTAAGCTGTAATATAGGTCTACAATATCATATCAAAACTAATCTCATCCATCACAGAATAATAAGAACAACAGCAAATAAAAGAAAGTACATCATGTCCAGTCTCAGCAGAGTATGTCGGGGAACAACCCGACCAGAGTCTAAAATACTGGTTCAACCGACCAGAACAAAAGAGTCCAAAATAAAGTATCGGAAGAGTACAAATAACATAATCTCAAGTAAAATCTTCTGCCATCACCTCTGCTTCTATGTTATGTTCTCCCTCAGTAACAGCTCCTGGTACAGCTTCAGCTCCTGTCCCGTAAACCTCGGGATAATGCTCTTCTGCTAAACCTGGGGACATCATCCATTCCAGGTCCTCAGGGGACATAGCAAGGTACAAATAATACAAGCCAGAAATAAATGCAGTGAAATAGTAAATGAAATAAGCAGGGTAACTACATAACCATCTAAGTGAAAATGCAACTGAGAGCAACACTAGTACTCAGGCTGAGACTGCTACAAGCTCTGTGTCGGGGAGCCGGTAGCAGCAATATCTAGTAGTGGTCTAGCTCTGCTCGAGAGTCTACAACCTCACAATAGTAGTATATATGTATAGAACAGCCTGTAGCCTGTGTGTCTCTCCCCACCCAATGTAACCACACGTCTCATGTCCATGTCACGTGAGATCAGATCTAATGCAACAGTCATAAATTAAGAATATATAACTATGTCCATCCTGTATCCTATACAGAATCACCTTGAATATGTCAGGAAGATTCTGCCAATGTATGGTGTCAGGTGTCCTAGGTTGTAGTGTACTTGAAAATCAAGCACGAGAATATAAAGGGTCTCGAATATCCATCACTAAATGACGTACACAACTCCGCGTACGGATTGGCACCCGACTGTGATCGGACGCTAAGTATGTCATACGGTCCTAGGTTATAACATGTACAATAGTCACAGAAAAGTAAAACAAGAGAACTATTTAAACTAACAATCTGCAATTTATGGCAAGGTACACTTGCCTGGGATTGGAATATCAGTGGCGGTCCTTGTAACAGTGGGTTCAGCAATAACTCCTCCAAAAGCTGAAATAAACATTAACAACAGTCTCAGAACATAGGAAATAGTTAGGAACGGCTGTCCTTAAGTCCAGTTTGGACACAAGGGCAAAAATGACACTACTGGGCCAAAGCGGGTCCATATGTGGGCCGCTTTGCACCGAAAACCGGTTCAGGGTCAAAGTTCTCCAAATCAGTCCAACTTAGTGTCAACAAGTCAGGAACGTTGATACGAACCCAACGGAACTTCCAGAATTGGATTCCGATGAGCCGTTCTCAAAATCGCCCGTCAGTTGGAGCCTGTGGGGCCCACGACACGCGATTTTCCAACGTTCTCAGAATCAAACAAAACTTGACCCACAGGACCAGCGTATTGCTACGAGTCCGATGGCGCAAGTTTCGTCTCAATCCGACGTGTATACACTAAGTTACAGTGAGATTCAGAAAACACGGATACGGGACAGTGTCCGCGGATACGCACTGATTCCGGTGTGCACGCACATCCGAATCAGCTTCTGCGAAAGCCTGCACGTCCGTATTTACGTTGCTCACGTGACGGCGACGACCGCACGTGACCAAGTCATCCCGTTTTGGCGGGGCGTACTCGATTCCGGGGTGAAACAGGGCTTAGTTTTTCCTGTTTTTGGATCGCGGTGTGCGATCACCACAGGACGCGATGCCCCGAGCGGTTTGTCCGGGCACCGAGAGGGTCATACAGGCTTCGTGATAAAACTGACGGAATGGAAATCGGAGCTACGAGTAGGAAGTTACGTGTACCTGAACTTGTCCAATAAAAACCCGAATCCTTGTGTCCTCGTGTCTGGGTCGAGTCCCGTGTCCACCCTAGGTTTTTAGGGTTCTGGAACTCCGGTGGCCGGGCAGGGCGTGTCCGGTGGCTGAGGGCTCGCTGGGCAGCCGAGGGGTGGTCGTCGCCGGTCTGACGGTCGGTGCCGGCGCTGTGGGTGGCCGGATCAGCGCCGGAGACGGGGAAGAATTCACTGGGTCGGCCGCTGACGGCTCTGGTCGGGGTCCCGATGGTCGAGGGCGGCCGGAATCGATTGCTGGAGGCTGGGCGGACCGTTCCGGGTTGTCGGGGCGGTGTCACAGGGTGGTCGGAGTCGGGGTTCTCGCCGGAGAAGAGGGGTTTCAAGGGGAAAATCCGGCGGTGGTCTCGGGTTTATATAGGCTCGCCACGGCAGAGGGAGGGCCGGGCGTTGGCTGGAAGAGGAAGGGGATGGGTCGCCGGGTGCGGGGGAGGCGAACCGTGGGGTCGGCCGGCGGCCACGGCGGCGAAAACGGCCGCCGGCAGCCGAAGGGTCGGGTCTTTTGGGTTTCGGGGGTTAGGGTTTAGAACGGGTCGGGTCGGGTGCTTAGCGGGTCGGGTCTGACCCGGATCCGACCCGCTAGCCTGAGCGGTCCGGGTTGGTCAGACCGGCCGGTCCGGTTCAAATCTTTGGGTTGGTTTGGTTTGTTAAATTGGTTTATTATCAGTTAAATTTTACAATAGTTTTTAATCCTTTAAAAATTCATCCGGTGTCCAATAAATTCCCGGAAAAATACCCCATGCTCGGTTTTTAATTTTACACTTGAAAATATAATTTCCACCACTTTTTAATATTATTTAATTCCATTTAAAAATTTATTTTAAATTAGACTGATTTAATTATAGGTTTAAAAATTCACAGAAATTGCTAATTAATTCCAGAAAATTTAATTGTAAAAATTCTTAAAATTTTCAGGTGATTACAATATATATATATATATATATATATATATATATATATACACACACACACACACACACACACACACACACACACAAGCACACAAAGAATTGAGGGCAATGAAATAAACATGTGGAGTGCACCGCACTCGTATCACACTCATTATATGATACACTTGCGATACGGCTCTACCACATAACCAAATGTATCCCGAAGGACACGAGCATGTCTAAAATAATATATATGAATAATACGAAGAGTCCAACACACATCTATGTGTCCGTGTCAAAATATGACATGCACAATGCCCCGTGTCGGAGAAAAACTCCCAAAATAATCAACACGTATCACCAAATTATTGGGATACGGTCTACACGTATCCAATTATGGATACGACACTTATCACAAATAATCAAACACATGTCAATTTGGTCTAATTGACCTATTGACCAACACAACATGTGTCAATCTCGAAATTTCTCAAAAATTGATACAAAACACACGATAACTTCCTCTATAGGCCTCCTATGAACCAAATTCTAATTTCTATGAGCAGCCTCATCATATGGGTGGTTCCTAATGATTAAAACACAGATTTAGATCTAATTAAAGAAAAAAATTGAATTATACCTATTGGGAGATGGATTCCCAACGCAACCTTCAAATTTGGTAACATTGGCCTTCAACTTGTAGATCCTTGCTCCTCTTTGTAGATCCTTGCTTTCTCCTTCTAGATTCTTGCTCTATTAGCCTCCAATGGTGATTTGGAAAGGAATTGGAAATAAATTTGGTAGGAAATTGATATGGGAATGAAGAAATTTGGGTAAGAAAAATTCTAGATCTAGATTTGAAATAAAAAGAGGAGAATTTTTTTTTTCTTTTTTTTAATAGGCCAGCCCCCTTGACCCCTCCCTCAAGCTACTATGCAATGACCAATATATCCCTTGGGGCCTCTCAAGAAGAAATAATTAAGGAGAAACGGTTCTAGTCTAATGGGTTTAATTAAATTAATCATCCTCCTAATGAATGAGCTTCTGATTGCGCTCAATTCTAACTAATTGTAAATGTTGGTCCATGGGTCTAATCTAGACTAATTAGGTCCATTAACACAAGTCCAAAATAATAAATTAACTTCTAATAATAATTAAATAATATAATAAATAATTATTCAACATGCATAATATTTAATTAATTATAAAATGACCAAAATATCCTCTTCTAGAAAATGTGGTAGTGACAACACGTACCCTATATATTCGAACAATTGGATTATATACAAGTATCAAAGAAATAAAATAAAATAAATAATATAAATGAGCTATTAGATTCTTTAAATAAATAAGAAAATCCTAAATAATCTAAATACATATTCTATTCAGATACATACTACATACTTAAATTCTATATAACTAAATGGTAAAAAATTATATTTATCAAATCCTACTGACTTCCTTCCCCGAATTAGCATGTAGTGGCAAGGGTCTAAAAGCATATAGTAAGGTTTTAAAACTTATGAAAGAGAAAAATTTATCTATTGATATATAAATCAATCGACAAGGGTTACGACGTACTATTGAGTTAAACTTACTAATAGTTATTTGTTTTTATTACCAAAAAAACTGATACATTGAGTTAAACTTATATGAACATAACATAGTTTGCAGTATCGGCGATACCGATCCGATATTGATCAAAATTTGATATCGACGATTCCAACATTCAAAGTCTCTTTTTCGGTCAATTCGAAAAATAAAATTGATAAAATAAAGGCCAATTAGCAATGGTGTAAATAATACGGTTGTAAAAGCATGTAATAGAGTATTTTCAGGATATCTGTGTCCATGTTTATGTTCTAGGGTCCGTGTCCGGTGTCTCGTGTCTACGTGTCTAGCACCATAAATCCCGTATGCTTAATAATTAACCAAATACGAATGAGGGTTAGGTTAGAGCTTACCTTCGACGGAGGAGGAGGGGATCTGATGGAGCGTGAGCCAGAGTGGGGGGTTGAGGAGGGGGAGGAGAGGGGGGCCGGAGAGGGGGGGAGGGGGTTCGAGGAGGGGGTGCAGGCGGACGAAGGGGGGCAGAGAGGGGGGGAGGTTTCTAGGAGGGAGTCGAGGAGAGAGGGGGGGGGTATTCTAGGAGGGGGTCGAGGAGAGGAGGGCTTCGAGGAGGGGACGGAGGCGGATGGAGGGGGAAAGAGAGGGGAGGTTCGAGGAGAGGGGGGGGGGGGTCGAGGAGCCAGGAGGGGGGGTTGTCGGAGCCGGGGGGGGGGGGAGAGGGGGTGTCGATGAGAGAGGGAGAGAGAGTATCGAGATTGATAATGAGAAAAAATAAAATGCGCTCTGAAATTTTAAGTTTTCGCAGCGACGAATATTTCCATCGCTATTCCGTCACCAACGTAGCAGCAACGGATTATTGATGGCTTGTTGACAAAAAATAATATAATTTATTTATATAAATAAATTAGTCGTAATTTCGTCGAAAGTTTGTCGCTGACTCAGCGACGGATTATTTTTCATCGCTGAGATCCTTCGCTATTTAACAGTTTTTTTGTAGTGGTTTCTATACGTTGAATGAAAACATTTACAAAAATATCCTATTATTTTATTATTTTTCTGAATCATTTTGAATTTACAAGTTTCTATACAATCAATTTTTTTATCCAACAATTAACATTTTTAAGTCAAAACTTATTTTCCTTCGATTTTCCAAAATCGAACATTCAATTTTTCACTCTAGTTAACTATTTTATTATCATTATTACCAGTTTCTATCTTCTAATTTACTATAAACAGACAACTATTTTAGTTAGAAATTTAGTTTATGTATACTAGTATATTTACGCGTGTGTTTACATATTTTATATTACTTGAAAAGAGCAAAACAATAGCTTTAAATTTTTATTACTTAAGAACAAAAAACATCAACAATTTTAATTTTTTTTCTATGCGTAGTTACCTAACTACCCATGTTAAATTTAATAAAAGTAACATAAATAAGGACATTTTTGGAATAATTTTTTTTACGATAAATCTTCAACTTTTCTTATTATATAGTAGTATAAATACATGGACGTTCGTTGAACGTATTTCATACTACTTGAAAAGAGCAAATAATAGTCTTTTAATTTTTTACTACTTGAGAAGAGCAAAAGTTTTCTAATTTTTCTACTACTTAGAAAGAGCAAACAACAACTTTAAATTTTTTATGCATACTTATCTAACTATCCATATCAAATTTAATGAAAATAATATAGAAAATAATATTTTTTAGAACAAAAACTTCCATAACGAAGTCTTAACTTTTCTTATTGGTTTCTTAGTTTTATAAAATTTTCATTATAGAAAATAAATTAATTACTTTCTAAATTTTTTATTTTGTGTACTTTCTAATTTTTTTTCTTTTTCTTTTGCCAATTAATGAGACTAGAGCGGACTTCTTCATCTGTATGACACGTAAAGCAAAAAGAAACGAAAATTCTATGCCACTTAACGAGAATTTGTCATACAATTATGCTATTTGTCATCCGTTTTATGCATCAATTCCATGCACTCGTGGCTGTGAAGGGAGTCAGGGAGGTTGGAAGCGTTGCAGGAGGGGGGAGGTAGAGGTGTGGTGCGGTGGCACGGGAGATAGTGGCAGCGATAAGGGGGACGGAGGCTGCGAAGAGCAAGAAGGGGGAGGGAGTCTCCGACGTGGAGCAGGAGGCGGAGTAGGAGGAGGAGTATCCGATAGCGGAGAAGACGACAGCGACATCGACGTAATACTTTCCTTTCTATCCGTCCTTTTTATTTTGTTCCGCTCGACGGTCTCCCGACGATCTCTGCAGCCACCTACACATCCGACAAATAGACGTGCATCCCACGTGTGCCATAAAATTTTGGATGAGATCATGAGATAAGACTTAATTATCATTTAATGCATTTAATGTAGATTATGATGGAAAGAAGAAGACGACAAAAGATTATACAAGTTTGTAGCCGAGGATATTGAGTGCAAAGACTAACTTGAAATTGATTGTTCAAAACAGGAATTACAAGTCAAAAAAAGCACTTTCAAATATTCAGTCTTACTTTGCTGCGTCACTTCAAAATTCACGTACCAATCATTTATGTGTAACAACTTAGTAGGATATTTTTTTTTATAAAAATTAGTTGTGAAAGTATTTTGACAACCCAATTATCACACTCATGTATTTTTTGACCATATTCACTTGGATACGGCCAACCTCATTTCAATTAAATGGATTTCGTTTGCTTTCAAATTTTTTTTTTACCACACTCATAGTCTCAAGTATTTATATTTTATATATTGTTAATATTATCAAAAGAGTTGTTTTAGTCTATGTTAAAAAAAACGATCGAACCAACCGAAACAAACTGTTGACCAATAAATTTATTGTTTTTTCGGACTGAATTACTGTTAACCTACTGTTTTTTCAAAAAATAATTATAAATAAATAATTATATAAACATTAGTATATACAAGATAGAAAAAGTCTTCACAGACCAAAGGCTGGACTGAAAAAACAGACCGAAACGTCACGTGTCAGTTTCCTATTGGCCGGAATAAATCCGCTGACGTCAGCCTCCTACCTACTAACGTAGACAAAAAAAAATCCAACCAATAGGAAAATGACACTTGGCTGCGGTTTCGGTTTAACCGACGACCTGTGTAGAACTACTGTAAAAGATATTGAACTTGGACCACTTAGATTAACGTAGTGGTTGAATTATTGGTTGAACCAAATAGTTGAACCGATTTGACTCGATCTAAGTACCTTTGTTCGTATTGATGTCCTGTCCTGTCTTGAAAACACTGATTTTAGCAATCAATTTTGTCTTCGTGGTATCGATTTATGAACAGTTGGGAGGCATATGTAAATTTACAAAAAAAATTGTACAAAGCAAAGAAATTCGTGAAATTGCAACCAAAGTATAAACTTTTTATATATTTCAAAAACAACATCAAAACGTCCTTTAGAAGGACATTTTGTAAAAAAAAAAAAATTATTTTATGTATTTTTTTTCGTGACTTGTGCTGTAATTTTTATTGACGAATTTAAATTTTTAGTGACGAAATAGGGTATTAGTGACAATATTAGTGATGAAAATAAACTTTTAGTGACGAATTTAATGTAAAACGTCCTTCAAATGGGCGTTTTAAAATTTTAAAATTTTTCCAGCCATTAGGACGAAAATTTTAATGACGCCTTTTAGTGAAGAATTTGGACTTTCAGTGACAAAATAACCTTTTTATGACGAATTTGAACTTTTAGTGACGAATTCTTGCAAACTTAAATTTTTTTTTTAAATGAATAGCGTTATTCCGAAAGGCATTTTGACTTTTCTTTAAATTTTTTTACAAAATGTCATTCCAAAGGACGTTTTGCTGCTATTTTTGAAATATATGAAAAAATTATGCTTTGGTTGCAATATCTACGAATTTCTATATTCTGTATGAAAATTTTCGTAATAAAAAAGAAATTCAGACTCCCTCAAGTGTGTATGAATGCCTACAACCAAATGCATATCCCCCTTCTACAAGCGTGTCACGTCCCAGTCCCAAAATACATAAGTCTAGGTATACGTAACATGCCAGCTACGCATTCGACCAGACTCTGGTCCGATTCGAATACGTGTAAGCTGTACTAGAATGATCACTATCTATATAATCAAGTAAATATAAATATCTATGTCTTAATCCATAATGAACGGAATATACAAGAATGAGCTACATGCGCTAAAGTCGACCGCCAGTAACACATAAGCTCGAATAGACTCGAGAAAGAAATATGAGTCTATAAAACTAGGCTATATCAGCAGATGAATAAACAATATGAATAATTACCATGACTCCGGAAGAAATGATATAAGTACCTGGTATCAATTCCTGCAAGACAAAGCAACACACATTAGCAACTCCAGGCAGGCTCCACAACGGTTTATGCTGCAAAACTGATAAGGGACCAGGTCCTCAGAGGGACGTAACAAGGTACAAAAAATAGCATGCCAAAATAAATCCACTATATAAAATGTATCAATAGGGCAAACTATGTAATAATCTATGTGATATGCAAATGAGAACATCACTAGTACTCAGGCTGAAACCACTACAAGCTTTGTGTCGGGGAGCCGGTAGTAGTGATATCATGTAGTGGGCCTAGCTCTGATGTTGAGGCTACGACATCATAATAATAAATATATATATAATCATCCTGTAGCTTGTGTGTCTCTCCCCACCCAATGTAATCACACGTCTCATGTCCACGACGTCTCATGTCCATAACATGCAAGATCATGACCTCTAGCTAATGCAACGAGTTATAATGATATCTATGTATATGCAAGACCTATATCACGAATCCTGTAAGCCTATACAGAATCACCATGAATAACTCAGGAAAGATTCTATCTCATGAATAGTGTCAAATGTCCTATGGTATGACATACTTGATAAAGCAAGCACGAAAATATAGGATCGTAATATCGACTCTCTATGTGACGTTACACGACTCCGCGTACGGCGTCGACATCCGAATATTATTCGGACGTTAAGCAACGTCTCACGGTTCTAGGTTGAACATGTACATCTCAAGAGTATGTATATATAGAAAGAACTCAAGCAAATAATATAACTGGACTACTGCAAGTTGGCAAAATACACTTGCCTGGGGTTTGAACTCCTTTAGTTGCTCCGGTAACAGCGAAATCTCCAAGAACGTCTCCGGATGCTGAAACAAATATTACCATCACTCTCAGAAGACATGAAATAGCTAGGATTGACTACCCATAAGTCCAATTTGGGTACATGGACATAAATGATAGTTTTTGGTCAAAGCGGGGTCCACAGGTGGTCTATTTCGCACCAAAAAATGTGCCAGAGACAGTTCTCCAAATTCATCAAACTTAGTGTCTACAAGTTCAGAACGATGATACGAATCCAACAGAATATCCAGAACTGGATTCCGATGAGCCGATCACAAAATCGTCAGTCAAGTGGAGCCGTGGGGCCCACAATACGGGATTTTGTCAACGTTCTCGGAATCGAACCAAACTTGGGTCACAGGACCAGCGTAATGCTACGAATCCAATGATGCAAGTTTTGTTGTGAAAAAATAAGTACACACGAAGTTACAACGAGTTTCAGAACAGGCTCGATACGGGATATTTTCGACAGATACGCGTTGATTCCGGTGTGCACGCACATCCAAATCAACTTCTGCGAAATCTCACACGTCCGTATTAATAATACGCACCTTTTGGTGCAATTCACACATTACGAAGTCGCCTCGTTTAGCAGGATGCACCCTGTTTCAGAAAATTTTGGATTTTAAAACCAAGTTTTTTGTCGATTTCACCCGCGAATAAAACACAACATACAGTAATATAAAATAAACTAATTACATGGTTTTAATTTCGGTTATGTTGTCTAATTTACTGTTCAAACATAATCTAAAATTATTAAACAGGTTTGGAGAAAAATGGCCATGAACATGGGGCTCCGAGACAGTTTCTGAACTACAGAATTATGTGATTTTTTTTTGTTTTGCGTCGCGTTTTGTGACCGACACAGGACACGATACCCCAAACCATTTATACAGGGTTCGAGAGGGTCACATGGTTTTCACATATGATTCGACAGAATAAAATTTGGATCAATACACAGGGAGATACGTGAGCTAGAAGATGGGTACCTTGCTGTTGTTCGTGAACTGGACAGTTTCGCGGTGATGTTGACGGTCAGCGTGCGGCGTCGTGCGACGCCCGAAGGTGGTCGTGAGAGGTTGGAGAGCTAGGGGGAGTGGTCGGGTCGTATGAAGGAGTGAGGTTTTGAGGTCGAAAGAAGGGGGTGATCGCTGTTCGCGGGGGGGGGGGGGGGGGGGGTCGTGGGGTGTTCTGCGGGTGTGGGTGTTCGTGGTTTAGCGGGCGGCGGGTCGGGTTGGTGGGTCGGGTTCAGATCCGACCAGCTAGGGCCGGTTGGGTTCGGTTTGGGTTGGGTTGGGTTCAGGTTGGTTCGGTCTGGTTCATCGAAAAACGATATTTTTAGCTATTTAAAAATAGTTGTTGAGCCCAATAAATTTTAAAAAAATTACACAACATCATATTATTAATTATACAGTCAAAAATATAATTTTTGTAATATTTTATTACTTAATTTAATACATAAAAATATTAATCCTTTGAAGAACATTAATAATAATTAAATAAAATCACAAAAAAATTCCAAATTTTTTTTTAAATATTTTTAGAAAAATCGGGTGTTTTCAAAGCGCCACGTTGCCGGCCTCCATTGGGGGAGAGAGGAAAAAGGTAGGACCAGATGAGACCTATATAGCAGTGGAATTATAGAGGAGGTGGGGCCGGATGGGACCCATATGTAAGGGGGGTTAGAGGGGAGGTCAGTTCGGTTGTAAGAAAGTTGTAAACATTTGGTAGTATGCTATGACTACAACCCTCTTACAACCGCCACGTGGCGTCCACGTGACGGCCGTTCATTGGAGGAGGAGGAAGAGGTGGGACCCGGTGGCTGTTCGGATGACCGTCACATGGCAGGAATGTCACATTGCAGCCGTTCATTGAAAGAAGAGATAGAAATCGAATGTGGTCTACATAGCAGAAGAGGAGGTTGTAAGCATTTGGTAGTAAACTTATCATTATTGTAGCATTATTGGTGTATCAAATAATAATTACTCTACGGATCCCAATAGTTTGGGATAAGAGCCGTTTGATGTTAATCTTGACCGATTGGGAGGTTTATTGGTCAATGAATGATTGGTCGTGGGTCAAGGTTAAATCTGACCGTTGAACGAGTCTATTGGGTTGGAATTTTTAATGATTATGTGATCCTATCAATATTGCTACTTCACGTCAAGGTTTGGAAAGATGTTCTTCACCTTCACGTGCTAACCAGCATAACTTTGAATTGGATCTCTTCCTTCGCTTTATTTCCTAGAGATTTCCCACTTGTAAATGTACTTTATGTTTCGAGATTAGAAAAGTTGTAGCATCCGTAATGGATGAGGTAAATCACATGTTAGTGTCAAATGTTAGGTAAAAGTTAAAATTATAGAGACAACATGTGACAGATGTTAGATAAAAATAAAAATTATATTCACATTGGACGTGTTAGCATTTATAATTGTCAGAAATTAGACATTTTGTTGACTCCAACCACATCCGACCCTACCTTTTAGACAGGTGAGATCACTCAAAAATGAAAAAAAAAAAAAAAAAAAACCTCCACTATATATAATTAATTATTAAATGTACCTACTTTTTACCTTTAAGACAAATTACAACCAACAACTATTTTTATATTTTTTTGAGCCAACATTTTCATTTTCCAAATTCACTCACACTCACACACTCTCTCTCTCTCTCCAACGATTAGAAAAATAGATCTTATAATTTTTTTTTTTTTATAAACTTAGAATATTATTTTTCCTCTTTCTTTGATTTTTCTTACATCTTACATTTTTTAATCAACAAATCTACAAATGCTAGCAACAAGCCTACACCAATCGGTACTATATTACGAAAAATGGTCTCATATTGAATTTTTGCCTAGGGCTCCTATTTTTCTTGAGACAACCCTTACTCCGACAAACAGTTTAGCAAGATGAGTTGGCTTTTAATTACTTTTTTATTTTATTATTTAACTGATTATCTCATTTATGAAGACCAGTAACGTACACGTGCTTTTGACGCATGCAAAAATAAAATAAAATAAATTTAAATTAGAATTTGATATAAAATCGTCGTTCTGTGGAATCGAACCCATCCAACCAAGAAAAATGCCTCCCACCTTAGCCACGATTTAGAAATATTTGACTATAACTAAATAATATTAGATAGTTAAATAGATTTTTAGAATTTATTTATTTTTTAATTTTTAATTACGTAAAAATATACGATATATTTTGAAACTTTTTTAAGCCTTATGATAAATAGTAGAGATAATGAACATTGTACAATCTTGTCAATAATAAATATATTTATAACATGTACACTAGTCAATTTTAAAGAGTTCAATATAGTGTTTGAATACAAGTTAAAGTTAACATGTATAGATGGGAATTAACAGCTACTTTATTATTTATGTCGCAACATATAGCTGGTTAAAACCAACACTATATTGTGGATGCTGTTATGAACTTAATATTTAAGCATCTTCTCAAGATTAAAACAAGTATGTTAAATTATGTTTTATTGGCCTCTACTCGAAGTGAAGGCTAACTAAATTCATAATATTGGTTCTTATTTTATATAAGAAGCAGCAACTAAAAAATGTTTGGTAATACTATTTTTTTTAAATATTAATTTTTTACGTGGTTTAGGTTGACAACAGATTATGTCTATCTTTCTGAAAAAACCGATTAACTTTGCTTAATGATACTAAACCAAAGCTAAGTGTTGTTCAACTTGGTCGGTAGAAGAATGTATTTGAGGTGTTAATTGTTAGAAGATTAAGTCAGTCACAAATTCAAGTTCTACGCATTTTACCGCTCCACCGAAATTTTTTTCTACCCCTACCGTACTCCAGCTTGGTAGTTTCCACCACCTGTCCAGAATTGAGCCCTGGAATTTGATGACGGACTTGAAAAGCCACCTACAGTTGTTGCTGATTCGACTCATACTGGACTCAGTCGATCTTGTCGACCCAGCCTTCACAATAAGTCTCCTCAGACTTATCAATTTAAATCTCCAACTCATCCACCTCAATAATTATGGATAAGGATAATATCCCTTGATTATATTCTTGTTATTTTGGTTGTTTTGTTTATATTTTATTGTTACTATTGTCTTTTATAAATAAGAATGTCACCCATGTAATCGGTGTGGTGAAGTTTTTACCCACCTCCATATTATGAGATTTCTATCTACCTACATGTTGTGAAATTTCTACCAACATGCATATATTTATTTTTCTTCTTGGTATCAGAGCAAAAAAAAAATTTCCGCATATCTTACTATAGCAATTTTGTCACCCTTTATCTCAGCCGTGCAAGGTCAGAAAAGATAGATCATTCACTAGTTAGATGTGAAAAAGGTAGACAATTTTGTCACACTTCATCTCAACTGTGCAAGATAGAAAAGATGGAGCATTCACTAGCTGTTAGACATGAAGAACGTATTTCTTCATGGCTTTCTCACCGAGAGAGTATATATATATGGAGTAGTCCCTGGATTTGAAGATCCAAAATTTTTAGATTATGTTTGCTTATTGAATGAGGCGATTTACGGTCTCAAACAAGCTCAAACATGAGTCGCATTGGAATCATTACGCGACAAATTGTTCATTACCACCACGCACAGTTTGAGGGAAACTGTTAAAAGATCAAGCCAGTTACAAATTCAAGTTCAGGCTTATCAATTCAAACCTTCAACTCATCCACCTCAATAATCATGGATAAGGATAATATCCCTTGATTATATTCTTGTTATTTTGGTTGTTTTGTTTCTATTTTATCATTACTATTGTCTTTTATAAATAAGAAGGTCACCAATGTAATCGGTGTGGTGAGGTTTCTACCCACTTTCATATTATGAGATTTTTCTCTACCTATATGTTGTGAGATTTCTACCAACATGCACATATTATTTTTCTTCTTTAATGTTAGGAATACGGTGTGATCCAAACCGGAGTTGGCCACAGACACAGATGCCGAAGTGATGCCAACTCACCTGAAGATAACGAACCAACATCTAACAAAAATATTAAGACAAATCAAACTTAGTATTTTTGGTGACTATGTCACCTGGACAAATCTTAATCTTTATAACTTCAGTAAAGATACAAGATTGACAAAAACATGTTGAACCCTTTGCTCAAAGATTCAACTCCCTCACCAAACTTAAGAAGAAAGACATATTATAATGAAACCACTCACCCAACCACGTAGTGATCCTCTTGAACGAAGAAGACGACTCCCCGAACATAATTTCTTTTTCAACTGTCTTGAATGACAAGTCATAAGAGCAAAGTACAATTTTTCTCTTAGATTTTCTTTGGACTTGCACCATCAAATCTCCCGTATAAGCTTCTCATGTCAACCACCCTCAACACATATATAAAGATTGAGAAAACCTAATTTAGAGCATATGAAATTCCTAAAATAGCCTAGCACTAATCCTGGCCGTCCATATTTGAAACACGAATATTTGATGCTAATTTGGGACCACACTTGTGATGCTACTACTACTATTATTATTATTTTTATTATTATTATTATTATTATTATTATTATTATTATTATTATTATCAGATTGGACCCCAATAAGCTTTCCATCTAGTCTGTTGAGAAGTGTTGATCTCACGGCTCCTCAATTGGACTCCATGTCTATCGTCCCATGATAGAGTTTTTGCTCCCCCATGTCATTGATCTCCGTCCCCCGAGCTGTCGTGCATCTTCCTTCGTCTCAAGCTCCTCGACAACCATGTCGCCACAAGCTACAATACGTAGTACCTCCTGTACAACTGGGATCATATTGACATCAATAATTCGATCAAGATCAAAGTCCCTGACGATCAGTCTCATCGTAAATCTTGTCTGCATGTCCTCGACTTCCGTCTTCCACCGGAATATACTCCCATTCCATTAAGCTTCTTCACCCTTGGTTGGCCCAACCAAGTGGATGGTATGGTTCCCTCTAGATTCAAGCTCATGAATCTGCCTACCTTCGTGTCCGACACTGAACCTCCTCTATAGACATGTATCCTCGAGTAGAGCATCATGCACTGTGCACGCCATCGAAGACCCACAACTCTTCCAAAATTATGCACATAAAGATGCATCTGCCTCAGATTGAGTTTACTGCACACCTTGATCTCCTTCCTGGATTCGAGATGTTAAAACCAATGTTGCTCCATGAAGCTTTGACAACCACCTGTTACCAAAACAAGATCAATAGAACAACACCCACCTGGAGACCGACAAACTGTCATGGGACTGACAAACAGACCTCAATCTTTGACTTATCTTCATTCGTCGCTTTGTCCCAAAGAATCGAATCCTTTGTATCCCTCAAATTATCTCGAAGACCCCACAAAGCAAGATTTTGATGATCCATAAACTCCTATCAAACATTCCTCAAGCGTTCATCCGAACAATCCTCAAGCGTCCATCCGATGTCTGTGGCCTGTCTGTATGCCTCAACGGCTTGAGCCTGTACATACTACAATATATATATATATCTCCTCGAGCCAAGTGTTGGGAACCCTTTGTATGCTTCCAATATTTGTCTCCAAACATACTGCAACTACCATTATCTTCCAACTTTTCTACCGAAATCAAGATGTAGTATAAATTCGGTACATGACGAACCCTTTGAGAATGAGCTTCTCACCAAGCTCAATTGTCAAGTGTACATCATCAATGTCCACAACTGCAGCCATCTTCTTGTCACCCATCTTTACACGTCTAAACCTGTCGCCTTGATACGACGTAAAGATCTTTCTTTGCGGAGTGGCGTGATACGACGCCCTCGTTGTCACGCCCCAGTACCAAAATACGTAGGGCTAGAAATACGTAAATATGTCACCTACGTATTAAGCGAACTCCAGTCCAACTCAAATATGTATAAGATGTTCAGTAATAATCACTACTAGATAACACAATTAATATATCTATGTCTCAATCCATAATGAAACAAAATATAAGCATGGACAAAATATATCATGGTGTGCACCCAATACAATACTTGTTCGAATTGACTCAAAAGAAATAACATGAGTCTATAAATACTAGGCTATATCAGCAGAAAATGAGCAATAAGAACATAATAGATGAACACGAACGACATGATACAAACACCTAATCATGATACCTGTATACTGAGATAATACTCATCAACAGCTTCAGAAACTCAATAGCAATCAACTCTGCAATCTGGCAGGGAACCAGGTCCTCAGAGGAACGTAACAAGATAAAAAATATAAGCTATGTAAACTGTAATAACTCAAATTGATGCAATGGTGATTTTAACCGCCAAAACATACAATTTAGAGGACAAGTTTCGTATGCATGGGTGGGATTCATGTTAAACTCGATAAGGCCACGTAGCTCAAGGCTAGCGGCGTACATATACTATCAATAGCCGTCTGTATCCGCCTATAACATTCCAAGAGCGCCAGTAGACATCTGCATAACTCATAAAATCCACATAGTTCCTCTCCGGTTGTCCATAACATATCCAATTTTATAACTGCCTGAGTCTCTAACACCCAAGTCATATCAGTTACATTTTCTATTCGTCACACGTTCCTTACGTATCGGTAGCAAGTCGAATACGTAGTCTTTCTCCTAACAAGATGTCACAAATTGTGTCATATGTGTGTCATAGTCAAGTAAGATATAAGTATATCCCCCAATCCTATCATAGTCTCATAAAACTAGGTCGACATGCATAAAATAAGTATAAATCACGAGAACGACTAATCTAGTCGCCTGCACCCAAGTATAGCTTGGACGCACAGTTTATATAATCTAGAAAATAATAATAATAATATATATTAGTAAATACTATAAATAAAGAGTAAAGCAGTAAACACAACAAGGTATACTTGCCTGGATCCTGAATGGTGTCAAGTCAGCGTCCACGCAGCAAACACAATAAATCATAAAAGCAAAAAATATAGGAGTAGAAGAACATCTCCGGATGTTGCAAATAACATCACCAACATGTCCAAAATGAGTGAGATAGTCAAAAAATCCTATCCATGAGTTTAGTTTGGACACATGGCAAAAATGGTAATTTCGGATCAAAACGGAATCCACAAATGGCCCGCTTTACATCAAAAAATGTACCATAATTAAACTTCTCCAAATTTAGCAAACTTAATGTTTACAAGTCTAGAACGATGATATGCACACTACGAATTATCCAAAATTGGATTCCGGTGAGCCTATCACGAAATCGTCCGTCAAGTCAGACCGTGAGGCCCGCAAAACGGTTTTTTCGATCAACATTCTCAGAATATTACCCAACTTGGGTCACAATACCAGCATAATGCTGCAAGTACGATGACGTAAGTTTTGCTGCCAAGCGACAAGCACATACAAAGTAATTATAAAATTTTAGAATAGGTCGATGTTCGCCATTACAAGTGAGTTTAGGTACACTTTTCTTTAATAACAAAAAAACGTACAAAAAAATTCTAAGCAGATGATCTAAGTACAATATTTAATCTGGATAGTGTGACGATGGCGATCGAGTGTTGTAGAGGCTCCTTTACTCCGTTGACGGTCTAACGAAGGAATGATGATGCTATCTTCTCTTCTCTCTCATGAGCTTATGTGCCCGTATGTAGCTCCGTTGGGTATGGTCTCTGAAGCAGAAAACTAGCCCTTTGGAACGTCCAAGTTATTTCAATTTATAGCCATCGTGCTGATGGGTTATAGGTGCCGCATATGCTTCTGTTTGGTGGCTGCAGGGGGCTCCTTCAATAAAATACAGTTACAACTGTCGCCGCATGCCATGGGCAGGCTGTCACGTACCTTCGGTTGGGATCTATTGTTGATGAGATCTCGAGGTTGTTTTTAACCCGTTGTGTGCGTGACTTGGTCAGCTGGACATGTAGTCAGCACTGATCGTGCGAGAAATCTTCTTCGGTTGGAATAAAAAGATCGAGAGCAACATAACTTCATGGTCGCATAGCATTGTACCCGCATATGTGCTCTTGCTTGGCCTTGGTCGGGTGGGCACTCTGGCCGTATGGCATTGTGACTGCATACGTTCTCTCGTTTGGCCTTGGTCGAATGGATACTCAGGCCGCATGATAATGATGTCGCATGGGTATGTCACCGCATACGTGCTCTCGTTTGGCCTTGGTCGGATGGACACTCTGGCCGCATGGGTATGTCTCCACGTACGTGCTCTCATTTGGTCTTGGTCAAATAAACACTCTGGCCGTATGATGACGAGGTCGCATGGGTATGTGGCCGAATGTGAGCAAGTACATGGCATGGCACGTCCGTCGAGGCCATCAATGAGTTGATGTGACTTTTTTCTTTTTTTTGAGCTATCATCTTCATGAGTCTCGAAGCGCCTCAGTATGGTGGGTGATGTGTCATAGTCTGACAGACATCGAATGCTGTGTTAGGGGGGGTATTATGCGACCTCCCTGCTCTGTAGTTGTTTTTAGATCTTTGGTTGATCAGGCCGCATGTGGCTTATCTGGGGCTTATTTTCGTTCTTTTGAGGGGGCATGACCTTTATGCGACCTGCATAATTTTTTATGTTTCTACAAAATCCCCTTCAAAGTTTCCAAAATAAAAATTTAGAATACTTTGAAAGAAGCATGGACGAGCGCTATTGGCTGCATATGCAGGGCATGCTGCATAGTCTTATGGCCGTATGTCTCTGATAGGCTGTTCGATCATTTAATGCCTTGATTTGCTTTCGAGCTTTGGGATCTTGAAAATCCCTCAAATGTAGTTTGCTTTCAAATTTTTTCGCCGAAAAAAATAAAAGTTACTCCATTTGTTGCAATTGTTTGTGAACTTTGGATACTGTACTTGAGGTAATATGGTTGTAGTATAATATTACAGTCTTTCATGGACATCCCACTAGAGGATCTTTAGTGGACCTAATACCTCTTGCGCACTTGAGTGCAAGTAATAGATTCGAAACAAGCCTTGCTAGAGGTGATATGGACGTGGCAAGTTTGGTGGACTTAACACCGCTGACGTACTTAGAGTTAAGTACGGATGATAAGTTGAGATAAAAACTGATATCAGAGGTAATGTGGTCGTGATAATCGATAGCCAAACTCGAAAAGTTTGCTCAGAGGTAGCATGGACATAGCAAACTCTACTGGAGAGGATATGAGGATGATAGCTCAGAGGTAACGCGAATGTGAGATAATCGATAGTCGTACCGAGAGGTTAGGTACGACCCAGGTATTTTTGGAGGAAGAAAAAAAAAGAAAATGAGTCAGAGGCAATATGGACGTGGCAGTTTTCTTTGGATGGGTAACATGGAAAGCTCATAGTTCAGAGGCAATGTGGACGTGAACCGTTTGCTTCCATTGAGGACATCCCACTGGGGGTATTTAGTGGACTTATTACTTCTTGCGCACGAGAGTGCAAGTAATAAGTTCGAGACGAAATCCTGTCAAAGGTGATGTGGACATGATAGGTTTTGTGACTCCATTAATTCTTGCGAACCTGAGTGCAAGTAATAGGTTTGGGATAAGCCTTGCCATAGGCGATATGGACGTGGAAGATTTTGTAGGCTTAACACAGCTGACGTACTTAGAGTTAAGTATGGGTGATAAGTTTGAGATGACTTTGGATACTGTACTAGAGGCTTAACACAGCATCCGCAAGAGCAACAGCGACAGCGAGCGTCACTGAAAGGCAGCAGCAGCGGCAGCAGGGAAGCAGTGACAGCAGCCAAAAAACTATCGCTAAAACAGCAACAGTATCAGCAACGTATCAGGAGTTTTAGTGACAGTTTTAGCGACAGTTGCATAAAACTGTCACTAAAACAACAGTGTATCAATATCAACAACAGCCTTCAGCGACAGCGGGCAGAGTCTTTAGCGACAATTTGGCAGTTTTATATATTAGATTATATATATATATATATATATATATATATATATATATATATATGTATATGGTATTTAAAATATATATAAATATATTTATATGTGCTAATAGTATTTAATATATACTATATGTATGATAATTATTGATTATCTTGTACATGTGCAAGCCTTCTTTCAAGCCTTGTTTCATTGATTATCTTGTACATGTACAAACACTGATTCTCGAGAAGACTAGCTATCTTCTTAGGGAATCCCATGCCATAGCGTACCATGGTTGATATATTATACCATTCGGAGGTGGGGAGTATGTAGTGTAGATATGTGATCATACCCATCTGGTATCTTGTATAGTGTTAATTATACACCACACGTATGATTAGCCAGGCCATAAATCTTGTATCTTGTATCATGTTCCCAAGTCGATCATATGTTAAAGCTAGTACTTACACACTTAGTCATTAGTATTCTTGTTCATTGGCATATTGCTCATTATTGTATTTATTCCAGTATTCCTTATTGTATATATCTCTTTATATCTATTGTGTATCTTGTATATTCACATCTATTTACTGTTATATAGTCTTTATCATTGATTAGAACCGCTGCAAGAGATGTACTCTGCTCATTTCCTGACTGGATATATTTTTTCCAGATGACACTGAGGACAGGTACCCTACACTTTATGGACCTCAGGATGTTGTGGGTCTAGAGTCTGAGACCCTGGCTCAGGAGGGATTATCCCAACTGAAACAGTTGACCCTGGTTTAGTAGCTTCTTAGTATTCTTTGTACTGGATTTGTCTCCTACTTATTATTAGTATTATTTCAGTCTCATTGATGTATTATTTTAGACTCATGAGTTGTATATGACTTTTCTGTTCTTTTATCTGATTTATGCTCATTTTTATCTTAGATCTGTGATTGAATATATTATTATTTTTGGTGGTTCATTATATTGTTAGATAGATTACCCAGACAGCGTTCTACCGTCTGTTCTGCGGCGTAGGCTGGGCGTTGTTTTCGACTTGTACCCTTACACCGGGTGCGGGTCATGACACGTTTTTAGTGGTGGCCCATATAGGTCAAGCTTCGCAAGTTATGTCATGTCGTGGTAGTGCGACGATTTAGTTGAACTATTACGAGCCTGTGATAGGATATAGGCTGAGATACTCAATCACATCTAGGAAAAATTCTTTTGATTCAACTATTCTCCTTTGATATTGATACTTGATCTCTTAAATTGTCCTTTCCTTGAGTGTCTTATATCTTGTGCCATATTGATTCTTTCTTTCGCTTTGTCTCAAGATACCGCCTAAGACTAGATTGCAGCAGGGGAGAGAGGTTTCTGAGAGGTCTGTGACATCTCGAGGGCCTACACCAGTCACTTCTTCGGTGATTGGAGTGTCAGCTGCTTTCGGAGGTCCACCACCTACTCAGAGGACTGTTTCAGCTGTATCTGAGGGGCTTCCACCTCCACCTCCTGTGCCAACAGAGGCGACACAAATGTTTACACTATTTCCTGAGATGCTCAAGGCACATATGGCTCAGTCAGAGGTACATCAGAAGCAGACCGACGTTCTACGGCAGGGCATCAAGAGTGCTCATCAGCTTGCTCATGTCGTAGTCGAGAGAGAAGTTTCGGTCCAGCAGTAAGTTGCTCCTCAAGTTGCTCAGCTTCGGCCAGGCAACATTCAGGACTTTAAGAAGCTGGAGCCTAGGGTCTTCAAGGGGACGGAGGGCATCGTCTATGCTGATGATTGGCTCGAGGACATTAAGCGTCTTATGAGGGTGTCCCGTATTTCTGAGGATCTGAAGGTTGAGGCGGTAGGACTTCAACTGTTTGACGTCGCTCGTACTTGGTTCAGGAATGAGCCTATTCTAGTTGACGTAGGACAGTCTTGGCAGATATTCAAGGACCTTTTCAAAAAGTTCTTCTTTGCCCGGGTAGACAGGCTAGACTTGGGGAGACAGTTTAAGAGTCTCATTCAGGGGAGCATGTCTGTGGAGGAGTACGCTGCAGAGTTCGTCAGGTTGAGCCGATTTGCAGAGTATTTGGTGAGAGAGCCAGAGGTTCGGGATATTTATTTCCGTGAGGGTCTAAACTGGGAAGTAAAGATCCTCATTCCATCTTTTTATGATACATACTCGGAGATACTTGCGGAGGCACATAAGGTTGAGCGGGAGTTGGGTTTGAAGCCCAAGAGAGATCATAATTCTTTCCTGGGGGCAAACAGCAGTGCAATATCTGCAAAACGTCCTCATTTCTAGTTCAGGTCTTTCCAGCAGCAGCAACAGCACCAGACTCCAGTTAGGGCACCATTTTACCAGGCACCACAGCAGCAGAGACAGTTACAACAATCTTTCTGCCATTTCTGTAAGAAGCCCGGCCACATCTGGGAAGTTTGCAGGAGAAGGCTAGGAGTTTGTTTGTATTATGGTACTGAAGGGCATCAGTTGAGAGAGTGTCCTCGTCGTGCAGTTCAGGGAGCAGCTTCAGCTCCAAGGACACAGGCGAGACCACCTGCAGTACAGCCGAGAGGACCGCTTCCGATACAGTAGTAACGTTATGTCCAGCATCAGCAGCAGGGAGGTGCACGTCAGGGACGAGAGTTTGCTATGACCGTCGAGGAGGACGAACCCACCGGAGATGTCATCGCAGGTTCTATTCTTCTTGATTCCATTCCAGCTTTAGCTTTGTTTGATAGTGGTGATTCCCATAGTTTTGTATTTGTTTCTTTTGCTCTGAAGCATGGTTTGGTAGCTGAGTCTTTGCTTAGGACTTGCAATATCATGACCGGGGGAGGCATTATTCTGGTTAATGATATTTGCAAGGATCAGAGAGTTACTCTGGGAGACCGGAAGTTGAGTGCGTGTCTACTTGTAATGCCACTTCTGAGTTACGATATTGTACTTGGGATGGATTGGTTGAGTAGGCACCGTGCTAGCATAGATTGTAGAGGAGGTAGATTTTTGTTTGGGCCGCCATGAGAGCCAGAGTTCGAGTTTGCTAGAGGAGCTGCAGAGCAGGGAGAAGGCATTATTTGTGGAGCTATCATGGAAAACAAGGAGTTACCGCATCTGTTGATAGCAGATTTCTTGGATGTGTTTCCTGAGGAATTGCCAGGATTGCCGCCAGATCGAAATGTTAAATTCTCTATAGACTTGGTGCTAGGTGCATAACTAATTTCGCAACATGTCTATAGAGTAAACAACAGCGAGCTAGTCGAGCTGAAGAAGCAGGTGGATAAATTGCAGGATAAGGGGTTTATCAGATCGAGTTCTTCATCGTGGGGAGCCCCGATATTATTTGTACCGAAGAAGGATGGATCGGTGCGCATGTGCATTGATTACAGGGCTTTGAATAATCTTACTATCAAGAATAAGTACCCTTTTCCACGGATTGATGATCTGTTCGATCAGTTGAGTGGTGCGAAGGTGTTTTCTAAGATAGATTTGAGATTAGGCTACCATCAGGTGAAGGTGAAGCCGGTGGACATACCGAAGACTGCTTTTAGAATTCGGTATGGTCAGTACGAGTTTATGGTGATGCCATTTGGTTTGACTAATGCACCAGCGGTATTTATGAACTTAATGAACAAGATGTTCTATCAGTACCTTGACAAGTTCGTGGTGGTGTTCATCGACGATATACTCATATACTCAAAGACATCGGAGGAGCATGAGGAGCATTTGAGGATTGTGTTGGATGTGCTGAGGAAGGAGAAGCTGTATGAAAAGTTATCCAAATGTGAGTTTTTCTTAGACAAGGTAGAGTTCTTGGGGCATGTTGTGACTGGTGATGGTATTTCAGTAGATCCGAAGAAGATCGCAGCAGTAAAATCTTGGAAGACCCCGAGTTCGATAGCAGAGATCAGGAGTTTCTTGGGATTGTCAGGCTACTACAGGAAGTTTGTGCAAGATTTTTCGAGGATTGCCGAGCCAATGACCAGACTCACGAGGAAGGATATGGAGTTTGTTTGGACAAAGGATTGCCAGGTTGCTTTTGAGGAATTGAAGAGGAGGTTGATGTCTTCTCCTATTTTGACGTTGCCATCAGGGTCTGGTGGTTTCACTATTTATAGTGATGCATCGGGAAAAGGTTTGGGTTGTGTTCTTCAGCAGAATGGGAAAGTGATTGCCTATACATCCAGACAATTGCGTCCTCACAAAAAGAACTATCCTACCCATGATTTGGAGTTGGCAGCAATCATCTTCGCCCTGAAGTTGTGGAAACATTATTTGTACGGAGAGCGTGTGGAGATCTTCACAGACCACAAGAGCTTGAAGTACGTTTTCACGCAGAAGGAGTTGAACATGAGGCAGCGTCGGTGGTTGGAACTAATGAAGGATTTTGATATATCATTGTAGTATCATCCTGGGAAAGCTAATGTAGTTGCCGATGCTTTGAGTAGGTATCCGGTAGCTATATTCTTGACGCAGGATCGATACTTGTTGGAGGACTTGGAGAGCTTGGGCATTGAGGTGATAGTTCCTGGTTGTGCTATGCAGATGTGGGGATTGCAGATACATTCATATTTGATGGACAGGATCAAGGCAGCACAGTATAAGGATGCATCTCTGAGGAGTATCAGAGCTCAGGTGAGAGTAGGATTGGAAGAGAATTTCACTATTGCTGAGGATGGATCTTTGAGGCATGGAGTTAGATTATGTGTGCCTAGTAGGGAGCTGCGTGAGGAGGTATTGCAGGAAGCGCATCGCTCTCAGTATTTTATGCATCCAGGTGCTAACAAGATGTATCGGGATATGCGAGAGAGTGTGTGGTGGTTTGGCATGAAGAGGGAAGTGGCACAGTTTGTATCCAAATGCTTAGTGTGCCAGCAAGTGAAGGCCGAGAGGCAGAGGCTAGGAGGTTTACTTCAGCCATTACCCATTCCAGAGTGGAAGTGGGAGCACATTACTATAGATTTTGTGTCCGGACTTCTACGATCTCCAGGAGGGAAAGACGCGATTTGGGTCATCGTTGATAGGTTGACCAAGTCGGCCCACTTTTTGCCTTTCAAAGTGGATTTGTCTATGGAGAAGCTGGCAGAGAAGTATATGAGGCAGATCATTAGGATATATGGAGTTTCCGTCAGCATAGTCTTAGATCGAGATAGTTATTTCACTTCTCATTTCTGGAGGAGTTTGCAGGAGAGTTTGGGCACTCAGCTCAAGTTCAGTACTGCATATCATCCCCAGACAGATGGGCAGTCAGAGAAGACTATTCAGACTCTCGAGAATATATTACGAACTTGTGTACTAGATTTTGGGGGTCTTGGGAGGACCATCTCCATTTGGTAGAGTTTGCTTACAACAACAGTTACCAGACTAGTATAGAGATGTCACCTTTTGAAGCTCTGTACGGTCGAAGGTGTCGTACTCCCTTGTCTTGGGACGATGTTGGAGAGAGAGTTTTGCTTGGGCCAGAGATGGTTGTAGATGCAGCATAGAAGGTTCAGCTGATCAGAGACAAACTTCGTGTGGCGCAGAACAGACAACGGCATTGGGCCGATAGCCACCTGAGACCTTTGGAGTTCGAGGTATAGTTTAGATTTTGTTTTGTACTTGTTATTGGTTGTTTGTTATAGATTAAGTTCTTAAGGTGGTGTTTTGTTCTAGGTGGGTGGTTTGGTGTTTCTGAGGATTTTTCCGATACGAGGCACGATTCGCTTCGGTGGAGGCGGGAAGCTTAGTCTGCGATTCATCGGACCTTTCACTATTCTAGAGAGGGTCGGTGCAGTTGCTTATAGACTAGACTTACCACCTGCATTAGAGAGAGTGCACAACGTGTTTCATGTGTCATAGTTGAGACAATATGTGTCGTAGTTTAGACAATACGTAGTTGAGACAATTCTAGAGAGGGTCGGTGCAGTTGCTTATATAATGTGTGCTATATATGGTGAATGATTATATATATATATATATATATATATATATATATATATATATATATATGTGTGTGTGTGTGTGTGTGTGTGTGTGTGTGTGTGTGTGTGTGTGTGTGTACTATGTGTATTATGTACATAATACTATGTGAGGGTGTATGTATAATTATTAGTAGTAATTATGCATATATATATATATATATATATATATATGTGTGTGTGTGTGTGTATGTGTGTGTGTGTGTGTGTGTGTGTATCAGCAATAACAGCCAAAGGCGTCACAACAGCAGCAACAAATGCCAACAGCAGCAGCAGCCGCAAGAGCAACAGCGACAGCGAGCGTCGCTGAAAGGCAGCAGCAGCGACAGCAGGAAAGCATTGACAGCAGCCAACTATACTGAAACAACAGCAGTATCAGCAGCGTATCAGGAGTTTTAGTGACAGTTTTAGCGATAGTTGCAGAAAACTGTACTAAAACAGCAGTGTATCAATATCAACAGCAGCCTTCAGCGACAGCGGGCAGAGTCTTTAGCGACAGTTTGGCAGTTATATTATATATATATATATATATATATATATATATATATATATATATATATATATATATGTATTTGGTATTTGAAATATATATAAATATATTTATATGTGCTAATAGTATTTAATATATACTATATGTATGATAATTATTGTAGTATATGTATATATCCACGGGTATATAGTATAACTAGTATTTGGGTATTACCTTGAGAAACCAAGGTAAGTACCAAGGTAATTAGGGATACCCAAGGTATTGGGTTTGGGGTATTAAGATTATGGTTTTATGTTGTGATACCAAGTTGGTTCAAAACCACGGTACCTATTTAATGTTTGTAATTAAGATTCTATATTATTAATAATTGTTTGACTTATATATTGATGTTTTATCTATGGATTTACGTATCTGGAGATACGGTATCCTAATATTTAATATATGGTTTTGTGACCTAGACTTTAGTATTTGAACCAATATTTTTGGTGTTAGACTCGTGCAACCTAGAAATAGGTAGTTGACCATAGTTTGACTATAGTTGAACATAATTGACTTAGAGTTGACCTATTTGACTTTTGACTTAGAATTGACTTGTTGACCTAGAAGTTGATTAGTTTGACTTATTTTCTTTCCGAAACCTTGTATTGATGTTGTCTTCTATATCTAGGTCTTCGAGGCACCATGTCAGATATCGGTGAGACTATTCATTGGACTTTATGCGAGTACATTCTCTGATAGTTTTTCATTTATGATATCCTCTATGTTCATTGTATCTAGTGTAGATATTCATATTTTCTTGACACGATGGTTACACGGATTGGTATATCCGGATCTCGTCATGAGAAGCTATTCCTTGGTATTTGGTGTATCTTGTGCAAGCCTTGTTTCATTGATTATCTTATACATGTACAGACACTGATTCTCGGGAAGACTAGCTATCTTCTTGGGGAATCCCGTGCCATAGCGTACTATGGTTGGATCTATTATACCAGTCGGGGGTGGGGAGTATGTAGTATAGTTATGTAATCATACCCATCTTGTATCTTGTATAGTGTTAATCATACACCGCACGTATGATTAGCCAGGCCATAAATCTTGTATCTTGTATCATGTTCCCAAGCCGATCACATGTTAAAGCTAGTACTCACACTTAGTCATTAGTATTCTTGTTCATTGGCATATTGCTCATTATTATATTTATTTTAGTATTCCTTATTGTATATATCTCTTTATATCTTTTATGCATCTTGTATATTCACATCTATTTATTGTTACATAGTCTTTATCATTTATTAGAACTGCTGTTAGAGATGTACTCTGCTTCTTTCCTGAATGGATATTTTTTTTTCCAAATGACACTGAGGACTGGTACCCTACACTTTATAGACCTCAGGATGTTGTGGGTCTAGAGTCTGAGACCCTGGCTCAGGAGGGACTTATCCCAACTGAGACAGTTGACCCGGGTGTAGTAGCTTCTTAGTATTCTTTGTACTGGATTTGTCTCCAGCTTATTGTTAGTGTTCTTTCAGACTCATTGATGTATTATTTTAGACTCATGAGTTGTATGTGACTTTTCTATTCTTTTATCTGATTCGTGCTCATTTCTATCTTAGATCTATGATTGAGTATATTATCATTGTTGGTGGTTCATTATATTGTTAGATAGATTATCCAAATATCGTTCTACCGTCGGTTCTGCGATGTAGGCTGGGCGTTGTTTCTGACTTGTACCCTTACACCGGGTGCAGGTCGTGAGATGTAGCAAACGTATTTCTATCCACCGCACCGGGCCGAGTTGATCGAGTAGATATTTCCTGTCGTTGCCGCCAAGATGATTCGTGATGCTCTGGATGACCAGAAGTGTAGTGCCTCACTCCGTGTAGGCACTATGTATAAGTGATATCGCCTTGCCTGCTCGAACGGAAGTCTTCTCGGAGAGTTCCCGACCAATTGATCAATGTGATGGGCAAAACTGCATTCTCTGATTCTTGCACGACTTAATAATGAATCTGAGTTTTTGAATGCTTGTTTGCTTTGATTTGAGATAATTTAGTCCACTATAGAACTTTGTCCCAAAGAGTTAGATTTTGGTGCACAATATATGTTGTTCACTACACGATAGATCACTGTCCCAATTTGTATACTTATTGTTGATTATGCAAAACTGTTTTTAACTATGTTTTCAAAAGATGTAATCTGACTATAATCCTGAGCTACATAAAATAAACTTAGGTAAAACTAGCAAGATCACTAGTAATGTAATATTTTGACACATTCTTACTTAGAGTGGGTTTCAGGGGGTGTAGCTTCTGTTCAGTTGTTTATACTCACCAGTACTTATAAAATTGCTGACTCACCAATAATTTGCTTGTCCTCAGGTGCTTGTTCGTCCAAGAAAGCGATAGCCATGCCTCATCCCAAGGAACCAAAAATTTGGAGTCGATGCCTTGAGCCGTATCAAGTTTGTGCTGCTTTTATATAGAGGGACATAATGTATGGAATGATGTCATTGTAATCGAGATAAAGAGTGCTTGAGCGATCTGTAACCTCGGCCTTGTGCCGCTTGTAAGACTTTCGATTATTAATAAAGAGCTTGTTTTCATATGCCATTGTGTTCTTTACTTTTCTGCAATATATATGTGCCGCTGCTTCAGTATTGAATAGCTTACTTGCCCTTGTTCAAAGCTTTGGCCTTGTGCAACGCACTTTAGGATTGCACGGTATCACGCCCGTGCGAGGACGATCAGTTTTATAGGGACCAAAGCGAGGACGAACGACCCTGCGGGACCGGGGCGTGACATAGTGGTATCAGAGCGACTTGATTCTTTGCCCATTCCATTGCCCCTGACTCTGAGTTGTGATTGTGCTACGATGAACATTCTATACAATAAGTCCATATATATTCTCAAAGATGCGCGCAAAAGTTTTCTGGATTTGATTTGTTGCTTGAGATTTGTGCTTTCGTGCTTGTGATCTACTTGTGTTTTGATTAAGGATGGTGAGGGATGAGGACTATCGCTGCTCTGGATTTATGAGTTTCTCCTTGGGTTTCGAGGACGAAACTCTTTGTTGGTGGGTAAGTATGTAGTGCCCCGCTCCGCGTAGGCACTATGTACAAGTGATATCGCCTTGCTTGCTCGAGCAAAAGTCTTCTCGGAGAGTTTTCGATCAATTGATCAATGTGAGTGGGCAGGACTGCATTCTCTGATTCTTGCACGACTTAATAATGAATCTGAGTTTTTTAATGCTTGTTTGCTTAAGAAGATAAGTTTCTTAGAGAAGAATAATAGAACCGACTCAGCATGCTAATAAGAGAACTCACATATCTTGTCATTGAAACGAATATGTCTGCTTGCTTGCCTAACTAGAGAATTGGGAATGCTTGTCTGAAATGAGATAGAACCATTGCCTTGCATAAAAAGAGCAATAGAATGTTCCTTGCTTAGTTACACCGACACAACTATCAAACGAACATTTGCCATACTAAAAAGATAAGTAAATGAATTGCCTGAGTAAGTCCCTTTGTATTATGCTAAGAAAGAGATAGATATTTCATGTTAGATATGAAATCAATCGTGCTTGCCATTATATGTTTTGCTTGTCTATTTTGCTATATCGAACTGATATAAGTCTAAACTGTACAAGAAGTGACTAATAGTACGCCCTGATATTTCGTTCCTTCGGGATCTAGGGGGTGTGCTATTAGATATGTGAAAAGATGTGTTTGCTTGAATGAATGAAAAGAGAAGAGTCTAATAGTCCTCCCTGATGTTTCGTTCCTTCGGGTTCTAGGGGTGTGGCTATTAGATTGTTAAATGCTTGTGAATATGAATGTTAATGCATATTGATAGAATGTTGCTTGTCATGCATTGGTCTCGGACAACTTGTGCACAAGGTAATAGTCTCTCGGTCGATTCCTGGGGCACTGGGAATTGGTCGGTCCGGAAGGGATTGTGAGAGCACCCTGATGTTCTATTCCGAAAGGATCTAGGGGGGTGTTGTTGTCCATCAATGGGGCAACTCATGGACCGTCATATAGATAGGGCGCATGCTAGGTTTACCTTCTTGCATACCTATCATTTATTGACACCAAAAGATTGATTCATAAGTTTATCAATATATGCATATTGTGGCTAACTTGTGTGTCTGTTGCAGAGATAACCGTTCGACAATGGGGTAAAAAACACATGTGTATACATACAGCTTGCTCAATCATTGAAATGTGCATCATAGAGTTTATCTGTTAGTGCTTCATGCATTCTCATCGGTCGGACAATGAATATTAGTGTAAAGCTAAACCTTGGGCACAGCTGCTAATAGCATCAGAATGTGAGTCATTGGTTAGCTGGATTACCGCTACTGATCCTGAGTTTCTTGGGGACCAAAATCATATAGATATTTTTGCTTGTATGCTTGAAAGTATGATAGTCCACTAAATGTTTGCTTTGATTTGAGATGATTTAGTCCACTATAGAACTTTGCCCCAAAGAGTTAGATTTTGGTGCACAATACATGTTGCACACTACACGATTGAGCACTGTCCCGATTTGTATGCTTATTGTTGATTATGCAAAACCATTTTCAACTATGTTTTCAAAAGATGTAATCTGAATATAATCCTGAGCTGCATGAAATAAACTTAGGTAAAACTAGCAAGATCACTAGTAATATAATATTTTGTCACATGCTTACTTAGTGTGGGTTTCAGGGGGTGTAGCTTCTGTTCAGTTGTTTATACTCACCAGTACTTATAAAAGTGTTGACCAACCAATAGTTTGCTTGTTCTCTGGTGCTTGTTCGTCCGAGGAAGCGATAGCCGTATCTCATCCCAAGAAAACGAAAATCTGGAGTCGATGCCTTGAGCCGTATCGAGTTTGTGCTGTTTTTATATAAAGGGACATAATGTACGGAACGGTGTCATTGTAATCGAGAGAAAGAGTGCTTGAGCGATCTGTAACCTCGGCCTTGCGCTGCTTGTAACACTTCCGATTATTAATAAAGAGCTTATTTTCATATGCCATTGTGTTCTTTACTTTTTTGCAATATATGTGTGCCGCTGCTTCAGTATTGAATAGCTTACTTGTCCTTGTTAAAAGCTTTGGCCTTGTGCAAGCGCACTTTAGGCTTGCACGACATCACGCCCGTGCAAGGACAATTGGTTTCGTAGGGACCAAAGCGAGGACGAACAGCCCTGCGGGACCGGGGCGTGACAAAAAGGCTTACGATCACAAAGAAAAATTGATCCAAGGTTGGATCACGCCTGAGCAGTGGACTGCGATTAGGGCTAGATTCGACGATCCGAGGTACAAGGAAAGGTCTGGGAAGGCCAAGGCGGCTAGGCAGAAGGCAACAAAGTGGTGTGGTGGCTCAATTCCGATGACAAAATATTTCCGTCGTTTGGTATATTTTTTATTTCAGATATTTTTTAATGCAAGTTCGATAAAATGGTAGTAGGATAAAATATTTAATTTTAGTACTAAATAATATATTTTTAACAGGTACAGAGGGGTGAGGATGCAAACATGGTGACCGTCTTCTTGGCACCCATCGAAAGGGCAGGAATCTCATTGATGAGAGGGCCTCGCAGACCTATGTAAGTATTACTTTACTTTGTGTTAATTTTAATATAACTTAGGCAATTATTGAGTATCCAAACTTTTCTAGGCCGAGTATCTTAGGCTGCGCGAGCGGGCGACTGCTAGTGTACCTACAGTGGAAGAGGATGGTACTTACTTGCAGCCCTCTCCAGCTCCGTCGGTGGACGAGATGTGGGTGACCGCCGCTGGTACTCTTCAGAGGGGTACGTACTAAGGTACGAGGTCCTATGGGGCCCTTGTTGCGACACAGTCATCTAGGGCCTCCATGGCAAGTGCGCATTCCCCACAGCCCTCACAGTCGTCGATCCGAGTCCAGGAGATCGTTGACTGTCAGATTGCGTCTCTCCGTGACGAGTTGCTGCGAAGGATGGAGGAGCAGCCCATATCCCTGCAGCAGGCGGACGATGCGACACTCATCGCACGATTTAATATGCTCGAGCGTAGCATCATGGAGCTCCAGGATATGACAACTGATCTTAGAGCGTCGATAGAGCGCAGCGTGACGGAGCTACAAGCATCACAGCTGTCCATGGGCGAAAGATTGACGATGATGCAGGATTCAATGGTGCATAGCAGTATGAGGCTGTTATCTACTATGGATTCATACAACCATCGACTAGCAGAGTTAGAGAAGATACGTCCTCCTGGTGCGCCTTCATTGACACAGACTCCACCGATGTCACTGCCTTCTTCATCGATATCGGTGTTGATTTCACGGGAGCAGTATGATCTATTCTTATCCCTGATGCGCGCCAGTGGTCATCCTCCTGCAGATCCACAGTAGTCCTAGTTATGACCGTTTATTGATTGTTTGTGTTTCAGACCTATAATTTTTGGTCATTTATGAATATTTTTTATTTTTTAGGTATTCAGACATTATTTCTTGTATTCTTTAGGACGAGGCTTTCAGACTCAATTGTGTGGATATTTGTTGTATTTTTTACGACGAGATTTTCTTCTACCTCGGTTTGTAATCTCCATGTTTCGTTTTCTTCAAATTTTATTATATTATTCATATTAAATGTATGTTAATTTACCGGTGTTGAGTGTTCAACCGAAAGGGGTCGACGAACCCAGCAAATTCAACGGAGGGCTGCTCCGGGTCTATTTGTACAAATTGTGAATTTATAAACTGCAGGAAGAATAGTTTGGAAACAATTCAATATTCATTTTTTTTACTTTTTTACTGTATCTTTAGCGACGTTTTTAGCGACGTTTTGCGACGTTTATCGACGTTTATATACGTCGCTAAATACGTCGCTGAGTATGTCAACGTCGCTATCCACGTCGCTAAACACGTCGCTACCCGTCGCAAATATGCTGACATGACAATATTGTTAGGTTAATATAACATCGCTAAATGAGTCGCACAACATCGCTAAAAAGAAAAAACTTAGCGACTTATAGCGACAAACAACACGTCGATAATTTAGCAACGTTTCGTCGCTACACATCACTAATATAGCGGTACATTTACGTCGCTAGAAAACGTTGGTATAGCGACATTTTGCGACGTTTTTTCGGTCAGCGACTAGCTTAAAGGCGACTTCAACTTAACGTCGCTACAGACGTCGCTAAAATTATTTAGCGACATTTTTTGGCCATTTAGCGACGTTTTATGGCGTCGCTAATTTGACTTATTATGGTTGTGAACTATCATGAATGGGGAGTCTTAAGAGCAAAGTACAGACTTTCTATTAGTTTTTTTCTTACACCATGAATCCCTCATGTGTGCTTCTCATGCCAACCACCCTCAACACATATATATAGGTTGAGAAAACCTAACCGAGGGGATAAGAAATTTCTAAAATGGCCCAACATTAATTCTGGCCGTCTAGATTTGATCACACGTTCTTTATTAGTACTGACTTGGGTCCGAATCGGTGCTATATGTCGACTAGCGATACGCTGACGGTATACAACCAGTGTTATGCTTGACAAAGAGAACCAAAACGACACAAAATCCCGACCACTCGCCGACCGCCGGTGTACCGACAGTATACCGGCGGTACACTGCTGGAGTACCGTCTATACTCTCCAGACTTTCGTCCAGGGACCTCTATCGGGTTGGACCCAACAGCTAATTAATGTGCTCTTAAGTATACTAGAAGTCATATACACGCATTGCACGTGTCTTTAATTTGTTTGTGTTTTCTCTCTCTCACTTTTTTTAATGTATACTTGCATGAAAAATCTATTTTAAAATAATATATAATATTTTAGAATAAATTTATTTTTGTGATGGTTGAACATTTCTGTGGTTGGAAGTGTATAATTATTATTAATTAACTTTTATATTAATGAACATGCGTATAATCTACATATTATATTCTAGTTAATTTAAACTTACTAGCATATTTGCACGTGCGTTGCACATATTTATTATTAGGAAGATTAAAAGACAATTGTAGTGAAAATTTGTTCATTTCCAAATGAATGAATGATGCTAAACAAAATCTATTTTTCAATGCCTCTTTTTTATATACTCAATGCATTTAAGAGATGTAATTAGGAAAGTATTTTTCAATGCCTCTTTTTTAAATACTCAATGCATTTAAGAGCTGTTGTAATTAGAAATACCAAATGATTACTCTTGTATTTACCTAGATACCCCCGATTAATTTTAATTAGTAAATATTTATCTAGACACCCCCGATTAATTTTATTTAGTAAATATAACATGGTATTTTTGGAAAAAAAAATCACGGTGAAGCCTACTTTTGACATTATATAGTAGAATAGATTTTAATATATACAAAATTTAAAAATAATATTTTTGGAATATAAAAATTTCATCACGAAACCCACTAACTAAAACAAAATATCCTGCTGCTAATAAGTAATTAAGTCAATCAACATGTGACATATAGTTTCGTTGAGTTTCACGCTAATCTCATCAAATTTTCTTTCTGACATTAACAAGAAAAAGTAATTTTTTAAATCTTTGTAATAGTGATTAAAAAATAGTTTAATTAAAACCCCCCCACGTGCTACAATTATATTCTTCCAGGATGAAAGGGATGGAAACAGAAACAAATCCAGATACATGCCCTCCCCCTGACAAGGACTCCTCTCATCCACCACTTGGAAACAGGACCATTTCCATGCACCTTCTCCCCCCACGTCACATTTCCCAACATAAACTAGACAAATAGCTTAGTAATGAACAAAATACTTTTCAGAATCAAACTTTTTATATATATATATATATATATATTAGAGAAATAGATAGAGGAGAAAAAGGTTTACAAATATTTCAATCCGTGGAAATTTTCGTTACTCGAATTGGCGAGCATCCACAGATTCTGCCAGTATGTCGGACAAAATTTAAATAATTTCTAAAATTGAATACATGAACTAGAGCAAGACGAACCTATATAGAGGCGATTGGGGACAGTTGTCTCCACTGAAAATTTACTTCCGAGTTAAATTTTTATGTTCTTTTTAAATTTTTTTTGTCAATTTTATGTTTTATCTTCTCTGAAATTTATAATTTATAATTTTTTATATACATATTTCCATCAGCTTTTACTCTTTTTTTTCACATTTTTATTTTTGTTTTTTAAATTTTTGGTAAGTTTGAAACGTGATTGGATAGATATAAAAATAATACTAGTTAAGATTATTATACATCAAATTTAAATTTAATAATATTAAACAAGTTTATGCAATAACACGACAAAATATCTAATTCTACCTAACAAAATTTTAGATTTTATTTACATTTGATATTGATCCTCTCACCTCTTTTAAATTTTTACGTCCGTTCTTGAACGAGATTAATCTGCACCTGCATATATTAAAATTCAAATAACTTTTTTAGTTTATTTGAATTTTATCAGACTGAGTGGCGAAATATTTGCTAACTTCTTTCTCGTCCGTCTAATCTTATAAAGGTTTTTTTGTCCAATAATATTTTTTTTTTCAGAGTTGCATCCGCTGCGATCTAACTGGCCGACATGTGGGTCATGTGTGATGTACTTATCAATGTGCAACTTGGAATAAACTAAAATATTCTGCACAAAATAATACTAAAATTATTTATGGAAAATTATGACCCGTGATAATAGTGTTGCCACTAGTTGGCCGTTCATTCTTTTTAGGCGCATTTGGAAGAGAAAGGGACCCGCAAAGGAACAAACAAGAAAAAAGTACTGTTCATTGAAAAAAAGAAAAAGAAAAAGTACTGTTGAATTGTTAAATGTACTTGGGCTAACAAACAAGAAAAGTGATTGTGATTTTGTTAATAATACTGTGTTGATGAAATAGTTTCACAAGGATGAGGTGGCTGCTATGCGTGGGCCTTGCTATTATTGGCCTTTTGTGTTAATCATTGCAAAATTGTTTTTAGTTGCCTACTTTTTAATTAATGAAGTTACGGGTTTTGTACGAATTTTCGTTAATTCAACAAGAAGTTAAATGTGGGACGTTACTTCTCAATTATATGACCACGATAGTGACGTTGTTAAGGGTATGTTTCGTCGGCAAGATGAGTCGAAATAAAAAAAATTTATAAAATCAAATATTTTGTGTACAAATTGTATACGTACGTCATGTGTTAAATGTTGGAAGTAGATTATATATATATATATATATATTTGAATAATTTGAAGAAGTGAATGTTGGAAGTAGAAAATTCGTAGTTCGATTGTTTAAATATTTGTTGAAGTGTAGTTGAAAATACAACTTTTGTAGTTTTTTTATTTGGATATTGTAATGAAGTAAAATGAAGAAGTGATATAGTGACCATTTTTCAAATTTTGTGGTTACCCCAAATTACTATTACTCTTTTTTTTTTAATTCGTATGGATCAAAAGTTGAAGACTTTGATATAAGTAATTTAAAAAAAAAATTATGTGTTTAAAATTTTAAAAAAAATTAATTAATCTTAAGCTAATTATTTGGCAACTAAAAATTAGAAATTAGCATATTAAAAATTAGCAAATTATACGCACAAATTCTACCAAAAATCCTATGTTTCTTAAGCGAATCCAAACATATATTTTCAACCTAAGGATCTGCTTGCCAATTGTAGGGGTAGCGGTTATGAGATATTTTTAGAGTATCGATGATGAATGGTTATGAGAGGTCCGATTTTGGATGGTTTTAAGTAGCGATTTTTAAACCAGTCTGACTCTTTCTTGGTAATTTATTAACGAGCGGTTCTGAAAGTTTTTTTTACAGGAATACAATTATTTATATGCCCCTATATAAAAATAATGGTCTCGAGCGCGAATATTGCAACCCAGTCAACGTCTCTATCAGGATGAAGTCCATATTTGATCAAAATAATAGAAACGCACGAAATAATAAAAATGTCTGGATGAAAGTAGGATAGGAGGATTTTAAAAACTTACAGAAAAGTAGCCATAGTTTGGAAGAAATAGAAGAAAACCACAAATGAGAAAGAAAATATATGGTAGGATATTAATAGTTTTAATTATATATTTTTGATGAGGATATAAATAGAATAAAATAATAAAATCGTTCAAAATTTATCGATTTTAGGTGTTTATAAAGCCATCCAAAATTATATTACACCGATTTTGAGAGATTTTTAAGCCGACCAAAATCAGTACCTTAAAAAAATTAACAAGCAGGAATTTTCATAAACGATCGGTTCAAAAACACCAAAAAATCGATAAAAATATCGTTGCCAAGCAGACCCTAAAGAGACAACAACAAAGAAAAAAAATTCTACATTGACACATTGTTATATCGACACAACTAAGAAAAAGAATCCAAACATATATTCACCATTTTTTTACATCATAGTTATATGTAGAAAATCGTTGAAAATTCATCAACCATGTTGACGAAATTGTTATAAATTACAAAATCACCATATTCGTAGAAAGTTCCTTGAAACGGTTGAAACTGTTATACATACACTGATACTATGGCATAACCAGGGCTTAATTTAACGTGAGACCAGAGGCACAATTATCAAGTCATGAGTGAAAAAAATTGTACATATGGTACTGAATTCAGAATCATAATCAGAAATGGAATAGTTATGGTGCATTACTTTTCTGTCAGTTTTCTTCCTTTAACTATAATGCATTCTTTGAAGCACTTACATGGATAATTGTAACACTATATAAGCATTTAACTAGTTTTGCTATCATAATCCCAAAGGGCTATGCTATGATTATAATCAAATGCCTATAACCTTTTTACAACCGTCATATGACGGTCACGTGGCGGCCGTCCATTGGAGGAGGAGGGAAAGGTGGAACCCGGTGGCTGTCCGGGTGATCGTCACGTGGCCAAAATATCACATGACGGACGTTCATTGGAGAAGATGTGGGACCGAAGGTGGCCTACATAGCAGGGAAGTGTGAGAGGGTTATAAGAAGGATGTAAGCATTTGGTAGTAAACTTATCATTATTGAATGTGATCAGAGTGCATTGGACTAGTCAAAAAGGGTGAACAACGATGCTGTAGGGCAGTTGTAGTCTTTTTTCTGCATAACCTTGTTATATCATTTCCTTGGTTGTAGACGACCATCACAGTTAGTATATCGAATTTCACAATTTCTGAATAACTTAGGGGACTTGCTATACAACTTAGTTACCAGTGGGAGTTCATTTTTGTTCACCCACCAAAACTAGGTGGAATATTCACCCCCCACTAACAAATTGACACGTGGCATTTTCATCCCACGCAAACCACTTTTTAAGTGGTTTTGTTCACCCACCAAAGTAGTTTTAACCTTTAATTTATCACATGTCAATTTTTTAGTGGGAGGTGAACATTCCACCTAGTTTTGGTGGGTGAACAAAATGAACTCTTACCAGTGGTGTATCAACGAAGTACTGAACATCTTGAAATGTTATTGTGAGAGGAACGAAAGGTAATATCATCTTCCCTGCATCATCATCATCATCATCATCATCATCATCATCATCCGTTACTATTATTATTGTACTTATTGAATAGTCACCAATTATTCTTTTCTCAATGTAAGAAAGACCATTGTCAACCTTACATGTTTTTTTATCTCTTGCAGGGATCATAGGAGATACAATAGGTGACTATTCAATAAGTCCAATAAGTGTCTTGATTTGAACCACACTGCTGTGAACCAACCCCTCATCGCCGACGCCCATCGCCAACTGTGCTTAATCGACGACCCCCCTCTGACCGTGCTCCACTGCCGACGACGTACCCCCTCCTCCTCCATCGAGCTCCTCCTCCTCCTCTTTGGGCTCCTCCTCCACTGAGCTCCTCCTCCTCCTCTCCGAGCTTCTCCTCCTCAACCGCCTACGTCGACCTCCTCCCCCTCTCAGCCATTCCATTCCTCGGTCAACCCCCAAGATCAGGTAAACCCTAACCCTATATCTATCCTAGCTATTTGACATGGACACGATATAGACACGAACACTACACGGACATAGACACAGGATACAGACACATACACTGAGACGATACGGGATATGACACAGACCTTAACCCTAACCCTATCTCTCTTCTAGTTAGCTGTTTGAGTTTAGACGCAGCTTTGCGTATCGGCATCGTATACAATACGATGCAGACCTTTACTCAAGGAGAGTCGTATACACGGATACGAGAATGACTCTTCAAAGCCGAGATACAACACGGTATTGGCTTCTTCTAGAACTCATATCCAACTTGGGTTAGAGTAGTATCAAACCTATCCTTGACACAAGAGTTCATGTTCGGGTGGTTGTGGTACAACATTGGTATATGTATCGCGTAACCAAGGACACGGCGTCCCCTCGGCCCCGATGAACCCCCTCGGCTCCCCTAAACCCCGATGACCCCCCTCATCGGTCAGATGGTCAGGTAACCTATATTTAGAGTGAGTGTCATGAGTGGAATGTGTATCTAGGGTGTACTAGATGTGTGTGTGTGTGTGTGTGTGTAATAGCAGCAACAAGCAATAGCAATTGCAGCAGCAGCAACTTGCACCATGTGCAAGTGAGTGCACATTGTATACATGTGTGTGTTTGAGTGTGTTTAATGATTGAGTGTTAGTGAGTTAGTATAGGTTAAGTGTTGAGTGAGGGTATGTATTAGGATTGAGTATCTAAGGATATTTGAGTTTTGGTTTTGTAAATGTCAAGGACCTAAACAGAAAAATTTCTAGTGCATATGACTGTAGGAAGTGCCCCCATATATATAACACTTGTATCTAGTGCATATGAGTATTGTGTATTGACTTAATTATGAATATCTTAAGTACCTGGGGCACTAAATGTCAAGTGATACCTACATACCAAGTCCATATATAGCTACATGTATAGGATTAGCTAAATAAGTTGTGATAAATAGTTTCACATAGATAATACTCCTTATAAAAGTAGAATAACTAGGTTTATGTTACAAGCTAGATAAATATAAGTTAAGTGATAAATATTTTCACATAGATAATGCTTATTATAAAGTAGAATAATTAGGAACGTCCGTCGTCACCTCCGAAGTCAAGTGTCCATGTGAGCCATTCTCTGGAAAAAAAAATTACTTCTGTAATCCTTTTGAGGCTATTAGAGTTCTACCAGAAATCTAGTAGACGTTTGAAAATCTAGTCTAACTCTAATAGCCTCAAAAGGCTTGTAGAAGTAAATTTTTTCCCCAAAGAATGGATCACATTGAATACGTGATGTCACACATATCCTTTATTAGTGTTCACATTTGTATCCATCTTTGCATCCATTTGGATAATATACTTGAACGATATCTATTCATCTTTGCAGAAATATCTAAAAATGGATCTGAATTACTACCTACGTCATCGTTCGTGGATGTACAACCGTCATCCTAATGACATGGTGTGCGGGATAAATTCATACAGGGGATGAAACAGTTTCTGCAGTTCGCCAAGGCATTCCCTCAGTACATGGACGACACCAAAATTAATTGTCCATGTGTGAGATATAAAATATCATGCAGAAGTGGATGTGACATATCATTTGTACTCAAGGGATTTCATGCCGAATTACTATCAGTGGACCTCACATGGAGAACTTGTGTCTTTAGCATCGGAGCCGGAGCTTTATGTGGAACCGTATATGGATGTACATGACCATGCTGATTATGACGACGGGTGCGTGAACATAGTTTTCGACGCTGCCGGGCCTTATTTCGATTCAGATAATCATGATGCAGATGAGGAGGCACCAAATACCGATGCTACAAATTTTATGGAGTTACTGGAGAATGCAATGACTCCATTATATCTTCGTTGTGAGGACCATTCACCGTTGGAGGTGGTTACAAGACTGTTGAGCATCAAGTCTGATTTTAATATGTCACAAGAATGCTACAATCAACTGATGGAGTTTATTATAGAGATCTTGTCGGCGGGTGTTAAGTTACCTAAAGACTTCTACCGGTCTAAGAGGATGGTGAGATCGCTCTGGATGGGATACGAAAAAAATCGATACATGTCACAACAGGTGCATGCTGTACTACAAAGCCGATAAGGATGAAGACGTGTGCAGATTTTGTGGTGCTGATTACTATAAGGCAACCGGTACAGGAAGGTCTGTTGGTGCAAGAAAGTCGACCGAATCGATGCACTACTTTCCTTTAACGCCACGGTTGCAGAGGTTGTTTATGGTGAAAGAGACTGCCAAAAATATGAGTTGGCACATGCGAGAACAGATTGAAGGATTATTGGATCACCCATCCGATGGAGAAGCATGGAAGCGCTTTGATCAAGAGTATCCCGATTTTGCTTCGGATTCGCATAATATAAGATTGGGGTTCTCCTCTGACGGTTTTATCCCATTCGGACTTTCGAGCTCCTATTATTCGTGTTGGCCTGTGATCGTCATCCCGTATAACCTATCGCCTTGGATGTGCATGAAGACTCCAGTTATGTTCTTAACTGTCATTATCCCGGGTCTGAACAATCCGAAGAGGAACATTGATGTGTACTTGCAACCGTTAATAGATGAGTTGAATCAGCTGTGGAAAGTAGACGCCAACACGTATGATATTTCAAAAAAGCAGAATTTTCAGATGAGAATAACACTTATGTGGACCATTAATGACTTTTTGGCTTATGGCATGTTACAAGGATGGAGCACTCATGGTCTTCTCTCATGTCCGTATTGTATTGACCATAGCTTTTCGTCTGAAATACGGAGGAAAATTATGCTTCTTCGATTGTCATCAACAATTTCTGCCGTCGAATCATCTGTTCCAGAGGAACATGAATGCATTTAGTGCCGGCATTGTGGAGAAGGAAAATCTACCTCCAAGGTAGCCCGAAGACACGATATGGAAAGAGATTGAAGATTTACTAAGTGTTATCGAAGATCCTACTAAGGGGTGCAAGTGCGATGGATTTGGTCACATTCATAACTGGATGAAGAGAAGCAAATTCTGGGACATGTCATATTGGAGCACCAATATGATCAGACATAACCTTGATGTCATGCATATCAAGAAGAATGTGTTTGACAACATAATTAATACTGTGATTGACGTAAAGGGGAAGACGAAAGACAATTCCAAGGCCAGGTTGGACTTGGAAGAAATATGCAGACCTGCGTTGAATTTAATAGAGGAAGAGAATGGAAGTATAAGCAGCCTAAGGCAATTTTCTTACTGAAAAAAGATGATAAATGGAGACTTTGTAGGTGGATTCAAGGGCTAAAATTTTCAGACGGGTACATGTCAAATATGAGAAGATGCTTGAAAAGTCCCAATCTTTTCGTCACTTTCCAACTTTCTTACCCTACAAACCAGCAGACATCATCATCTGGCTGGGTCTTGCTGGTATCAACAACGAGAAAAAAATAACCAAATGGAAACAAGGATTTCTTGGTTCATCATGCTATCGCTCTAGGTTTGCATACAACTACATTGATTTTAGTTCCGGGAGTTACGAAGGAAGCTTCAGACTCATATTGTTCATGGGTTGAGAACGAGAGTTGAACCTCAGGGACTAAATTAATACACAAAAATGGAAATAGATCCCTGGGTTCGATACCTTGTTATATAACTTATAGCTCATACTTTAGAGAAATATCCGACCCGAAGGAGAACAAACTGACGGGTATGAAGATCTACGATTGTCATGTAGTCATAGAGATATTAATTTCGATTGTATTTTGAAAATTCTTACCGCAGATAGTTTGGGATCCATTGACAGAGCTTAGCATATTCTTCAGAGATCTTTGTTCTACTAAATTGCTCGTCAATCGCTTAGAAAAACAAGAGAAGGACATTGTGATAACACTATACTAGCTCGAGCGGGTGTTTCCTCCTGGCTTTTTCACATCCAGTACCAGTGTTTCAGACTATGCAAGGACAAATCTGGGGTCATTTATGTATTGAGATAGTGTTTCAGACTTTATTTGTTCACATCCAGTACCAGTTGTGATGCTTACTGGATATTTTTTTCAGACTTAGTTTGTATGATGCATGTGAATTTGTTGGATATTTATTTTCATACTTTATTTATTGAGAATGTGTCTATTCCTTTAAATTTTACTTTATTATATATATATTGAATGCATAAAAATTTACCGGTGTTGAGTGTTCCACCGAAAGGGTCGGCGAACCTAGAAAATTCAATGGAGGGTTGCTCTGGGTCTGTTTATTTTTATGAACTGTGATATTGCCGGGATATACGACAAACTGCAAGCATACATTTATTTCAATTTTTTTATAATTTTTTTTGTAATTTAGCGACTTTTAGCGACATTCCGATACGTCGTTAAATACATCGTTAATTGTATCAGGACGTCGCTATTTTTCGCTAACCGTCGCTAAATTGCTGACATGACAGTATTTACCAGGTTAGCAGAATGTCGCTAAATGTATTGTAAAACATCGCTAAATAGAAAATATTAGCGATATTTAGCAACACACGACACGCCGTTAATTTAGCTACGTTGCGTCGCTACACATCGCTAAATAGAAAAATATTAGCGACGCGTATACGTCGCTATTAAACGTCGTTGTAGCATCATTTTGCGATGTTTTCCCTATCAACGACTACCTTAAACGCGACTTCAATGAAACGTCGCTAATTACGTCGCTAAATTTTATTAGCGACATTTTAATGCTATTTAGCGATGTTTCTTGACGTCGCTAATTTGACTTATTCTGGTAGTGAGATTTACATGCAATAGATAATTTTCGGTCAGTATTGGGTATCGGTCGGTATTGGACCGGAAAAGAGACCTAAATGTTTTAGGACAATAAATGACTTATTAGGATATTAAAGTTTATCTAAGTTGCATCATCCATTTCTATTTTTGGTTTTTTTTTTTTAAATTTCCATCTTTACTCCTGGTATTTCTCCATATATTAGTTTTGTTAATCAAGTTTCTTTTAATGGATTATTCCTACGGATGTGGTTCTAACTGCTTGCTATATAATACTCTTTAGAATAACTTCAAATTTAAAATTTTAGGTAGACTTTCCCTTTTGGCAGTCAAAATTTGAGACCTATCCAATACACCGTAGTTATTATTATTTTGATCGTGTATCTTTGGGTTCAGATTTGGAAACTTGGATCATTCTTATGTTTAGTTTTGAAGTGAAGAAAGAAAAAAAAATCTTGTTACACCAAAATATTATTTCTTGATTACTTTTTCTAAATGCTTTCCTGATTATGATATTGCAGTTCATGATGCTCTAGTTCATATTCTGATTCATACCAATGTTACTAATTATTTTGAATTATAAAGTTGTTGATGCCATCTAGCTTTGTATACAATAAAGGGAAAGTATGCTACCAACTCTACTGTGGTCCCGGTGATTAAAGCAATCCCTTACAAACCTTAGATCTTTAACAAATGATGAATAAAAACTAATTCGAACTAATCCTAACATTTCTAGGCATCAACCAAAGTTTTACATATTCGAGCAATAAGTGACTACTTTATTGTTACCGTTCGACATCAGATCACAAAATTAGTTAGCTCGCTGTAAATGAACTGACCTTCCATACTAGAAGAATCGATCACTAAACAAAGTCAAAATTTTATAGATGTATAAAGACACATGAAAGATCAGAAAGCCCTAGGGTGAGAAAATTCATCAAAAAATAGAAAAAACTCATTGTAGTTCTTGAAACCCTGGAATAGAAGATCAAAAACCCTAATTCCCCAAATTGGAAACCCTAACCCTAGAAGGAAAGGACTCGAAGAAGAAATTCACTTAGAAGGGGTTGGCTATGGTTTTGTGAATCAATCATCTCAAACAAGAAAAAAAATGATATGACTATATACAATATGTATCCAACATTGAGATTATTGATTCATAAACCCAAATTTACAAAACGTAATTTTTTTTTGTATATCCATGCTGAGGGTTAATCACATATAATTGATTCATAAACCCAAACATTTACACAACCAAAAAATTAACCTTATGCAATAACTAACATATTTAACCTTATGCAATAAAAAAATCTATACTTGAGAACGGCAGAGAACAACAGAGAATGACGACCTTGGGGGTCTTGTGGGGAATGACGACCAGAGAATGACGCCTTGGGGGTTCGGTGGAGAACGACGGTCGAAGAACGACGGGTTGTACTCATCGAAGGAGGCGGTGCTACGGTGGGGATTCGTCCAAGGAGGAGAGGGTCGGATGTAGTCGACTGTTGGAGTAAAGAGGAGGAGAAGGGTTTGGGTATTTGGGAAAATAAATTGGAAAAGAGGGAAGAGTATTGATTTTTTGGGGGAAAACTTTTGGTTAGTTTAGGTTTTGGACGTGACTAAAATTTTAGTCGGTTAAATGATGACAACAAATTAAAGATATTTTCGACCCCTTAGCAATGGAAACATGTTAGTCGCTAAAAAAATTCAAAAAAATAATCAACACATCAGCGACTAAACGGCGACGAACCGTCTTGTTCATTAAACTAAATTGTAAATTAGTTAAAAGTTAGTTGATAGTGAATCTCTAGACCAACGACGAATATGGGTTAGTCGCTAAATTACCATAATTTTGTAGTGTTTGGCTATGCGGGCAGATTAAAGACGTAAGCGACATCTATCCTAATACATGATGTATAATCACCATAGGAAATGTTCAGCTCACATATTGAATATGTGGGAGATTATTGGAGCTTTAATGAAATTGGTCTCTAGTGACCAGGTCCCATACTCCATGATCTGACAAACCCCATGTGTGTGTATTTAAATATATTTGTCTTTATTTATTGTCCTGCATACATGAGTGTGTTTAGCTCAAGTGGTTGTTATGGTGGGAGATTTTTTAGTCTGCAAGTTTCAAATCCCATAAAAATATTTGATTTTTGTTACCAGGACACAAAATAGTACTTTGATGGTACCATTCTCATATATGTATCGAGTGTAGAGATAGCGTGCTTCCACACGTTACGTGAGGTCTCGTACATCCTATTGTGTGTATATATATATATATATATATATATATATATATATATATATATATATATATATATATATATATATATTATTTTCCAGAAATTTAATAAGAAAGGAAAAGAAAATAAGTGTTACCGGCCTCCGGAAAAGTCGTGCACGAAGCACTGCCCTAAGAGTTGATCCGAGGTCTATGTGCAGATGTTTCTCGGAAGCTCTAGTGGTAAAACCGCCTGACTACCAGGTTCTCTTCATTGCACACAACTCGGAGAGAGGAATCGAACTTAGCTCTGCCTAGAGCAAGAATTTAGAGAACAGAATGTGGTTCGAGAGAAGATTGAGAGAAAAAGATTTCACGTAGGAAAATTTTCTGTAGAAAAGAATTGAGATGAGAACCTCATCAAATATATAGGGAGAAAACTAAGCCTACACTATAGATAAAAGAATAAATGTTATTAATTCAGGCATTTAATGAGTAATGAAAAAGAAAAAAAGTGGGGAAGAAATATAGCGTGTAAACGGAGATGTCACATGTTTAAAATTTGGAAGATAAACCTGGACATAGGGAGTAATAAATGTCCAACGTTCAAAATTTGAATGAGTCAAAACGGTTCAAAAAATAAAGGGAAGTAAAAAAGATTTTTGGATCCCATCCCGAAGAGTAAATTGGATCGACATTCGGCGCTTGCAGGTGTGGACACGTGATAGAGAAAAATCAAAACCTTTTCTCATTTAGAAATCTTTAAAGAATAAAAATAAAAATAAAATAGTTAATGTTACCGGCCTCCGGAAAAGTCGTGCACGAAGCACTGCCCTAAGAGTTAATCCTAGGTCTATGTGCAGACATTTTTCGGAAGCTGCTAGTGGTAAAATCCCCTGACTACCGGCTTCTCTTCATCGCACACAAATCGGAGAGAGAGACCGAACTTAGCTTTGCCAAGCGCAAAGATTTAGAGGAGAGAATATTGTTGGAGAGAAGAACAAGAGAAAGAGGTTTCCTGTGGAGGAAAAATATTCTGTAAAGAATTAAGGAGGAGGAGACCGCAATATAAAGGCAGTCCCTAGACACAACCAATGGACATGATATTAAATGGCTCATAAATAGGCCATTAAAGAGCAATAATAAAAGGAAAATCGTGGAGAAAATGCTGTCATATGAGCTGTTACAGAAGTTATCACATGTGCCAAATGAACGTGGACATATGGAGCAATAAATGCACTATATTCAAATCTCTAATGAGTTTACAACCGGTTCAAAACACGGAGGAGTAAAAAGATATTTAGGGTCTCAACCCGAACCCGAAGAGGAAATCGAATCAACATTCGACGCCCGCATGTGTAGGCACGAACCCGCACCAGTTACGCACGCCGAACCGAACCGAGCCAAGCTGAGAGGGCCCGGCGGTGATGGCACGCACGTGTGGCCCATAGAGCTCCCCACACAAGACCACAAGGAAGCAAAGAGTAAGAACTATTATATACATACAAATATGGAGTGGTCCAACCGATGTGGGACTAAAGCAAAGAAGAAAGTTGAGCTTTGCTCACATGTGTGTGAACACATATACACACAGCCAACAATCCCCCCCCCAAAAAAAAAGGTCAAGTCCCGAAATAGATATGACATAGAAATTAAGAGTGAAAAATTTCTGGGCAGGTATATACTATGCATAGATGAGATGGACTACAGCCTTGAATCTCACTTAGTGACTATTGTCTTTGTCTGAAGAAGTTCTTGATGGACTATGCCTTGAATCAGACTTCTTGTACCAGATTTAGAAAAATAGTACACATAGTACGTTAGAGGTTCTTGGGTCTAACGGGTGGTGCTTTTTGTTGGCCATGCGTACTTATTCCATATTTATGAGAGTTGTCTGGGATCGCCCTGTCTCATAGTCGCAGCCTTCACGGCCTCTCATATAGGTAAGTCCTTAGGGGTTGGTGATAGGTGTCAACCCCGCATATCCCCTTGGACCTAATAAGAGTATTCAAACTCATCCTAACCATATCACTCAAGAACATTGTCACCATAGGGATAGAGAATCATTGTACCCATGTACAGCCACTTGGACATTATTTTAATAAGATTTTAATCTCTGGTCGGTGTTCCATAAAAGTCACCTAAGTCCAGCTTATTTCTACCTATTGAACCGGCTTCTTGGGATCCCCAGTCAGACTCGGTTGGGTTACCACTGTTGGTGACTTATTTATGGGCTTAACCCCATCCTCCTCGATGATTTTAGGATCAAATTGCTAGACAGACCGTTCTTCAAGTGGTCTGCAAGATTTTTTCTGACTTTATATAGTCAAGAACCACATATTTGTCTAGTAGGCCTTTTATTGACTTGAAGCGCAACTGCAGGTGCCTGTTCATCTTAGCATTCACAGAATCATGCTTTTGTAATTATATAACAAATTTATTATCACAGTTTATAGAAATTGCTGGAACAGGACTAAGAGAAATTGTATATGTATAATAAGATTTCTTAGCCATTCGACTTCTGAACAAGTAGTGTTTAATACTATCATTTCAGAGTACATTGTACTTCTAGCTATGATAGTTTATTTATATCAGCCCCAGGAGATTGCAGCTCCACCTAGAGTGATAATATATCCGGTAGTGGATTTTACATCATATGAGTCAGTTACCCAGTTTGCATCTGAATAACCTTTTATGATATCAGAGTATCTAGTATAGTGTAGCATATAATCTAGAGTACCGCTAAGATATCTAAATACTCTTTCTAATATCTAAATACTCTTACCAATGCTGTCTAATCTAACTGATTTAGGTTACTAGTATATCTACTTAGTCAACCAATAGCAAATACAATATCTGGTCTAGTTCAGTTTGATATATACATGAGAGAACCTATCATCTGTGAATATCTGTGTTGTTCCTTAGGAGAACCCTCATTCTTCTTAAGGACAACAATACTGTCATCAGGAGTAAGGGCAGGTTTTTTTTATCAAAATACTCAAATTTTCTTAGCATTTTCTCGATAGAGTGTGCTAAGGAAAGAGTATATCCCTCCTTGTATTTGGACAGTTGCATGCCTAGAATCAAGTTGGCTTCACCTAGATCTTTCATATCAAACTGGCTGGATAAATAGTCCTTGGTATTAATTATCAATTCCAGTAATGAACCAAGAATAATGATGTTATCTACATACAAACATAAGATGACACAACTTTCATCTATAATTTTGGAGTATATATATTTGTCATACTCATTTGTCACGAAATCATATTTTGAGATAACTATGTCAAATTTGTTGTGCCATTGCTTAGGAGCTTGCTTTAGGCCATAAAGAGATTTAACTAATCTGCAAACTATTTTTCTTGGCCTTTAGCAATGAAACCTTCAGGTTACTCCATGTATATTTTTTTCTCTAGGTCCCCATTTAGAAATGATGTCTATACATCCATTTGATGGATTATCATATTATGAATGGATGCTAAGGCTAGAAGGGTTCTGATAGAGGTGATCCTAGCTACAAGTGAGTAGGTATCAAAATAATCTAATTCATTTTTATGGGTAAAACTTTTGGCTACTAATCTAGTCTTGTATTTCTCTATAGTATAATCGGCTCTAAGTTTATTTTTGAATATCCACTTATAACCTATGAATTTGCTACCTAAAGGCATGTCTGCTAGAAACCAAGTGCTATTCTCCATGATTGAGTTATACTCACTGCTAATGGCTTCTTTCCAGAAAGGGGCATTAGGAGAAGATATTGCTTTTTCATAAGTTGAGGAATCACCCTCTATAAAAAAAGGTGAAGAAACCTTCTCCTAAGTTTTTTTCAATTCTTTCTGTTTTACTCCTTCTAGGTTCTATATCTTGTTCGGATTGCAAACTAGATATTTGAACATGAGAGCTAATGGACGGAGCAAGAGAAGAGTTGGAGGGAGAGAAAGAAATTATATCTTTGAAGGGATATATATTCTCAAAGTAAACTGCATCTCTTGCTTTTATAATAGTATTATTAGAGATTTTATTTACTTCTGAGTGAGTAACAAGAAATCTATTGGAATTACTGTCCAAGGCATATCCTATGAATACAACATCTACAGTCTTAGGTCCAATCTTCCTCTTTTTAGGTCCAGAAATTCCTACTTTAGCTAGACATCCCCAAACTTTGAGATAATGGATCATAGGAGCTCTATATTTCCATAATTCATATGGAGTCTTATCATTATACTTACTAGAAATCCTATTAAGGATGTAACATGCAGATAATAGTGCTTCTCCCAACAAATTATCGGGAGCACCTGAGCTGAGGAGCATGGCATTCACCTTGTCTAACAGAGTGCGATTATTTCTTTCAGCAACTCTGTTGGACAGTGATAAATATGGAGCAGTTACCTCATGGATTATTCCGTGTTCTTTACAGAAATTGGTCATATCATTTAATGTATACTCTTCACCATGATCTGATATAAGAATCTTAATCTTTCTCTCTAACTGGTTTTCAGCTTCAGATTTATAGACCTTAAATCTGTCTAGAACTTTATCTTTGATTTTGAGAAAGATTGGTATAACAATACTTTGAATGATCATTTATAAAGGTAACAAAGTATTTTCTACCGCCTCGGGTCAAAATCCTATTTGAGTCACACAATCACTATGAACTAGCTCTAGAAGGTCAGAGTTTCTTTCTACAGATTTGAAAGGTAGCCTAGTGTGTTTGTCTTGAACATAGATCTCACACTTGTGTTTATCATCTATTGGAGTCTTAGGAATAAGATCTAAGTTTATCATCCTTCTTAGGGAACCTAGATTCACATGACCTAATTTACTGTGCCACACATTTGAAGATTCTATATTAAAAACAACAAAAGAAGGATCTAAAATTTTATTCAGGGTACTCAAAATAAAAAGACCATCTCTTACAAATCATTTTCCAATAAAAGAGTCATTCGTAGAAAATACTACTTTGTTTGCCTCCATAACAATCTTGTACCCCGAAACTACAAGAAGAGACCCACTAACTAAATTCCTTCTGATAGGCAGTACATGTAACACAACATGAAGAGTCAGAGTTTTTTCTGATGTCATCTTTAGATCTATTCTTCCTCTTCTTATAATCTGTGCCGCTAAGCCATCTCCTAGAGTTACACCTCCTCCACCTAATTCCTGATAGTTTAAAAAATAGGTAGGATCAAAAGAAACATGAACATTAGCTCCAGAATCCAACCACCAATCGTCAGAATGGTAGAAAATATTGACAAAGGGTTGATAGCTTACAGACCTGAAGGAACTAGAAGAGGCGTTAAGAAGCATGTTTGCTTCTGGTTTGGCTGGACGTTTCTCTTTGTAAGAAGTTCGGACAGTTTTTTTCTTCCTATGGAAACAGTTGGTGGCCATATGGTTTGTTTTACCACACATAAAATAAAATCTCTTCTGATCCTGAGTCTGACCGAAGTTTCTAGGTTTATGGTGATGAGGCTGAAGATTCTACTTCTTCTTGAAGAGGTCCCTTTAGGGTTTGTGATGATGATTGGGCTTGAGCTTTCCTTGGGATTCTACTAGGTTTACCTTAGCCTTAGACTCAGACTTAGGGTTAGATCTTAGCCTAATTTGTTCTTCTGTTCTAATTTTCTTTAGGACTTGAGGAAAGGTAAGGTCACCTTGTGTATGAATAAGATCTTTCTCAATATCAGACCAAGAAGGAGGGAGCTTGTATACCAAACAGGCTATTTTATACTCAGTAGAAAAAAAAGTATATTTGGCTTGAATATGCCTAAAATATTCTTGAAATTCATGTATTTGGTCATTCATAGGTTTATTATCTACCATAAAGTATCTGTTGAATGAGAATGAATTGAATCTTTCAATTCCAGCATCATCACAGCTATATTCATCTTTCAAAGCTTCCTAAAGTTCTTTAGCACTCTTATATTCAAAGAATATGTCATATAATGATTCAGACAAAGCGCTTAGAATTCTATGGAAGCAGTGGTAGTCTATTTTCTTAGGAGTTTTGGATTTTGAGGAGCTGGTAAATTTGAAAATTCCAACGTCAGACTCGGTGTCATCAGAATAATTTGTGACGGGTGTGGAACCCTCAATGGTTGAGATCAGCCCTAAAGTTGTGAGCCAAAACTTTATTTGACCCTGCCATCTCTTAAAGTAGGTCCCGTTGAACTTAGCAGGTTTAGCAGTAAAGTCTCATCCTTGTCAGTCATGGTTGCTAATTTGAATAGTCTGAGACCGCAAAATATGTGTTTTACTCAATAACAAAGTCTGGTGTTCTAGAAGAATAGTTTGAGTAATTTTTTAATCAACCTTATAAAATCTTTAGTCTATCAAGTGTTGATTAACTTAGGTTAGCTATAGGGGCCGGTTCCCAGCTAGCAGTGGTCCAAAGATACTTAAGTACCGTATCGTTTAGGACTATTTACACCCGGTTGACAAAAGGACCCTTTCCGTTTATTCCCAAATTTATCTCTACCTTTAGAATTCAGACTCAAAGGGATTTCCAGTTTCACTTTAACTATTTCTTTACTTCTAGAAACTAATTTATATTGTTCTAGGTTACAATAGAAATATGCACAAACACTATTTTCACAAGGCAAGTTATATAAACAATTTGATATGTAAAAAATTGTTCAATTACAATTAAAATTAAAATTTGATATAAGTTGTTACAGAACCTTATTGAAATAAAAACCTATTAAACTTATTTAATTATTTGCTAGAAACAAAATTGCTATATTGACTTTAAACAACTATGAACAACTTAGTAGCAAACAACCATATTTCTATTGCTATAGTAGATATTTAGCAAATGATTTTATTTATTTTCAGAAGATTTTTTTTTAGGGTAAGCAAATTCTACAATATTGAAGTAGATCGCAAGCAGTAACGCAATGTACCTTACACTTGTATTATTCTACGATTTACTATTATTTTACCTAACATGAAATCAGATTAACTCTTAGATTGATAGAGAAAAATCAACACCTTTTCTCATTTAGAAATCTGTAAACAATAAAAATAAAATAGTTAATGTTATCGGCCTCAGGGAAAGTCGTGCACGAAGCACTGCCCTAAGGGTTAATCTGAGGTCTATGTGCAGACGTTTCTCGGAAGCTCCTAGTGGTAAAACCCCCTGACTACCGGCTTCTCTTCGTCACACACAACTCGGAGAGAGAGATCGAACTTAGCTCTTCCTAGAGCAAGGATTTAGAGGAGAGAATGTTGTTGGAGAGAAGAACACGAGAAAGAGGTTTCACGTAGAGAAAAAATATTCTGTAAAGAATGAAGGAGGAGGAGATCGCAATATAAAGGCAGTCGCTAGACACAACCAATGGACATGATATTAAATGGCTCATAAATATGCCACTAAAGAGCAATAACAAAAGAAAAAACGTAAAAAAAATACTGTCATATGAGCTGTTACAGAAGCTGTCACATGTACCAAATGAACCTGGACATATGGAGCAATAAATGCCCAACGTTCAAATCTCCAATGAGTTTAAAACCGGTTCAAAACAGAATGAACCTGGACATATGGAGCAATAAATGCACGTTCAAATCTCCAATGAGTGTAAAACCGGTTCAAAATAAGGAGGAGCAAAAAGATATTTAGGATCTCATCCCAAACCCGAAGAGAAAATCGAATCGGCATTCGGCGCCCGCAGGTGTAGGCACGAATCCGCACCCGTTACGCGCGCCGAACCGAGCCGAGCAAGGTTGGACGGGCGCGCGTGTGTGGCCTATAGAGCTCCCTACAGAAGACCACAAGGAAGCAAAGAGTAAGAACTATTATATACATACAAAGGTGGAGTGGTCCAACCGATATGGGACTAAAGCAAAGGAGGAAGTTGAGCTTTTGCTCACATGTGTGTAAACACATATACACACACAGCCAACAACACGTACCCGCACCTATTAACCGAACCGAACCGAGCCGAGCCGAGCCGAACCGAACCGGACGGCGCGCGCATGTGGCCCAAGGAGTTCCCCACGCAACATCTTAAGAGAACAATGAAGAAGAACTAATATATACATACAAGGGGGAAGAGGTCCAACGGATGTTGGACTAAAGTAAAAAAAGGAGGAAGTTGAGCTTTTGCTCTCATGTGTGTGTGTGTGTGTGTGTGTATATATATATATATATATATATATATATATATATATATTCTACTATATAATGCCAAAACTAGGCTTCACCGTGAAAGTTTTTCGTTCCAAAAATACCCTTCATTACATTTCAATATGTATTAACGTTGATAAGGATATCTAGGTAATTAAAAACAGTAATTAAATACTTATTAAATGTATGTATGTATGTATGTATGCATGCATGAAGCAACTTGGGAAATGATAGTTAATAAAACAAAGATATACATGCATGCAAAGTAGGTAGTTTGGAGAATAAAACAAAAGTTAATAAAGCATGCATGCAAAGTAGGCACATGAACCTAAGAGATAAGAGAAATCTTTCATATTTCCGTCATTTAATTTCTCCCAACTTTTCCTATTATATTTCCGCCTATAATAAAATTAAAAAATTGTCGGTTGCTCTTTTAATAAACTATTATTTTTTTTCAAGTAATATGAAATATGTACAACGTACGTGCGTACATACTAGTATATATATATATATATATATATATATATATATATATATAGAGAGAGAGAGAGAGAGAGAGAGAGAGAGAGAGAGAGAGAGAGAATAAGGGAGGTGAGGTGGCACCTCACTCTCAAAACAAGGGTGACGGTGATGTGGCACAATCTCAACCACACAAACGAGGGAAGGGGGTTAAGTGCAATTTGCCAATTATGAAATGTGTGGTTGGAATTGTGCCACGTCACCGCCACCCTTGTTCAGCGCCGGCCCTTAGCTCATGGGGGCCCGGGACGAACTTTCAAAATAAGACCCCATACATAATGTAAAAAAAAAAAAAAAAGTAAAATAAAAAATATGTCTCCACCAAGATTTGAACTAGGAACCTCTTATGTGCAAGTCTAATGTAATAACCACTACACTACCATTACTTAGTGATAAAAAATGGCCCTTGGTAAATACTAGTTCTATTTTCGGTACAAAATTATTTATATATTAAACAAAAAAAAAATTTGGACCCTCCTAGCCCATGGGGCCCTGGACGGTCGTCCTGTCCGCCCTGGGCCCGGGCCGGCCCTGCCCTTGTTTTGAGACCCTTGTTTTAAGAGTGAGGTGTCATCTCACCTCCCTTATTCTACTCCACGGTTATGCGCATCATGTTTTTTCGTGTTCGCGTGGTTCAACTGTTCTGTGCGTCTTCTATCCATGAATCACGACCCCTAAGACAATATCCATGAATGGGAAACCAGATTGGAACAATCTTCAATTTGTGGCCTTTTAATATTCTTATTCGTCAATCTTCATTGGACTAAGTAATTCTAAACCTCTGTATCCCACAATTATATAAATCATATACTAACCCAAAACCAAAAGTAGTATGACAACTTTCGTTGCATACGACAGAGACATACCCTGCACGTTAAGAGATAAGATAAGCCAAGCAACAATAAATGAAAGCAGCGGCCACACCCTAATTTCCGCACGTGACGAAAAGAAGTTTCGTAGTAACGGGAAAAATGGAAAAATGAAGCCCAAGTAGATCCAATCACTCATTCTCTCAAGAAAGTAGAAATGAACCTTCTTCAAAGTTCAAACAACCTCAGCACTATATAAACTCCTTCAGTCTCTTCCTGAAGTAGCACTATCCAAACCAAAGCCTCGCTTCTCATCCTCGCATCGCAACATCTACAATGGACTCCGATCTAGCATTACTCGACTCCGTCCGCCAGCACTTGCTCGACGACGTCGTCGAATTCCCGACCTCCGCGTTAGGCTCACCGCCGCAGTCTAAGCTCTACTGCCGGAGCCCGAGCTTCAACACGATCGTCGCGGACAACTGGCTCGACCTCCCCTTCCGTTCCGACGACTCGGACGACATGTTCCTCTACGGCACCCTCCACCAGGCCTTCGACCACGGCCTCTGGATCCCCTCGCCCTCCGGTGACACCGGTCCGGTCCCCGCCGACGTCAAGTCGGAACCGGAGAGCCCACTGGCGCCGGCGCCGGCGCCGGAGATGGCGCCGGCGCCGTCGAGGGGGTGGCATTACAGAGGGGTGAGGCGGAGGCCGTGGGGGAAGTTCGCGGCGGAGATTAGGGACCCGGCGAAGAACGGGGCCAGGGTCTGGCTCGGGACCTACGAGACGGCCGAGGACGCCGCGCTGGCCTACGACCGGGCCGCCTTCGGCATGCGCGGGTCCCGAGCGACGCTCAACTTCCCGCTGATGATCGGCTCGGCCGCTGCCGCCGAGCTGGAATATTCTCCTTCGAAGCGTGCGTTTCCCGAGCCTTCGTCTCCGTCATCCTCGTCATCGTCTTCTTCGTCTTTGACCTCTTCGCCTAAGAGGAGAAAGAGAGCTAAAGCTGCGGCGGCAGCGGCAGCGGCGACAGTGACAATGACACCGGTTCAGGATTCGGTCCCGGCTCTGCAGCAGATAGGGTTGGGTTCTCTCCCATTTTCTCCGGAATCTCAACTTGCACGCGTGGGACAAATATTAAGGGTTTCTTAAAAGGACAGTGGAATCGTGGCATTATGATTACGATGGAAAAAAAAAAAAGAAAAAAGAAGAAAAAAAAAACATTCGAAGTTTTTATTTATTTATTTATTTACTTATTTATTATATTCATTTAATGTAAGTTGGAGATGCGCCCTGGTTTTGTAACTGGTGTAATCAACGGAAAACATGAGGCGAGAAAATAAGAATGAGCTACTGTATTTGGTTTCTATTTTTATTCCATAAAACTCAATATTTCAAGTTTAAGGAGCAGTATCTATTATTGTCAATTCATGTAATTAATGGTTAGGGGTTGACGATTCAAGTAATTAATAGTTAGATGGCTCAGATACGTGGACAACGGATATGAGACAGTCGATTACAAAAATACAAAGAAAGTAATGAAGCACGAAACAAATGCGTGAGAGTCAAACAAGACCAACATACAAAATGTGGTCGCTCTGGCCTCCACTCTTGGGCAAATCTCTGACTTTTATTTACCTCAATTTGCAAATACAATTTACATTACGGAAACACTTGATAGCCCGATGAAAAAATTCCGAAAAAGAAATAGGACTGTCACGTGGCAGCTCGTGATTGATCGGAGGAAAAACAATAATCTCACCCCTGCTCACGTATGTCGAAAAAATTCGGCCAATCAACGAGCACCCGTGGTCGTGGTTTCTTTCGTGATTTCTTTCTCGATCTGTGTAAACGTACTGTGTACATTATCTCATTTGTTCCAAGAGACTATGCCATATAACTTGTCAAGAAGGAGAACAAAAATACATTGGGATATTAAAATAAATCCAGCCCTTTACATAGCTCACCCAGTAATGATTATCCACCATCCGACGGTGACAATCTACCAAACGATGTATATGACACACCGATTGTCACGTCCCAGTCCCAAAATACATAGGACTAGTAATACGTAAGCATGCGAGCCGTATGTATATGACAACTCTAATATATGAAAATCATAACACATACGTACGTTGTATTCTGAATAACAATTCACAAGTGGTATATAATATCACAAGTCACAGACAACTAAATCTCATATACAGACGCAAGTAAATAAATAGATAAATAAACTAACCAAATAGATCCAAATGTTCAAGTCCAATTAATCCAAAATGATAGTTGGGTGGAGACAAATCCACTACCAACGACTATAGCAAACTAAAATAAGAGATGAGGATGAAACTCTAATACAAAATAAAATAATAATAAAAGAGTATCAACTAAAAGATCCATAGCTAGAGATAATCAAAGATACTCAGAAGGTAAGATCTCCTCGATAGAAGAATCAGGTACCGGTACGTACTCCTGCGATAGTCCTGATCGTTTATAACTGAAAAATGACCAGGTTCTCAGAGGGACGTACCACGATACATAAAAGCATTCCAGTAATGTACTGAAAGTAAACATCCAACCACTACAAAAATACTGTTTAATAGCGACGGATCGCAGTGACGGAAACTAATCTGTCGACGAGTCACCGACGGAAATGCGATGGAATAACGACTAAATTATTTATGTAAACAAAATATATTATATTTCGTCAATATTCCGTCGTTGTTACTTCATCGACGGATTAGCGACGGAATTATCCATCACTGTGAAAACTTAAATTTCTCGAGATCGTTTCATTTTTTTTATTCTCCAATATCTCACTATCTATCTATCTATCTATCTATCTATCTATCTCCCCCGCCGACCCCCTACCCCTCTCCGGCGACCTCCTCTTCCTTCACCGACCCCCTCCCCCCCTCTCCGGTGACCTCCTCCTCCACCGACCCCCGACCCCTCTCCGGCAGCCCCTCCCTCTAACTCGCCCTCTCATCCTCCTCCACCGACCCCCTTCCCCTCTCCGGTGACCTCCTTCTCCACCGCCCCAGACCGTTCTCCGGCAGCCCCTCCCCCTTACTCGCCCTCTCCTCCTCCTCCTCCTCCACCTCCACCGACCCCTCCCCTTCTCCGGCGACAAGCATCCCCTCCCCCTCTCCGGCTAGCCCTGACATCCTCCCGAGCCCTCCTCCTACTCCTCGACTCGAACGACGGAGACATCCCCACGAGCCCCTCCTTCGACCTCAGGAAGCCAGGCCCTCCACCGGTCTCAAGCGTCCGCCTCCCCGCTCCGTCAGATCCCCTCATCCCTTCCGAAGGTAAACCCTAACCCTCCACATATTTATTTGGGGAAAGACTATACACATTGTCGAATATATTTAAATTTTATGGAAAGACACATGGCACAAGACGCTAGAAGACACATATAAATATTATGTGTATAAACACATGTTTGCTTTGGATCGTATTGAAAATCTACTAATTTGTCATATGGATACTAGTTACGGATTTTCTTTGAAAACAATTAGGCCATTACTATTAGTATCGGTAATATCGGCAATATTTGACTGGAGTATCGAATTTTTTGGTATAAAAAATAAATAACTATTAGTAAATTATTAATATTTTAGAATATATATATATATATATATATATATATATATATTTTATACTTTATGCAAAATTTTAACATGGTCAACTAACCAGTCTATGTGATATGCAGTTTAAGAACAATTTTTCCGCGTATGGACTATTTGTCTAAAATAATGGGATGGACATAGTTCTCTAGGAGATCTAGGGGCCACTTGCATAACATCTTTCGATCATCATAGGCCTACAATAAATAATGGGGTCATAACGCCTCGCGTCTCCAGGGGAGCTTACGGGCCAATAAAAGAAAAGTGTAAAGAACTCACATACGCTTACTCATTGTTCTCCCCACCCAGTGCTACTAACATGTCAATCCATAACACGCAACACCTCTAGTAACTGCTAAGGCTGCTTAAACAATATATCTCTATTAGCAGTTATTCATTATCCGTCGTACGACCTTTATGTAAAGGGAGCTAGCCCATTACGCAAGCCCTTGTCCTACATGAGACTCACAACATGTGTCAGGGCCGAAGAGATATAAGAATACCTTATCTCCATGGGGTGGTCTCGTAAAACTAGGTCAACATGCAAAATAAAAGTAAGAGACAAGAGACGACGCAACCGTCGTTGCACCAGAGTCTTTCTTGGACATACAATTTTATATATACCAAAATAAATAGAAATAAATAACAAAATAATAATATTCATAAATTGAATGTAACTAAATAATACCGTGGCAAGGTATACTTACTTGGCAAGCAATCAGGGTAGTATAGACGTCTAGACGACCATCACAAGAAACCAAAAAGTAGGGACCAGAATGAATATCTTTGAATGCTGAAATAAATATCACCAACGTCTCCGAAATTAGTGAGATAGTCAAAAAATACTATCCTTTCGTCCAATTTGGACACAGGGGCAAAATAATAATTTTGGCCAAAATCGGGGTTCACTTGTGGCCCACTTTGCACAAAAAATGTGCCAAGGCTAAAGGTCTCTAAATTGGATATGTTATAGGTAAAACGAATTCTAATCAACAATATGAAATAAATACTATGTCCAATTCTGGATTCCGGTGAGCCGATCATAAAATCCTTCGTCAAGTCGAATCGTTGGACCCACGAAAAAATGATTAGCCGACTATCTCGGAATCAAACGAAACTCGGGACACATGATAAGTCAAACACTGCGAGTTCAATGGCACAAGTTTCGTTATGATCTGACGAGCATACTTCAACTAGTAGGATAATTTATAAAACAATGATACGGAAGATATTTTACGGATACATATTGATTTCGATGCGCACACACGTCCAAATTAATTTTCGCAAAAGTTCACATGTCAGGATATACCATGTGCGCCTTTCGGTGCTATTGGTATACGACGAGGTGGTCCCGTTTGGCGGGGTGCACTCTATATCGCAAAATTTTAGTTTCTAAAAACATAATTTTTCATCAAGTTTGAACATGTTTAATTCAGCAAATAAAGCAACTAAATAAAAAAAAGAACATAATTATTCTTGTATATGTTGTTTTGAAATTTGTTCAAATAGATTTCAAAAATACTACGTGGTTTGGATGAAAACAGAATGTAAACATGGTTATTTGGACTATTTCTGTCATGTCAGAAAATATAGTTTTTTTTCGAGTTTTGGACTCGATTTTTCTACCAGATTTCTATGAAACCAAATACTGTAAATTACATATTCATAAACTAGGTTAAGTAGGCATTACATAGGATCAAGAAGATTTAATTTTTGTTATGTGTGCAAGGAGTTACGTGACAGGAAAATTGGGTACTTGAACTGGCTGCTACTGTCGGTTCCGCGGGTTGGAGGGGGTTCAGCGGTCGGCCAACGGCGAACGACGGTGCGGGGGGGGGGGGGGGGGTTTCGGGGAGGCGACGTTGGAGCAGGGTAGGGTTAGGGTTTAGATTAGAGAAGGTGATTAGGGTTCGGTTTTCAGTTTAGAGCGTTTATATAGAGAGGGAGATGTGAGGGTCGGTCACGGGCCGGGGGTGCCGCGGGTTTAGGGTGTTTTAGTATAGGATTATTTTCTTACTAAATTTATTATTATTATTATTATTATTATTATTATTATTTATTTTATTACTCACTATTGGTATATTTTTATTAGACGTATTATTATTCCTATTATTATAAAAGAAAAATTCCTAAAAATTTGGGGAGGTTACACCGATCAAAATGTCCTTCTCTCTTCAAGAGTAAGAATATGTTAGAACATGGACCTCTTGTAAAAGTGATGGATCTCCTCGAATCCTAGAAGAGCATAAAAGAACAATTTCCTAAGCTCTCAACAAAAACACATTAGTCGAATCGGTATACTGGTTCTCCCAATCGCTATGGTGCTGATACATGATGTTATAGTGAGTGAGAACTAAAATTTGTGTATACTAGGTAGTGGAAAATTTAGTAAAATCTGGTATACTAGTTTTGTAGTTTTGGATAAAAAGACCACGACTCTTTGTTATTGTTCTGCCATTTTTTCGTGCGACTTATGTTGATTTATTCCATAATGCTCTAGACCTTTCCACCTTCTAGAATCTGTCACGCCCCGATCTCCCGCAGGCAAATCGGCCGTTCCCGCTAGGCGAGAATCACCACGCCAGCGCTCCCGCGGAACGATCATTTTGACCCATCCGGACGTGATGCCGCACGAGCGTGATCCACGCCTGTGCAAGGCCGTGGTTCATTGGCTGGCGGTAAGAATTCTAAGCCACAGAGTCGCACAGATTGTCCGAGTGCAGCAGAGTCATGAACGCATAGGCGATCGGTAACAGGTTCACTGAGTCGACAACATAGCGGAAGCATTGAAACATAAGTTGAAGTAAAGAAAACTCTTTTATTTGATATGAACAAGTATTACAGGCGACGTATAGCCGAGATTACAAGTCGCTCAACTCTCTCTCTCTGAAACAGTAAAAGCGTGCCAAATGGCTACAATTATGGAATGATTGTACAGGCGATGATCAGGCGATGTTCTCAACATTATGTCTTGTATATGTGCTTCTGTTCCGGACGCATCGTTGCTTCGGAGTGATCTCCACACCTTAGCACGCACGAAGGAGGCATCCGCACCGAACGAGGTTCTCCCGCACCTTGCATACAAACTGGTGGATTATCAGTACATTGAATGCACTGGTGGGGAAGCTACTCGCCTGCTCGACAAATCCAAACACGTAATACAGGTTCCGTGCACAACTATTAAGTTGTCTTTCAAGTTGCCTTAGGATCAAGTTTATGCAAAGATTGAATAGCCTAACTCGTGTGGCAGTGCGCCGTGCAACATGAGAGAAAACACGGCGAGACTTACCATTTAGCCTTCCCTGTCCAAGGCAAACATTATAAATCCATACACGGGCAAGTATAAACATTCAGGAGCATAGCATATGCAACACGAGAGTCATTGAACGGAACAATATTTGGAGTGCTCAGTTGTTCTTTGATCCGATGCAATGACTCGCACGCGGATAGCCGCTAAGCGAGGATGACTTATCTATATGAACATGAGTCACTGGCATAGCCATAAAGGACTAATCCCAGACGAGAATGGAACGCAACGAGAGCACACGATGCGCTACGAACCATTTTGCCCGAACACGAGGAATTGTACATAAAGTAGTCCAAGGCCAAGATGAAATGCAATGAAAGTACACGATGTGCTACAAACCATCTTGCCCGCACACGATGGACTAAACATGATGTGGTCCTAGGACAAGTGGAATGCAACGAAAGTACAAGAGGCCCTACAAACCACTCGCCTGCACACGAGGGACCACACTTGAAGTTCCATCCGGATCGGATCGGCCCCAGTGCCCCGGAGACCGTCCGTGGAACCATGCCTCGTTTCCGAGTTGTCCGTGACATGCAATTTTTGAGTCTTTCAATTATCACGGGATACACGAGAACACGAGAACATGCGTGCACTAGAACACGTGAACATGAGTGCACGGGAACACGAGTACACGGGATACTTGAATCTTGTTTTTGTACAATAACTTGCCTTGATGCATTCACCTGGCTCGGGGCTGCCTGGTGACCCAACTGTCCCAGATACTTGCAGGTTCAATCATGCACGGAATGACTACTTAGTAGTCTTCCGGGGTTTGGATGAAAATAAGGCAACATACAAGCAGACAAGCATGCGTTTCTAAGGAACGTAAGCAGGCACGTTTTGCTCGGAACCGAAGGTAAGCCGAGAGTTAGATCGTTAGGGGACTTGGCATGCGAGGGTCTGAATATAAGCAGTATTTTAATTTCCATGTTCTGGCATAAGCAATACAAGTTGGGATTATTTTCTTAGCTAGGTGCGTTGGATTCTTATTAGCATGCAGGGGGTGAATCACCTAGCGACTAGCATGAACATTCCAGATTTTATGTGTGTTGGCTAAGCAAAGACAAGTTCACCGTAGCCACCCACCTTAGCGATGATTCGCTTCGGTAGAGCGATACGTCAAGCGAGCCTCTGAAAGCCTAAGCCAAATTCCTGTAGGGACAAGTCTGGATATTCTTTGCTTTTCGTTTGAGGCAAAGAGGGTCGGGACAGTTGCACTATTGCCGTTTGAGTCGGCAGTCTGCTAGAACGGAACAGGGTATTACAAAATCGAGGATGGATTGTTATGACCCACACCCAAAAAATGGACATGAGTCGTGGGTACGTCCAGCAGCATCGACGGTAGAACGCCGTAAAGGTCCACAGTATAATCTAACAACTCACGCAATGATATATATATATATATATATATATATATATATATATATATATAAAATTTGTCAATGGCAACTCAACTCTATAAGGAGGACAAGATGAATATATATATATAGCATCAATACCCAATTACAATGAACTAAAGGCAGATAATGGCACGATATCATAAAGAGAAGGGAAATCATAAGTCATAACAATATCCAAGTCTAGAATCTAGTAATACCTTAGTAAATATTGTTGCCTTATGGGGTATTTTTTCAGTGCTATAATAACGTATTCTTGTTATTATATACATGATTTAATACAGTTAGTATACACACATGAGATGGTACTCTATAGATTCATATAATTGATTCTTCTTGACTTGTTTCGTGTCATAAGTAGATCTATGAGTACTGGTCGGACAGAAAAATACCTTAGTAAATATTTGGACTATCTAGACGTGAATAATAGCAGTCGAACAACTCACATATGATGTACCAAATTTATCCATAGACGTCCACATGTCGAACTTGGTATTTCAAATCACATAGAATATTTGAATTTTATTTTATTATTTTATGTACATATCATGATAGTCTTACTTTTTGCCATGTTTAGCTTGTCATGATTTGTATTCTTATCTATTCATATATTTATTTGTTATTTCTAGCACTTGTCATTATAGTTTCAAATTTTTGTTAACATTATGTGTACTCTACTTTTCTCTAATACTGACTGTATACATTGACATACTAGGCAATAATGAGGACTTGTGCGCTACCTTCTATGAACCAACTGATGAGGCTATAGGAGAGATTGAACCATATGCACTTATGGACCAAGAGGATATCCTTGGAGGGATCTAGAGTTAGGATTTGCTATACCTTGCATTATTTCTTAGTTTGCTTTCCTTTAGTTGTTTGGACCGGATTTGTCTCCAAAAAACTCTATTTTGGGATGTAATAAAATTTTGAACACTTGGATGATGTGGAGTTTTATTCAGGATATTATTCTCTTTCTTGTTTTTATCTTTTTGTATCTTATTCTGTGATTGAGTAGATGCGTATATTATTCATATCCTTGTAACATTGATGTTACTATTGAGGTTTAGACAATGTACTATTGTCGATACCGTGACGTAGATAAGAACTTACCTGTACATACCAGGATATCCGAGAGCGGGACGTGAAAACTACTATTCTCTCTTTTGGAAATTATTCTTTTTTGTGTTATGGGTTCATATCGCCTCACCGTATTCAAGTTGATTGTATAGAAGTTCGGATATGCTAACGTTGTCATTCTCTGTATCTTGTAGGTCAATCCTGAATAAAACTTCTTTGTCTTATCTACCTTTATAAGAATAATCTTTAAAGTGAAGCAACTAAGTCTGTTGAGTTCTGCATCATACTTATCTATTATCATATTACCTTGATCCAATCATATAAACTGGTCCCTCAATTCCTTCTTGATAGTCAAGGGAAATAAATATTGTTAAATAGGTCGATAAATTCATCACATCCTATATTTTTACCTAATCACCTCTCTTATGCTGCCCACTAGTGATATGCATTGTGATCTAAGTTGTAGCTTTGCTTCTTTCATCCATTTATTCGGTGGCAGCTCTGATGCCTCTAGTAAAAACACACTCTCACTCACTCTCTCTCTCTCTCTCTCTCTCTCTCTCTATATATATATATATATATATATATATATATATATATATATATATATATATATATATATATATATATACCATCCAATTTGGGAACTTCTTTAGGTATCTTCGTGCTAAAAAAAAGACGGTGGGTCATATTTCGGAATATTTCAATTGTTCCCATATGGACTTGTCGTGTGTTACTCCTTTTTTTAGTATATATCTATGTTTCTTTTGAGTGAACTCCACCACTCCACCATAGTTTCCAATATGTCATATGCTCCATCCAAAATTACTCATTGAGTTGGTGTTGAGGCTTCTCTATATGAATTCCCATTTATGGTTTAGCTAAGGGCTTCACAAACTTGGTATCTTCTTTGGTAACTGAATGGGATGAAAGAACATGGATAGAATGATATATGCAAATGAATCAACACTGAATCAATAATGATGCATGTAATATAAAAGAATTCAAAAATTGACTCATAGGATTAAAATCATAATTGTAGTTGATATGACATTATCCTAGTATCATTCTAAATCCTATATTCAATCATATTCGCAGGCTCGCAATAGTATGCGTAACTTAGGTACTACCACCACTTCACACTTTTTCCAAAGTCAAGACCTGCATGAGCCACCATAAAAAAAAATTATGACCCACTCTCACTTTTGAGATATGAGTATATGGCCAAGTATAACATATGTCGCAACAACGACGGTAGTGCGTGATACCGACATTGGAGGTCTATTTTTGGTCAATTTCTCAGAAAAAATTGAACGAAAAAGACCAAGTAGTAAGGTGTAAAAGCACAGTAAGGTTGTAAACTATTAAGAAAACTATCGTATGTAAATCAATCGGCAAGGGTGACTACTATTTCATTCAATTTCAAAACTATTAAGAGACAACACTGAAAATATTTAAAATTATACCTACATATGTATAAAATATATTTTCTAAAATATTAATTATATTTATGTATATAATATAGGAGACATATGAGGCACTTGAGAATCAAGTGGGTGGGGAGTGATGAGGGGGCTTCGAGTAGTCAGCCACTTACGCCGGCTTGGAGGAACAATCTGTTGATCCAAGCTGTCGGGAGAAAAAAAAGAGGCAACGTGTACGACACTGAATCATTGGCACTCAACCATCTGTTTACTCCAGAGCTTCTTCTCCAGCACCACTTGCAACATCACAGCCGGGAGTCGGTGGCGATCAATCTAGACCTCTCAGTCTGGGGCAGGCCACGCAGATTATGCACGTGTAAAACCCCTAATCCTAAAAACCGTATTTACCTTTTAAATTAATTATTAATTAAATTATAGTAATTATGAGCTAATTAGAGAAAATAGAATTTATTTAATTTTTATTTTAGGTATTTGTGCATTTAGGGGATTTACGGAGCAATTATATTTTTCTTAATTTATTCCATGTAGGGGACCCTGTGGACGGCAGACAGATTAATTGTATACTCTAAAATATAATTTTTAGGATTTTCTATGTGTGTATATATATATATATATATATATATATATATATATATATATATATATATATATATATATATATATATATATATATATATATAGTTTATTCTAAAAGAAATTAGAAAAAGAAAGAAAAAGAAATGAAAAGAAATAGAAAAAAAAAGAAAAGAAAAGAAAAAGGGTTTAATTTCCTAATGGATCGAAAACCCAAACCCTATCCTAACCCGCACCCGCCTAAGACACCTACGCGGACCCATTAACAAATATTAACAGCAGTAGCAGTAACCGACTTACCCCCGCGCGTGAACGAACTGACTCCCTACTCTATATATATATAAACTTTTCTCAAACCCAAACCCTAAACCGCCTCTTCTCCTCCATCGTCCTCGACCTAGCGACTGCCGCTGAGCCAGACCGCCGCCTCCAGCCGCTTTGACCGCCGAAAAACCAACCCCGACCGACCGCACAACCGCGACCCCGCGCGCGACAGAAATTGAACAGCGACGTACCTGTGTTCCAGCCATGTTTTCCGTGCCCTCGCTAGACCAAACTCGACCCCGTATTCACCGGTATGTTCATGACTTAACCTCCTTCAATATCTGTATGTTAGTTGACCTCGAGCAGCGCATAAACCTAGGCGAAAATAGCAACCAAGTTGCCAAAAAATAATAACTTTTGGGTATCGCCAAAAACTGCGGTAACTACCTATGTTCACGGATTCGTATCTCCCACCACAGAAATCCGAATTCGATTTTTCTTATTGGTATACGAATACCACCTAACCTAGTTTAATTTTTGTTATTTATATTAATTTATTAATTGATTTATGTAGAATTAAATCAGTTAGAAAACACAAAAAATTTACTTTTTCCAGATTTTCAAAAATTACGATACGGAGGGCGCTCCGTCAAACGGGACCACCCCGTCGTGTACCAAGTGTACCAAAAGGAAAGCACAGTATACCCGGATGTGTGAGATCTTTCAAAAACTAATTTGGATGCGTGTGTGCGTCGGAATCAGTCCGTATCCGCAAAAAATCCCCCGTGTCATAACTTTTGCAAAAGCCTCGCGCATTTAGTGCATGCTCTTCAGAATGGGACAAAACTTGCACCGCTGGACTCGTGGTATCGCGCTGGTCCTGTGACCCAATTTTCACACAATTCTGAGACAGTTGACCAAGTCGCCAATTGGCGGGCCCCATGGTTGACTTTTTGGGCAAAATTGTGTTCGGCTCACCGGAATCCACATTTGGATATACCGTTGGGTTTGTACTGACTTTTAGAGTTCGTTTGACTTATAATTTTTCCTATTTAGAGACTTTATCCTTGGCACACTTTTCGGTGCAAAGTGGGCCACACGTGGACCCCACTTTGACCCAAAATTACCATTTTTCTCCTGTGTCCAAATTGGACGAAAGGGTAGTAATTTTTAGCTATCTCGCTGATTCCGAAAATGTTGGTGATGTCTATTTCAGCATCCGGAGACGTTTGTTCGGAGCCATTAGTTTCAGATTTTGTGTCCTTGATATTTGGACGCTTACACCATACAAATTTCTTGCCAAGCAAGTATACCTTGCCATTGTAATATATTTACATTCCATATGATGCATGCATATTTTATTTTTGCTTACTTTATTTCATATATTTTAAACTGTTATATAAATTGCGCATCCAAGAAAACTTGGGTGCAACGACGGTGTCGTCGTATTATATTTTTATTTATGTATATGCATTGGACCTACTTTATGAGACCACCCCATTATCATGAGACATCTTATGTTTCATTGGCCATGACACTATTCTTACACGAGTATGAGTCACATGTAGGACACGAACTTGCGTACTCGGCTGGCCACTGGTACGTATAGGTCGTACGACGGATAGGGATAACTGCCAATAGAAACTTTACATGCTAGTAGACCTGGCAGTTATATAGAGGTTTTATCGTGTCACATATGTGACATGCTTAGAGCATGGGGTGGGGAGAACAACAAGTAAGGCAATTAGGCTCCTTTGCACTTTTTCCTTCAGTAACCAGGAAGCTCCGCTGGAGATACGGACGGTGATGACCCTATATATTATATATTATCAGACGGCCTCTGTCGTTCAAAAGATGACATGCTTTGAAGGCCCCTGATTCTTCGAGAGAGTCACGCCAATCCCATTTTTATCCAGATAGCCCACTTGGTGGAAAGTTGTTCTTAAACTGCATTCACTTAGACGGTTAGGCAACCCCATTGGATGTTTATATTTCAGTACTTTATTGGCATTTTTATATGTATCTTGTTACGTTCCTCTGAGGACCTGGTACCTTTTCAGATATAGACGGACATGAGTATCCACAGGAGTACGGACCTGGACCTGACGCTACTTATCAGACTGAGGAGGTCCTACCTTTGGAGTATCTTTGATCCATTTCAGCTATTAGAGATTCTGTTGCTATTCTTTTAGAGACATTTATTCTTATATTAGAAATGATTCTCTTCTCTCTTTAGTAGTTTTAGTATAGTTTATTTGTAGTGGATTTATTTTCATCCGACTATCATACTTTGATACTCATCTTTGATACTCAGTTATTTATTTCTATTTATCTATTTATTGTGCTGTGGATGAGATATAGATTGCGTGTGACTTGTTGAGATAGTATATTACCACTGGTGGATTGGATATTCATTTACAGCGTACGTGTGTATATGGTTTCCATATATTGGAGTTCGTATACATACGGCTGGCGTGTTACGTATTTCTAGTCTTACGTATTTTGGGACTGGGACGTGACATATTTTTTATGGTGGCCCATGCAGGTCAAGAATATATTGTCTCGGTTACGTAACTGTACCGAACAAGCCTGCGTAAAGGAATAGAGTATAAGGACCTCATCCACGCTTGACTAAAACTTATCCTTCCGTTCAACTATCCTATTTAATACTTGCATCCTGTTTGATTCCCGTACTTTTTTTAATCGTTCGTACATTACCTGCAGAGAGATGGATATGCAAAATGGATGTACTACCGCTGATGGTGACACATCTTCAGGAGTCAATGGTTAGACTCAAAGAGGAACCTCAACGATTCCTAGACTTCTGGGACCAGATAGACAGACTCACAATCCAGTTCCATCTGATCTTTCCGCTTCACCTAATGGGAACCTTCCAGCTTCATCGACACCGCAGGATGGCTAGACACAGCTATTCCAATTCTTCCAAATGATAATGCAGGAACAGCGACAACAGGCCACCACACTAGCTGCAGAGCAGAGGCAGCAAGCAGCAGAGCAGAGGCAAGAATTTCTGGCAGCACTTGAGAGGATGGCTGCACAGGCTACTGTACCAGCTCAAGCACTAGTTCCAGTACCTCGAGCTAGATTTGGTTCAGTAAAGAACTTTATACAGATGGGTTCCAGGCCGTACAAAGGCACTGAGAGCCCAGAGGAGACTAGCAACTAGATCACCCACACCCAGAAGCTATTGGAAGTATCGCAGCTACCTGCAAACCTATGGATGACAGGTGTAAGGACGCTTCTAGATGGTAATTCTTATCACTGGTGGAAATCCATGGAGCGCCAGTTGGGTACTTACCAGACTTGGAAACAATTCTTGGAGAGCTTTGAAAGGAAGTACTTTCCGGACACCGTAAGAGATGCATTGTACGATCAGTTTTTTCACTTGGAGCAGGGGAACCGAACAGTTGACGAATATGATGCCAAGTTTAGTCGTCTCAGTAAATATGGTGCTGCCTTAATACCAGATAACTTGGCCAAGGCTAAGATATTTCACCGCGGGCTGACTCAGGAGCTGCAACACTACACTAGCTCACAGTCCCGGATCTCTTATGTCGAATTACTGACAGAAGCCAGATTGCAAGAAGCCATCAGCAGAGGAAAAGGATGCCAGCTGAGGACACAACAAGGACCCGCAAGGATAAATCAAGGACCAGCAAGAACACAATGAGGAGGACCTATCAGACGTCCTTTGGAACAACAACAACAATATCAGCACAGAGCTGGACCGTACCAGATTCTGGAGAAGCCCCAATATAATTATTATGGGAGACGCGGGCATATTTCGAGAGATTGTTGAAACCGCTTAGGATAATATATAAGGTGTGGTTCCAGATAGCATTTGGCAAGAGACTGTCCAAAGCAGCAGACATTGACACTTCTACCGCCAGTACAGGGGCTAGCACTTCCAGCACCGAAGCTAGCTCAGCAGATGAATAGACCAGGAGAATCAACTTGGCAGCGCGAGGACGGCAGGCAAGAACATTTTCTGAACCTATTCGTTGACCAAGGTATGAAATTACTTTGTAAATTTATATCATATACCATCCTTGAAATTCTATCGTGGGTTAGTTTTAATTTCGAGGACGAAATTTTTATAAGTTGGGTAGAATATAAAACCCCTAATCCTAAAAATCGTATTTACCTTTTTAATTAATTATTAATTGAATTATAGTAATTATGAGCTAATTAGATAAAATAGAATTTATTTAATTTTTATTTTAGGTATTTGTTTATTTAGGGAATTTAGGAAGCAATTATAATTTTTCTTAATTTATTCCATGTAGGGGACCCTGTGGACGGCAGACAGATTAATTATATACTCTAAAATATAATTTTTAGGATTTTCTATGTATATATATATATATATATATATATATATATATATATATGTAAAACCCCTATTCCTAAAAATCGTATATACCCTTTTAATTATTAATTATTAATTTAATTGTAGTAATTAGTGGCTAATTAGGAGAAATATATTTTAATAATTTTTATTTTAGGTGTTGGTGAACTTAGAGGATTTATAGGACCATTAGGAATTTTTCGGAATTTATTTTATCTAGGAGACCCCTTGAGTAGTTGCTAGCTTAACGGTGTGCATTATTATAATCTAGAATTTTTCTTATGAGTATATATATATATATATATATATATATATATATATATATATATATATATATATATATATATATATATATATATATATATATATATATATATATATATAAATTTAATTGGAAAAGTATTATAAAAAGGAAAAGAAAAGAAAAAAAAAATATTAATAAATAACAATCCATTACTTAAAGCAAACCAAACCATTCCATTACCTAGCAAACTAACCACAGCCCTACCCGCCTTAGCAAGCAGCGACCAACCCACATAAGCAAAACACAGCAAGCATCCCCTTAGCAAACCACGTTAGCAAGACCCCCCCACTCGGCTAATAAACAACCCGCCTCCTCTCTCTTCCTTTCACATATATATCATTAATTATATTCATCTAAATCCTAAACCTAATTATCCAGACTCTCCCTCTTCCCATCTAGACCTAGAGAGCACCGCCACCGCAGCCGAAGAACCCCGCCAAGCCGTCCAAACCAATCCCGACGACCGCGACCCCACGCACTGCAGATTCCCACAGCGAGGTACCTGTGTTCCGGAGTTGTTTCCCATCGCCTTGCTCAACCAAATGCCACCCCGTCTTCACTGATATGCTCACCCCTTAACCCTCTTCTATATTTGTGTGTTAGTAGACCTCGAACAATGCGTAACCAAAGGCGAAAATAGCGTCAAAGTTGGCAGAAATAGACCGAATTCAGGGATCGCAGAAAACTACGGTGACCACCCATGTCTCCGAGTTCGTATCTCCCACCACAGAGATCCAAATTCGATGATTCTTTTTGGTATGCGTAGACCACTTGACCTAGTTTAATTTCTGTTAAATAACTCTAGATTATTAACTGCTGTAGACAGAATTAAATTCGTTGGAAAATCCGATGAACCCACTTTTCCCAGATTTCTAAAAGTTGTGAAACGGAGCGCGCCCCGCCAAATAGGACCGTCCCGCCGTGTACCAGGTATACCGAATGGTGCGCACAGCGTAACCGGACACGTAAAAATTTACAGAACTGATTCGGACGCGTGTGCGCTCCGAAATCAGCCAATATCCGCGGACACACCCCGTGTCGCAACTTTTGCGAAAGTTGCGCGCATTTTGTGCACGCACGTCATATTACGACGAAACTTGCGCCATAGAACTCGTGGTAACGCACTGGTCCTGTGACCTAATTTTTACGCAATTCTGAGACAGTTGACCAAGTCTACAATTGGCGGGCCCCACAGTTGACTTTTTGGACGAAATTATGTTCGGCCCATCGGAATCCATATTTGGACATACCGTTGGGTTCGTATTGACATCTAGAGTTTGTTTGACCTATAATTTATTCTATTTAGAGACCTTTACCCTTGACATACTTTTTGGTGCAAAGTGGGCCACGCGTGGACCCCACTTTTATCCGAAATTATCGTTTTGCCCCTGTATCCAAGTTGGACGAAAAGGAAGTATTTTTTTTAGCTATTTTGCTCATTCCGGAAACGTTGGTGATGTCTATTTCAGCATCCGGTGACGTTTGTTCGGAGGCCATTAGTTCCAGATCCCGTGTCCTTGATATTGGACGCTTACACTTTACAGATTTCTTGCCAGGCAAGTATACCTTGCCATTGTACTGTATTTACATTCCATATGATTCATGCATATTTATTTCTGTTTATTTTAGTTTATTTATTTTAACTGCTATATAAATTGTGCGTCCAAGGAAACTTGGGTGCAACGACGGTGTCGTCATACTATATTTTTATTTATGTATATGCATTGAACCTACTTTATGAGACTACCCCATATTCATGAGGCATTTATGTTTCATTGGCCATGACACTATTCTTACACGAGTGTGAGTCACATGTAGGACACGGACTTGCGTACTCGGCTGGCCACTAGTACGTATAGGTCGTGCGACGGATAGGGATAACTGCCAATAGAAACTTTGCATACTTGTAGACCTGGTGGTTATTAGAGGTTTATCGTGTCATGGACATGACATGCTTAGAGCATTGGGTGGGGAGAACAACAAGTACCGCATTTGAGCTCCTTTGCACTTTTCTCCTGTGCGCCCGGATTCTCCGTCGGAGATACGGGTGGTGATGACCACTATATATTATGTACTATCAGGCGGGCCACCGACGTTCAAAAGACGACGTGCCTTTTAGGCCCCTGGATCTCCAATAGAGAACCATGCCAAATCTCAGTTTTCAGCCAGATAGCTCACTTGTGGGGAAAGGTGTTCTTAACTTTATTCACTTAGACGATTAGGCGACCCCATTGGATGTTTTTATTTCAGTACTTTATTGGCATGTTTATATGTATCTTGTTGCGTCCCTCTGTGGACTTGGTACCTTTCCAGATATAGATGAGCAGGAGTACCCACAGGAGTATGGACCTGGACCTGACGCTACCTATCAGTCTGAGGAGATCTTACCTTCGGATTATATGTGATTCATTACAGCTGTTTAGAGATTCTAGTTACTATTCCTTTTTGAGACATTTATTCTTATATTAGAGTTTATACTCTTTTCTCTCTTTAGTAGTTTATTATAGTCGATTTGCAGTAGATTTGTTTCCATCCGACTATCACACTTTGAGATTTCTTATTTGAGACTGCTTATTTGATATTCAGTTATTGATTTCCATTTATCTATTATTGGTGCTGTGGATGAGATATAGATTTGCGTGTGACTTATTGTGACAGTATATTACCACTGTGGATTGGATATTCATGTACAACGTACGTGTGTATATGGTTTCCATATATTGGAGTTCGTATACATACGGCTGACGTGTTACGTATTCCTAGTCCTACGTATTTTGGGACTGGGGCGTGACATATTTTTAGTGGTGGCCCATGCATGTCAAGAATATATTGTCTTGGTTACCTAACTGTACCGAACAAGCCTGCGTATAGGAATAGAGTATATGGATCTCATCCACGCTTGACTGAAACTCATCCTTCCTATTTAATACTTGCATCCTGTTTGATTCCTGTACTTTTTCTAATCGTTTTGTACATCATCTGCAGAGAGATGGACATACAAAATGGATGTACTGTCGCCGATGGTGACACAACTTCTGGAGTCAATGGTCAGACTCAAGGAGGGACCCCAACGATTTCTAGGCTTCCGGGACCAGATGGACAGACTCAGACTCCAATTCCATCTGATCTTCCCGCTTCACCTATTGGGAACCTTCCAGCTTTCCCAGTACCACAAGATGGCCAAGCGCAGATGTTCCAATTCTTTCAGATGATAATGCAGGAACAGAGGCAGCAAGCAGCAGAGCAGAGGCAAGAATTTTTGGCAGCACTTGAGAGGATGGCTGTACAGGCTACTGTACCAGCCCAAGCACTAGCTCCAGTACCTCGAGCTAGGGTTGGTTCAGTAAAGGACTTTATTCAGATGGGTCCGAGGCCGTACAAGGGCACTGAGAGCCCGGAGGAGACTACCAACTGGATCACTCACACGCAAAAGCTACTGGAGGCATCGCAGTTACCTATGGACCTATGGATGACAGGTATACGAACGCTTCTAGATGGTAAAGCTCATCACTGGTGGGAAACCATGGAGCGCCAGTTGGGTACATACCAGACTTGGGAGCAGTTCTTGGAGTGATTCGAGAGAAAGTACTTCCCGGACACCGTCAGAGATACATTGTACGATCAGTTTCTTCACTTGGAGCAGGGAAACCAAACAGTGGACGAATATGATGCCGAGTTTAGTCGACTCAGCAAGTATGATACTGCCCTGATACCAGATGACTTGGCCAAGGCTAAGAGGTTTCATCGAGGACTGACCCAGGAGCTACAACATTATACAAGCTCGCAGTCCCGAGTCTCTTATGCTGAACTACTGACAGAGGCCAGATTGCAAGAAACCATTAGCAGAGGAAAGGGAGGTCAGCTGAGGACACAACAAGGATCAGCAAGGATACAGCAGGGACCGGCAAGGGTACAACAGGGAGGACCTATCAGACGTCCCTTGGCACAGCAACATCAGCAACACAGCGCCAGACCGTACCAGAATCCGGAGAAGCCCTACTGCAATTATTGTGGGAAACGCAGACATATATCAAGAGATTGTCGGACTCGCTTGGGTTAGTGTATGAGATGTGGCTCCGGACAGCACATGGCGAGAGACTGCCCAATGCAGGCATCGACACTCCCACCACCAGTTCAGAGACTAGCGCTTCCAGCACCGAAGCCAGCCCAGCAAATGACTGGACCGGGAGCACCTCGACCCCCGGCAGCAGGAGAATTTCAGAGAGGACCACTGTTACCAACCCAGGAGGATCAGTATATGAGGACCGGACATGGATAGCCGCAGAGGAACGGGCGAGCTTTTGCATTGGAGGTAGATGACATGGATCATGAGGTGGATGTCATAGCAGGTATTACTCTTGCTTTTACTTTTCCTGCTGTGACATTGTTTGATACGGGAGCCACCCACTCATTCATATCATCTAGTTTTATTGTCAAATACAATATTGCTTCTACACCTTTATCTAGTTGTGTTAAAATTTTTACCGGAGGAGGAGTTGTACCAGTTAGTCGAGTTTGTAGATCGGGCCCTATAGTGATACGTGGCAGAGAGATCAACGCCCAACTCTTAGTCCTTTCTATGCCATATTTTGATATTGTGCTTGGAATGGACTGGCTAAGCAAGTACCACGCTTTCTTTGATTATTTTGGAGGAAGTATTCTTTTTAAGGTACCAGGCCAGCCTGAACTTAAGTTTGCAAGAGGATCCACAGAAATCCTTGATGGTATGCAGCTCACAATGGACGATGTTGTCTATCATCCTATTATTTCAGAATTTTTAGATGTCTTTCCAGAGGAATTGCCAGGACTACCCCCAGACAGAGATGTAGAGTTTTCAATTGAACTAGCACCCAGAGCAGCATCTATAGCATCGCATGTTTACAGACTGGCGAAGAAGGAGATGGACGAGCTGAAGGCACAGTTGAAAGAACTAGAAGATAAATGTTTCATCCGACCGAGTGCATCACCTTGGGGAGCACCAGTGTTGTTTGTACCAAAGAAGGATGTGTTAGTGCGTATGTGCATTGACTACAGAGCCTTGAATGTAGTGACTGTGAAGAACGAATATACATTGTCACGCATTATTGACTTATTTGATCAACTCAGTGGAGCCAAGGTATTCTCAAAGATAGATTTGAGATCGGGATATCACCAAGTGAAGGTACGGAAGCAGGACATTCCGAAGACCGTATTTAGAACAAGATATGGGCACTACGAGTTTTTGGTCATGTTATTTGGATTGACCAATGCTCCAGCGATCTTCATGGACTTGATGAATCGAGTCTTCCACCAGTACTTGGACCAGTTCATGGTCGTCTTCATAGATGATATACTTGTCTATTCGAAGAGCCACGAGGAGCACGAGAAGCATCTGCGGATTATTCTAGAGACTTTGAGGAGAGAGCAGTTATATGCAAAGCTCAGCAAATATGAGTTCTTCTTGGACAGAGTTTTATTTCTTGGACATGTTATTACAGGAGATGGTATTTCTGTTGATCTAGAGAAGATCTCAGCAGTTGAGACATGGCCTATTCATAAATCGGCAGCAGAGGTGAGGAGTTTTCTTGGACTTGTGGGATATTACCGACGGTTCGTGGAAAACTTCTCAAGGATAGCGGCACCTATGACTCATTTGACTTGTAAGGATCAAGAATTTATATGGACCGACGAGTGTCAAGCCATCTTTGAAGAGTTGAAGAAGCGACTGACTACATCACCAGTATTGACGATTCCGTCAGGATCAGGAGGTTATGTGATCTACAATGACGCATCAGGGAAAGGCTTGTGATGCGTATTGATGCAGCATGGCAAGGTGATTGCATATGCATCTAGGCAGTTATGAGTACATGAAAAGAATTATCCGACTCATGACTTGGAACTTGCAGCCGTTGTATTTGCTCTAAAGCTATGGAGATATTACTTATATGGGGAATGAGTGGAGATCTATACTGACCACAAAAGCCTCAAGTGTAAACACCCTGTTTTTCAGAATAATTTTAATATAATTTTTTTGGATTTTTTTGGCATTTTTCTGGATAAAGAACCAAGGTAATTGTGAGTTAAAGATTTTTAAATGCTGTTAATTGGTGTTAAAATATTATGGAAATAATATTTTATGGTGTAAAATGGAAAATCGGACACAGGATATTTTTCGGTGAATTTATTGGACTCCGAAAACGCGTTTGAGGACCTATAAACTATTAGATTGATAAACCGAACCTAAACCCAAATTAAACCAAACCAACCCTGAGCAAACCAAACCAGCAGATTGGGTCGGGTCGGATCTGAGCCAAACCCGACCCGAAACCCATTGGGAACCCTACCCGCCGGATATACTGTAGCAACAATATAAAACCATCTCCCTCGACTTCCGTGTAGACCACCGCCGCCAGACCTCTATCTCCCCCTCTCCTCGCCGACGTCGCTGACCTCCGCCGCTCGGACCCCGCCGATCGACTTCATCTCCCTGACCCGCATGGCCGCCATCCCCTGTGCTCGACTCCGCCGCCGAGCCGACCCAGCCGTGCTCCTCCCATCCCGAACGACGCCGACCCCAGCTCCGCCAGGCCGTCGATCCCTCGACGCCTTCCTCCTCCTTCCCACAGCCCCGCCGACCTCACCGCTCCGCCCGCTTCACCCGAGTCGACCCAGCCATCGGTCAGACCCGAGTCGACCTTCCCCGAACCCGACGACAGCCCCAGACCCCGGCGCCGCTGCCGCCAGGCCGTCGACAACCCCGAGCCCGACTCCCTCCGGCGGAACCCCGCTGTCCCCTGATCCGAACCCTAGCTCGGACTCACGGCAAACACGAGGACAAGGGAACTCTCGACCAGGATACGAACAGTACCCTCGGACGCGTGAAAACTCAGATTCACGGAACCCTGTTCAGGTACCATTTTCGCTCACCTCGTAACTCCGTTTTCAATTCCGTCAGTTGCAACGCGTAGACTGTATAACCCTCTCGGTGCCCATGCAACCCGCTCGGTGCATCGCGTCCTATGGTGATCGCAAACCGCGATCCAAAAACAGGAAAAATAACTCCCTGTTTTACCCCGGAACTGAGTACGCCCTGCCAAACGGGACGACTTGGTCGCACGCGATCTTTACCGAAACGTGCGCAATGTTGATACGGACGTGTGGGATTTCGCAGAAGTTGATTCGGATGTGCGTGCACACCGGAATCAACGCGTATCCGCCAACAACGCCCCGTATCCGTCCATTTTGGAAGCCGCTGTAACTTTGTGTACACACGTCAGATCGAGACGAAACTTACGCCATCGGACTCGTAGCAATACGCTGGTCCTGTGACCCAAGTTTGGTTCGATTCTGAGAACGTTGACAAAATCGTGTATCGTGGGCCCCACAGGCTCCACTTGACGGGCGATTTTATGATCGACTCATCGGAATCCAATTCTGGAAGTTCCGTTGGGTTCGTATCATCGTTCCTGACTTGTAGACATTGAGTTGGAGGAATTTGGAGACCTTTGACCCTGACACGCTTTTCGGTGCAAAGTAACCCACATATGGACCCCGCTTTGGCCCGGAAATATCATTTTTTGCCCTTGTGTCCAAATTGGACTTAAGAACAGGCATTTTTAGCTATTTTATATCTTCTGAGACTGTTGATGATGTTTATTACAGCTTTTGGAGTAGTATCTATAGGATCCACTGATACAGGGACGACTGTTGGTATTCCAACCCCAGGCAAGTGTACCTTGCCAAACTCTGCAGTATTATTATATATTTTTCTTGCTTTATTATATTGTTGTGCATGCTTAACCTAGGACCGTGTGACATACTTAGCGTCCGATTATCAGTCGGGTGCCAACACCGTACGCGGTGTTGTGTATTGTCATCTAGAGATGGATATTCGTGACACTTTATCTTCTCGTACTTGTCTTACCAAGTACACTTTGACTCAGGACACTTGACACTGTTTATGAGACAGGATCTTCCTAAGATATTCGTGGTGATTCTGTATAGGATACAGGACTTGACAGAGATACTATATTCTTAGATACATTATGACTTATTGCATTAGATATGATCCCGCTGACATGGACATGAGACGTTATGGTCATGATATGCGTGGTTACATTGGGTGGGGAGAGACACACAGGCTATATGCTGATCATGTATATACACCCCTATTATTGTGAGGCACAAGACTCTGAAGCCCGAGCTTGGCCCATTACTCATTATTACTACTGCTATCGGCTCCCCGACACAGAGCTTGTAGTGGTTTCAGCCTGAGTTATAGTGCTGCTCTCATCTTGCATATCACTTAGCTGGTTATTTAGTATTCCCTTATTGTTCCATCTATTGCTGGAGAGACCCACAGGCTACAGGTTGATTATGTTATGCCGGCTACTCAGTCTCCCGCTGAGCTAGACCACCTCATGATATCACTGCTACCGACTCCCCAACACAAAGCTTGTAGTTGTTTCAACCTGGGTACTATTGATGTTCTCTCTTGCATTTCACACAGATGTTTACATACTTACCCTATTTATCTTATTATTTACTGCACTGCTTATATTTTGGCTTATATATTTTCTGTACCTTGCTATATCCCCTGAGGACCTGGATATGGATTATGTCCCCAGGATTTGAGGACGAGACATATCACGAGGTATATGGGACCGCAGCAGGAGCTGATCCAGGAGCTGTACCGCCATCCGAGGATGAGGTGTTAGCCGAAGACTTTTCCTGAGCATCCATGTTTCATGCTCAGTATTTATTATTTATTTCAGTCATTTATATTCTGGTCTGTTGAACCATTGTATTAGATATTTATCGGGTTGTTCCCCGAAGCACTTTGTTGAGACTAGCAGATGATTTATATTCCTTATTTATTCTGTGGATCATACTTTTATACTTTGTGTGGATGAGATTAGTTGTGCCATATTGTCGTAGACTTGTTTTTACAGCTTAAATATGCCCTAATGGATCCATTAAATTGGGTTTGTCCATCGGTGCGTACTGTTGGCCATTGCCACGTATCTGGTCCCACGGTATTTTGGGACTGGGGCGTGACATAATTTTTGTGGTGGCCCATGCAGTTCTACGACTAAATCGTTCGGTTTCAACTTAGGGACCTAACCAGCCTGCCCTAAGGATAGGATAAGTTCTAGGATCTCATCCATTATTTAAACCATTATTGAACTCTATATCGAACTCAAAATTGTTACTTGAATTGCATCCTGTTTGATTCCTCTAAGCGTTCTTACAGTTTATCTTTTGGTTGCAGAGTAATGGATCCCAGGAACGGAAACGAGATTCCATTGGATACGCCACACGACGCTGTGGTTACTTATATAGACGGAGTGACACCAGGCAACGGAGGACAAACATCGTAGAGCGATCAAACCGGCCAGCCTAATCCAAGGTTCCGGAGAGATAACATCCCACCTCCACCATAGTTTACTCCCCAGATTTCAGTTTTCCCGCCAGGACAAGCCATGGACGTACAACAGATGTTCCCGATGATGTATGCTATGATGCAAGCCCAGCAGCAGATTCAGCAAGAGGTCCATCAGCAGGAGGCCGAGTATCTGAGAACCAGCCTGGTATCCGCATTAGAGCAGGCAAACCCACCAGCGAGGAGATCGACGACGGGATCTATCACCGACTTTCGTCAGCTCAAACCTCGTACATTTTCTGGTAAATAGGGGCCAACAGAAGTTCATGAATGGCTCACAAACATACAACATCAGTTGAAAGCCGCTGAACTTCCGAGAGAGAAGTGGATAACTACAGTCAGAATGCAGTTAACTGAAAATGCACATCACTGGTGGTTAGCAGAAGAGAGAAGGCTCAGACAGGACCGAGTCACCTGGGAAGAGTTCTCCAGACTCTTCAAAGAGATGTATATTCCCGCAGTAGCACGGTCAGAGCTCAGAGACAAGTTCAACCGCCTTATCCAAGGCAATATGGCGGTGGAAGAATACAACGCGGAATTCATTCGCCTCAGTCACTTTGCCCCAACCTTGATTGCGACAGAGGAAGAGAAAGCTGAGAAGTTCTTTGACGGACTGAAGTTCGAGCTCCAGAGATTGATTGGATCGGTCGTGCCTATATCATATACCGATGTTCTTGCAGTAGCACGACGCATGGAGCACGTCACTAGAAGGAAGTCGAACCTGAAGAGGCCTATCACTTCAGCACCATCCAGGACAGCACATGGGGATTCAGCAAAATAGTCCCAGAGGAGTATGCCAGAGACGACAGCACACATGGCCATATCTCTCCCTACTTGTCCCCACTACGGCAAGATAGGTCACCTTGAGAGAGAATGCAGACGCAAGTTGGGACTCTGCCTGGCTTGCGGATCCAACCAGCATTCAACCAGAGACTGCACCGAGCACAGAGAGGAAGCACCGAGACTAGCTTTACCTGCACCACGACCAGCTTATCCAGCAGTAGGAGCACAGCAGACAGGAGTTGGAGGAGTCAGACCACCAGGCCCAGGAGGAAATTAGCAGAGACCACCCCTGACACCACAGGCAGCTCTATTTCAGCAGGCTCAGCAGCAGAGAGGCCAAGCTCAGGGACGAGGCCAGACATTCACAATAGCTGTTGAGGAGGAGGCTATGGCAGGCGAGGTCATCGCAGGTACCATTTTAGTAGCTTCATTACCAGCTGTAGCTTTATTTGATTCTGGAGCATCGCATTCATTTATAGCAGCTAGCTTTGTAGCCACCCATAGAGTAGCTACCGCACCCCTTCCGAAGATGAAGAGAATTCTTACTAGAGGTAGAATTATTTCGGTCAGTGACGTCTGTAGATCATGTTCTGTAGTAGTCTGTAAAAGAGAAATGCGAGCTCAATTTCTGATATTTTCCATGCCGAATTATGATGTTGTACTTGGTATGGACTGGTTAAGTCAGTACCATGCGACTCTTGATTGCCGACTTGGGCGGGTTATATTTAGACCGCCTGGACATCCAGACTTTGAATTTTTTCGAGGAGCAGTAGAGCAAGGAGTTCAGCCTACTCTTAGGGTACTATCTGTAGAAGGGGAGACATGTTACCCAAGAGTCATATCAGAATTTGTGGATGTATTTCCTGATGATCTTCCAGGTTTACCGCCTGATCGGGAAATAGAATTCACAATAGACTTAACTCCAGGAGCAGAGCCTATTACTTCATCAGTATATCGGCTAGCACCTAAGGAGTTAGTGGAATTGAAGAAACAGGTTGATGATCTTCTGGAGAAGGGTTTCATTCGGCCCAGTATTTCACCTTGGGGAGCACCCATATTATTTGTGCCAAAGAAGGATGGAACAGTACGGTTGTGCATTGACTACAGGCACTGAATGCTGTGACAATCAAGAACAGGTATCCCTTACCACGCATTGATCATCTATTCGATCAATTGAGTGGTGCTAGGGTATTCTCGAAGATTGACCTTAGATCCGGCTACCATCAGATCAAAGTAAGGAAGGAAGATATACCAAAGACAGCTTTCAGGACCAAGTATGGACATTATGTGTTCTTGGTAATACCGTTTAGATTAACCAATGCGCCAGCAGTGTTTATGAGTTTAATGAACAGAGTCTTTCATCAGTTCTTGGATAAATTTGTGGTTGTGTTCATTGACGACATTTTAATATATTCTAAGAGCCACGAAGAGCACGAGGAGCATCTCAGAATCGTGTTAGAGACATTGAGACAGGAAAAGTTATATGCCAAACTCAGTAAGTGTGAGTTTTGTATAGACAAAGTGCCTTTCTTGGGACATATCATTTCAGGAGAAGGACTTTCAGTAGATCCAAAGAAAGTTGCGGCAATAGAAACTTGGCCTACACCCACATCAGTTGCAGAGGTGAGGAGTTTTTTCGGACTTGCAGGATATTACCGAAGGTTTGTAGAAAATTTCTCGAGGATTGCAGAACCGATGACGAAGCTGACTCGTAAAGACCAGGAGTTTATATGGACAGAAGACTGCCAAAAAGCCTTCGAAGAATTGAAGAGAAGATTAACAACAGCACCTGTCTTGACTCTTCCTTCAGGATCAGGAGGTTTTATTGTTTACAGTGATGCATCAGGCAGTGGATTATGATATGTTTTGATGCAACATGGCAAAGTTATTGCTTATGCATCGAGACAGTTGAAGGTCCACGAGAAGAACTACCCGACACACGATCTGGAGTTAGCAGCAGTTATATTTGCATTGAAGATATGGAGGCACTACCTTTATGGGAAGAAGGTAGACATCTTTACAGATCACAAGAGTCTGAAGTATGTATATACTCAGAAGGAGCTTAACATGAGGTAGAGACGTTGGCTTGAACTGATGGTAGATTTTGACATAGATCTGCAGTATCATCCGGGAAAGGCGAATGTCGTGGCAGACGCACTCAGCAGGAAGCCTACGGCTTATTTCTTGACGATGCAGCCTGAGTTATTGAGAGATCTACAGGAGCTTCAGATAGAGGTTATTTTACCAGGACAGAGTGGCTTGCTGGCTAATCTTGAAGTTAAGTCATCACTCGTGGAAAAGATTAAGGAGGTATTGCCCACCGATGCTAGATTTCGAAGACTGAAGGAGAGGACGGAAGCATGCATGCAAACAGGACTTCGCATACACGAAGACGGGTCATTGAGGTTTGGAAATCGCTTGTATGTTCCAAATAGATAATTGAGACAGGAGTTAATGACTGAAGCACATAGCTCTATGTACTCTGTTCATCCAGGAGGAACCAAGATGTACCGAAACTTGAGACAGTATTATTGGTGGCATGGAATAAAAAAGGAGATTGCAAGATTTGTGGCTAAATGTTTAGTCTGTCAGCAAGTAAAGGCCGAGCATCAGAGGACTACAGGTATGTTACAGCCGCTTCCTATACCAGAATGAAAGTGGGAGCATATCACGATGGATTTTGTCACAGGATTTCCAAGGAGCCCCAGTGGAAGAGATGCAGTATGGGTTATCGTGGATCGACTCACTAAATCGGCACACTTCTTGCCATTAGAGTTGGACAGTCCACAGAGGTACTAGCCGACATGTATATGCGACAAATCTTCAAATTACATGGAGTGCCGGTCAGTATTGTATCGGATCGAGATTCGAGATTTATATCTTATTTCTGGCGAAGCATGCAAGAGAGTCTAGGCACCAGACTCAAATTCAGCATAGCTTACCACCCGCAGACAGATGGTCAATCGGAGTGTACCATTCAGATCTTGGGGGATATGTTACGATCATGTATGCTAGACTTTGGAGGATCTTGGGAAGATCATTTGCACTTAGTGGAGTTCTCCTACAACAACAGTTATCAGGCCAGTATTCAGATTGCACCATTCGAGGCATTATACGAAAAGAAGTGCAGATCGCCTATATGTTGGAGTAACGTTGGTGAAAGTCAAATACTGGGTCCAAAATTGGATGGTTGGATGGCTTGGGGAGGCTTCTCTGGCTGTGGTTACGGCTCTAGATGGGAAGGAGAAGTCTGGAGTTTTAGGTTAGGATTTTTGGAAGCTAATATATATATATATATTATATAGTAAGAGAGAGAGAGATATAGGATCGGGTTTGGCCGAAGGGTTTTGGGCGTCCGCGAAGAAGAGTCTGGGAAGTCAATAGGGTCTTAAGTGGGCGGCCTTGCTATTACTGGATGGAACTTAGCAACACTAAGTTGCTGCAAAAAAAGGGATTCCTAAGTACTTAGTACTTAAGCATATTATTATTATTATTATTAGTATTATTATACTTATTTCTTATTTAATTCTTTTCTTTTCTTTCTTTCTTTATAAAATATATATACATATATATATATTTGTATATACATATATATATATATATATATATATACTCATAAGAAATTTATATAATAGGGTATTGCACATCGTGAGGCTAGCAACTGCTCAAGGGGTCTCCTACATGGAATAAATTCCGAAAAATTCCTGAAGGTCCCATAAGTCATCTAAGGGTCCGAACACCTAATATAAAAATTATTAAAAATCTATTTTTCCTAGTTAGCCACTAAATACTATATTTAAATTATTATTTAATAAAAAAAATAATAAAATACAAATTTTTTTTAAAAAAATAGGGGTTTTACATTCTACCCAACTTACAAAAATTTTGTCCTCGAAATTGACACTAACCCATTTCATAATGATAGCTATAACTATTATACTACATTGGTATCTAGCAGGACTCTTAAACTCATGGTCTGCCATTCTAACACTTTCTCATCTATTGTCCATCCACTATTCTATCATCCTCTAACTTGTCTACACTACCCAACTTACAAAAATTCTACTAGTGGTCACCTTTTTTTGAAGCTATTGTCTAGATTGTAAGACAATTATATTTATTGGGTCGAGAATCTTAGGATACCTGTCTAGAATCTCATAACTATGACTTTTCCCATAATCGTCAAGTATCATAGTCTAATACTGCCTCGCCACCTGGCCAGTATGGCTGCAAGTAATTCGACTACTCTACCATAATCGTCTGGCGGCAACTGTCGCTACCTTGCCGGCGATTTGTCATAGTCATCAGTTCGTAACAAGTGCCTTCAACTCTTTCCTAGGCATAGTCTAAGTTTTTAGGGAGACACTTAAGGTCTTGACTAACTATTAGGGGTATGATCTATCTCAAATGATCTAACAATTTCTACTAGGCTACATGGTGCTACTTAAGGGTTAAACTAAATAAAGAATATAGATATTGCTATAGTGCATATACATATAAAGAACTCATCCTTAGTTATCAAGCATTACTAACACATTTATGTTTAACTAACAAAATAGGGGTGAGGTTGATATCAAACAATTCATAATGGCACGAAAGATATGACTATGATAGGAAGAGTTACGCACGAGGTAAGGAATTAATATAAAAGGAGAAGATGAGTCACCCCAAGAGGGCGAGATAAGAATAGGGGAAGAATACTACTACTGCTACTCATGTCATCCATTAGCATCGCGTGTATGCCACCTGGGTAAATATACCTACATCCTCATAACTGCTAAACTACCATATATAGTTCTACATCTATTTATACATCTAAGATCTTGTGTCACAATGGGGTTATGAGTATGCAAAGACAATTATAACTAAAAGGTCGTACCTGTATCTACGGCTTCCTGTGTCTGCTCTCCCATACTTGTCATAATGAGTGCTTGGCCTTGTCCTTGGTTATTCAACTGGGGTCTAATTCTCTCCATTTGTGCAGACTGTAGAAGCAATGGTGGGTCACTTTGGTCTTCTATACTTGAGGGTGTATGCGGTGTTCCTGATTTTAATGCCATAGACCCCGGGTTCTGTTGAGGACATTCTCGAGCTTGATGGTGACTTGATCCACATACCATGCACAACCCCAATCGACGACGACAATCTCTATGAATATGACCTGGTATACCACAAAAGTTACAAGTACGATGCCCCTGGGTTGGATATGGTGCAGCACTATCTGATTGCTGGCGTGTCAAAGGGTGTCGAATGGGTCCTCCTTGCTGTATCCTTACTGGTCCTTGGTGACTTCTCTGTTGAATTCCGTTTCCCTTAATGATGGCCTCCTGGATCCTGGCCTCTGTCAATAGCTCGGCATAAGAGATCCGGGACTGGAAGCTAGTGTAGTGCTGAAGCTCCTGAGTCAGCCCGCGGTGAAACCTCTTAGCCTTCTCCAAGTCATTAGGTATTAGGATTGTGCCATAATTACTGAGACGGCTAAACTCTGCGTCATACTCATCAACCGTCTTGTCTCCTTGCTCTAGATGGAGGAACTGATCGTACAATGCGTCCCTTACTGTATCCGGGAAGTACTTTCTCTCAAAGCATTCCAAGAATTGTTCCCAAGTCTGTCGCGTACCCAACTGGCGCTCCATTGATTCCCACCAGTGATGCGCGTTGCCTTCTAACTGAGTCCTCACGCCTATCATCCATAGGTCAGAAGGTAATTGTGATGCCTCTAACAACTTCTTGGTATTGGCAATCCAGTTTGTGGTCTCCTCTGGACTTTCATTGCCCTTCTATGGCTTAGGGCCCATCTGCACAAAGTCCTTGACTGAACCGACCCGAGCTTGTGGTACTGAAGCTAGTGCCTGGGTTGGTACAGGGGCTAGTGCAGCCATTCTTTCAAGCGCTGCCAGAAACTCTAGCCTTTGCTTTGCTGTTTGCTGCCTCTGCTCGGCTGCCTGCTGCCTTTGTTCCTGTATTATCATATGAAAGAATTGGAACAGCTGTGTCTGGCCATCCTGCGGTGCTAGTGGAGCTGGAAATGTCCCATTAGGTATCGTGGAAGGAGTTGATGGAATTTGATTGTTAGTCAGTCCATCCGGTCCGGGAAAAAGAGGTGTCGTTGAGGTCACTCCGGGTGATTGGTCGTCGTCCCCTGGAGACGTGTTGTCCCCGGTGGCGGCATGCCCGTCATGCAAAGTCATCTCTCTGCAAGAGATGGATGAAGGATTAAGAAGAGTACATGAATTAAGCAGGATGCAAGAACTTAAGTAGGACATGTTGGGAGGAAGGTAAGTTATTGTCAAGTGTGGATGAGATCTAAAATTCTAATCCTAGGTGCAGGCCCGCTCGGTACAGTTACGTAACCGAAACGGCTAACTCGACCTGCATGGGCCACCACAAAAACATGTCACGCCCCAGTCCCAAAATACGTAGGACTAGGAACACGTAAGCATGCCAGCCGCATGGATATGGCAACTCCAATATATGGAAACCATAACCCATACGTACGCTGTAATATGAATATAAACTCACATGTGGTATAAATAATATCACAAGTCACAGATATGCTAATCTCATCCACACAACAAGTCATAGAAAAGAAATACTAAGCTAGAATAAGGAGTCTGAAATATCCAGAAAATAATAGTCGGGTGGAGACAAATCCACTACCAAAGACTATATCCAAAACTAAAATGAGAGAGGAGTATAAAGTCTCCAATATAAAATAATATGAAGACAGAAGTGTATCAGCTAAAAGAATCCATCGCCAGATAATCAACGATGCTCAGAAGGTAAGACCTCCTCGACAGAAAGGAATGCGTCAGGTCCAGGCCCATACTCCTGCAAATACTCAAGAGCAGATACACCTGGCAGAGGACCAGGTCCTCAGAGGGACGTAACAAGATACAGAAAATACGAGCCAACTTGAATACAGTAAACATGCATATAATTTGAAAATAAATAAGTACGCTGTATAAGACAATCTATATGAATGCAAATGAGGACAACTTTTCGACGTATGGGCAAGGGTAGTCTACTCGATCTAAGCCTCACAACTCACACACCCGTCTAGAACATCAGAAATCGACATACCTCTGGGGTAGCGACCAGCGCGACACACGCCCGTAGTGCGAGCTATATACTACGGTTTACCAGAGTGGTTAAAAGCCCATACGCCTAATGATTGTCCTCTATGATACTAGGTGCCATGTGTGTGTCAACATATCTAATACATAGTAATGACTGGAGAAAAACTACACATGCAAGAACTATACAGAAATGAAATAAATGAACAGAAATATAAATAGCATGCAAAGTACTGTAAACAATTTGGCAAGGTATCTTGCCTGGTAAGAAAGCTGCAAGGTGTACTGTCCAGAAGTCAAACGCACAGGACCAAATGCTATGGCCGCAGAACAATGTCTCCGGATGCTGAAATAAACATCACCAACGTTCCCAGAATAAACAAAATAGCTAAAAAGCACACCCCTTTCGTCCAATTTGGACACAGGGGCAAAACGGTAATTTTGGGCAAAAATGGGGTCCACGTGTGGCCCACTTTGCACCGAAAAGCGTGCCGAGGGTAACAGTCTCTAAATGGGATAAACTATGGGTCAAACAACTCTAGATGTCAATACGAACTCAACGGTATGTCCAAATTTGGATTCCGATGAGCCGAACAAAATTTGGTCCAAAAAGTCAACTGTGGGACCCGCCAATTGGCGATCTGGTCAACCGTCTCAGAAATACGTGAAAATTGGGTCACAGGACCAGCGCGTTACCACGAGTCTAGTGACGCAAGTTTCGTCACAATCTGACAAGTGTGCACAAAATACTCGCGAGTTCCACAAAAGTGGCGACACGAAATGTGTCCGCGGATACGGTCTGATTCCGGCGCGCACACGCGTCCGAATCAGTCCCCACGAATTTTCATGTGTCCCGTTATGCTGCGTGCACCATTCGGTACACTTGGCACACGGCGGGGCGGTCCCGTTTGGCGGGGCGCGCTCCGTTCTCCAACTTTTGGAAAACCGGAAAAAGTGGGTGCGCGCAGTTTTGTGACGAACATAACTATGTCCACAGCAACTATTAGCCTAGGGTTATTATACAAAAAATAAACTAGATCATGTAATCTACAGGTATCAAAAAGAATCACCGAATTCGGATCTCTGTGGTGGGAGATACGAACTCGACAATACGGGTGGTCAATCTGGAATTCTGCGATTGCAGAATTCTGTCTGTCCGTCCATTTTGGACGCTGATTTACACCTAGGGGCGCACGTTTTCCGAGGTTGACTATAAAACAAATACTGGAGAGGGTTGAGGGAAGATCATACCTATGAAAACGGAACAGCGTTTGGATGAGCGAGTCAACGGAAAAACACGCCGGAGCGAAGGTGCTTCGAGTGGGAGACTGCAGTTCGCGATGTCGGCGTCGACGGGATGGTTGGATGGCTTGGGGAGGCTTCTCTGGCTGTGGTTACGGCTCTAGATGGGAAGGAGAAGTCTGAAGTTTTAGGTTAGGATTTTTGGAAGCTAATATATATATATATATTATATAGTAAGAGAGAGAGAGATATAGGATCGGGTTTGGCCGAAGGGTTTTGGGCGTCCGCGAAGAAGAGTCTGGGAAGTCAATAGGGTCTTAAGTGGGCGGCCTTGCTATTGCTGGATGGAACTTAGCAACACTAAGTTGCTGCAAAAAAAGGGATTCCTAAGTACTTAGTACTTAAGCATATTATTATTATTATTATTAGTATTATTATACTTATTTCTTATTTAATTCTTTTCTTTTCTTTCTTTCTTTATAAAATATATATACATATATATATATTTGTATATACATATATATATATATATATACTCATAAGAAATTTATATAATAAGGTATTGCACATCGTGAGGCTAGCAACTGCTCAAGGGGTCTCCTACATGGAATAAATTCCGAAAAATTCCTGAAGGTCCCATAAGTCATCTAAGGGTCCGAACACCTAATATAAAAATTATTAAAAATCTATTTCTCCTAGTTAGCCACTAAATACTATATTTAAATTATTATTTAATAAAAAAAAATACAAATTTTTTTTAAAAAAAATAGGAGTTTTACATTCTACCCAACTTACAAAAATTTCGTCCTCGAAATTGACACTAACCCATTTCATAATGATAGCTATAACTATTACACTACATTGGTATCTAGCAGGACTCTTAAACTCATGGTCTGCCATTCTAATACTTTCTCATCTATTGTCCATCCACTATTCTATCATCCTCTAACTTGTCTACACTACCCAACTTACAAAAATTCTACTAGTGGTCACCTTTTTTTGAAGCTATTGTCTAGATTGTAAGGCAATTATATTTATTGGGTCGAGAATCTTGGGATACCTGTCTAGAATCTCATTACTATGACTTTTCCCATAATCGTCAAGTATCATAGTCTAATACTGCCTCGCCACCTGGCCAGTATGGCTGCAAGTAATTCGACTACTCTACCATAATCGTCTGGCGGCAACTGTCGCTACCTTGCCGGCGATTTGTCATAGTCATCAGTTCGTAACAAGTGCCTTCAACTCTTTCCTAGGCATAGTCTAAGTTTTTAGGGAGACACTTAAGGTCTTGACTAACTATTAGGGGTATGATCTATCTCAAATGATCTAACAATTTCTACTAGGCTACATGGTGCTACTTAAGGGTTAAACTAAATAAAGAATACAGATATTGCTATAGTGCATATACATATAAAGAACTCATCCTTAGTTATCAAGCATTACTAACACATTTATGTTTAACTAACAAAATAGGGGTGAGGTTGATATCAAACAATTCATAATGGCACGAAAGATATGACTATGATAGGAAGAGTTACGCACGAGGTAAGGAATTAATATAAAAGGAGAAGATGAGTCACCCCAAGAGGGCGAGATAAGAATAGGGGAAGAATACTACTACTGCTACTCATGTCATCCATTAGCATCGCGTGTATGCCACCTGGGTAAAATATACCTACATCCTCATAACTGCTAAACTACCATATATAGTTCTACATCTATTTATACATCTAAGATCTTGTGTCACAATGGGGTTATGAGTATGCAAAGACAATTATAACTAAAAGGTCGTACCTGTATCTACGGCTTCCTGTGTCTGCTCTCCTATACTTGTCATAATGAGTGCTTGGCCTTGTCCTTGGTTATTCAACTGGGGTCTAATTCTCTCCATTTGTGCAGACTGTAGAAGCAATGGTGGGTCACTTTGGTCTTCTATACTTGAGGGTGTATGCGGTGTTCCTGATTTTAATGCCATAGACCCCGGGTTCTGTTGAGGACATTCTCGAGCTTGATGGTGACTTGATCCACATACCATGCACAACCCCAATCGACGACGACAATCTCTATGAATATGACCTAGTATACCACAAAAGTTACAAGTACGATGCCCCTGGGTTGGATATGGTGCAGCACTATCTGATTGCTGGCGTGTCAAAGGGTGTCGAATGGGTCCTCCTTGCTGTATCCTTACTGGTCCTTGGTGACTTCTCTGTTGAATTCCGTTTCCCTTGCTGATGGCCTCCTGGATCCTGGCCTCTGTCAATAGCTCGGCATAAGAGATCCGGGACTGGAAGCTAGTGTAGTGCTGAAGCTCCTGAGTCAGCCCGCGGTGAAACCTCTTAGCCTTCTCCAAGTCATTAGGTATTAGGATTGTGCCATACTTACTGAGACGGCTAAACTCTGCGTCATACTCATCAACCGTCTTGTCTCCTTGCTCTAGATGGAGGAACTGATCGTACAATGCGTCCCTTACTGTATCCGGGAAGTACTTTCTCTCAAAGCATTCCAAGAATTGTTCCCAAGTCTGTCGCGTACCCAACTGGCGCTCCATTGATTCCCACCAGTGATGCGCGTTGCCTTCTAACTGAGTCCTCACGCCTATCATCCATAGGTCAGAAGGTAATTGTGATGCCTCTAACAACTTCTTGGTATTGGCAATCCAGTTTGTGGTCTCCTCTGGACTTTCATTGCCCTTCTATGGCTTAGGGCCCATCTGCACAAAGTCCTTGACTGAACCGACCCGAGCTTGTGGTACTGAAGCTAGTGCCTGGGTTGGTACAGGGGCTAGTGCAGCCATTCTTTCAAGCGCTGCCAGAAACTCTAGCCTTTGCTTTGCTGTTTGCTGCCTCTGCTCGGCTGCCTGCTGCCTTTGTTCCTGTATTATCATATGGAAGAATTGGAACAGCTGTGTCTGGCCATCCTGCGGTGCTAGTGGAGCTGGAAATGTCCCATTAGGTATCGTGGAAGGAGTTGATGGAATTTGATTGTTAGTCAGTCCATCCGGTCCGGGAAAAAGAGGTGTCGTTGAGGTCACTCCGGGTGATTGGTCGTCGTCCCCTGGAGACGTGTTGTCCCCGGTGGCGGCATGCCCGTCATGCAAAGTCATCTCTCTGTAAGAGATGGATGAAGGATTAAGAAGAGTACATGAATTAAGCAGGATGCAAGAACTTAAGTAGGACATGTTGGGAGGAAGGTAAGTTATTGTCAAGTGTGGATGAGATCTAAAATTCTAATCCTAGGTGCAGGCCCGCTCGGTACAGTTACGTAACCGAAACGGCTAACTCGACCTGCATGGGCCACCACAAAAACATGTCACGCCCCAGTCCCAAAATACGTAGGACTAGGAACACGTAAGCATGCCAGCCGCATGGATATGGCAACTCCAATATATGGAAACCATAACCCATACGTACGCTGTAATATGAATATAAACTCACATGTGGTATAAATAATATCACAAGTCACAGATATGCTAATCTCATCCACACAACAAGTCATAGAAAAGAAATACTAAGCTAGAATAAGGAGTCTGAAATATCCAGAAAATAATAGTCGGGTGGAGACAAATCCACTACCAAAGACTATATCCAAAACTAAAATGAGAGAGGAGTATAAAGTCTCCAATATAAAATAATATGAAGACAGAAGTGTATCAGCTAAAAGAATCCATCGCCAGATAATCAACGATGCTCAGAAGGTAAGACCTCCTCGACAGAAAGGAATGCGTCAGGTCCAGGCCCATACTCCTGCAAATACTCAAGAGCAGATACACCTGGCAGAGGACCAGGTCCTCAGAGGGACGTAACAAGATACAGAAAATACGAGCCAACTTGAATACAGTAAACATGCATATAATTTGAAAATAAATAAGTACGCTGTATAAGACAATCTATATGAATGCAAATGAGGACAACTTTTCGACGTATGGGCAAGGGTAGTCTACTCGATCTAAGCCTCACAACTCACACACCCGTCTAGAACATCAGAAATCGACATACCTCTGGGGTAGCGACCAGCGCGACACACGCCCGTAGTGCGAGCTATATACTACGGTTTACCAGAGTGGTTAAAAGCCCATACGTCTAATGATTGTCCTCTATGATACTAGGTGCCATGTGTGTGTCAACATATCTAATACATAGTAATGACTGGAGAAAAACTACACATGCAAGAACTATACAGAAATGAAATAAATGAACAGAAATATAAATAGCATGCAAAGTACTGTAAACAATTTGGCAAGGTATCTTGCCTGGTAAGAAAGCTGCAAGGTGTACTGTCCAGAAGTCAAACGCACAGGACCAAAAGCTATGGCCGCAGAACAATGTCTTCGGATGCTGAAATAAACATCACCAACGTTCCCAGAATAAACAAAATAGCTAAAAAGCACACCCCTTTCGTCCAATTTGGACACAGGGGCAAAACGGTAATTTTGGGCAAAAATGGGGTCCACGTGTGGCCCACTTTGCACCGAAAAGCGTGCCGAGGGTAACAGTCTCTAAATGGGATAAACTATGGGTCAAACAACTCTAGATGTCAATACGAACTCAACGGTATGTCCAAATTTGGATTCCGATGAGCCGAACAAAATTTGGTCCAAAAAGTCAACTGTAGGACCCGCCAATTGGCGATCTGGTCAACCGTCTCAGAAATACGTGAAAATTGGGTCACAGGACCAGCGCGTTACCACGAGTCCAGTGACGCAAGTTTTGTCACAATCTGACAAGTGTGCACAAAATACTCGCGAGTTCCACAAAAGTGGCGACACGAAATGTGTCCGCGGATACGGTCTGATTCCGGCGCGTACACGCGTCCGAATCAGTCTCCACGAATTTTCACGTGTCCCGTTATGCTGCGTGCACCATTCGGTACACTTGGCACACGGCGGGGCGGTCCCGTTTGGCGGGGCGCGCTCCGTTCTCCAACTTTTGGAAAACTGGAAAAAGTGGGTGCGCACAGTTTTGTGACGAACATAACTATGTCCACAGCAACTATTAGCCTAGGGTTATTATACAAAAAATAAACTAGATCATGTAATCTACAGGTATCAAAAAGAATCACCGAATTCGGATCTCTGTGGTGGGAGATACGAACTCGACAATACGGGTGGTCAATCTGGAATTCTGCGATTGCAGAATTCTGTCTGTCCGTCCATTTTGGACGCTGATTTACACCTAGGGGCGCACGTTTTCCGAGGTTGACTATAAAACAAATACTGGAGAGGGTTGAGGGAAGATCATACCTATGAAAACGGAACAGCGTTTGGATGAGCGAGTCAACGGAAAAACACGCCGGAGCGAAGGTGCTTCGAGTGGGAGACTGCAGTTCGCGATGTCGGCGTCGACGGGATGGTTGGATGGCTTGGGGAGGCTTCTCTGGCTGTGGTTACGGCTCTAGATGGGAAGGAGAAGTCTGGAGTTTTAGGTTAGGATTTTTGGAAGCTAATATATATATATATTATATAGTAAGAGAGAGAGAGATATAGGATCGGGTTTGGCCGAAGGGTTTTGGGCGTCCGCGAAGAAGAGTCTGGGAAGTCAATAGGGTCTTAAGTGGGCGGCCTTGCTATTGCTGGATGGAACTTAGCAACACTAAGTTGCTGCAAAAAAAGGGATTCCTAAGTACTTAGTACTTAAGCATATTATTATTATTATTATTAGTATTATTATACTTATTTCTTATTTAATTCTTTTCTTTTCTTTCTTTCTTTATAAAATATATATACATATATATATATTTGTATATACATATATATATATATATATATATACTCATAAGAAATTTATATAATAAGGTATTGCACATCGTGAGGCTAGCAACTGCTCAAGGGGTCTCCTACATGGAATAAATTCCGAAAAATTCCTGAAGGTCCCATAAGTCATCTAAGGGTCCGAACACCTAATATAAAAATTATTAAAAATCTATTTCTCCTAGTTAGCCACTAAATACTATATTTAAATTATTATTTAATAAAAAAAATACAAATTTTTTTTTAAAAAAATAGGGGTTTTACATTCTACCCAACTTACAAAAATTTCGTCCTCGAAATTGACACTAACCCATTTCATAATGATAGCTATAACTATTACACTACATTGGTATCTAGCAGGACTCTTAAACTCATGGTCTGCCATTCTAACACTTTCTCATCTATTGTCCATCCACTATTCTATCATCCTCTAACTTGTCTACACTACCCAACTTACAAAAATTCTACTAGTGGTCACCTTTTTTTGAAGCTATTGTCTAGATTGTAAGGCAATTATATTTATTGGGTCGAGAATCTTGGGATACCTGTCTAGAATCTTATTACTATGACTTTTCCCATAATCGTCAAGTATCATAGTCTAATACTGCCTCGCCACCTGGCCAGTATGGCTGCAAGTAATTCGACTACTCTACCATAATCGTCTGGCGGCAACTGTCGCTACCTTGCCGGCGATTTGTCATAGTCATCAGTTCGTAACAAGTGCCTTCAACTCTTTCCTAGGCATAGTCTAAGTTTTTAGGGAGACACTTAAGGTCTTGACTAACTATTAGGGGTATGATCTATCTCAAATGATCTAACAATTTCTACTAGGCTACATGGTGCTACTTAAGGGTTAAACTAAATAAAGAATACAGATATTGCTATAGTGCATATACATATAAAGAACTCATCCTTAGTTATCAAGCATTACTAACACATTTATGTTTAACTAACAAAATAGGGGTGAGGTTGATATCAAACAATTCATAATGGCACGAAAGATATGACTATGATAGGAAGAGTTACGCACGAGGTAAGGAATTAATATAAAAGGAGAAGATGAGTCACCCCAAGAGGGCGAGATAAGAATAGGGGAAGAATACTACTACTGCTACTCATGTCATCCATTAGCATCGCGTGTATGCCACCTGGGTAAAATATACCTACATCCTCATAACTGCTAAACTACCATATATAGTTCTACATCTATTTATACATCTAAGATCTTGTGTCACAATGGGGTTATGAGTATGCAAAGACAATTATAACTAAAAGGTCGTACCTGTATCTACGGCTTCCTGTGTCTGCTCTCCTATACTTGTCATAATGAGTGCTTGGCCTTGTCCTTGGTTATTCAACTGGGGTCTAATTCTCTCCATTTGTGCAGACTGTAGAAGCAATGGTGGGTCACTTTGGTCTTCTATACTTGAGGGTGTATGCGGTGTTCCTGATTTTAATGCCATAGACCCCGGGTTCTGTTGAGGACATTCTCGAGCTTGATGGTGACTTGATCCACATACCATGCACAACCCCAATCGACGACGACAATCTCTATGAATATGACCTAGTATACCACAAAAGTTACAAGTACGATGCCCCTGGGTTGGATATGGTGCAGCACTATCTGATTGCTGGCGTGTCAAAGGGTGTCGAATGGGTCCTCCTTGCTGTATCCTTACTGGTCCTTGGTGACTTCTCTGTTGAATTCCGTTTCCCTTGCTGATGGCCTCCTGGATCCTGGCCTCTGTCAATAGCTCGGCATAAGAGATCCGGGACTGGAAGCTAGTGTAGTGCTGAAGCTCCTGAGTCAGCCCGCGGTGAAACCTCTTAGCCTTCTCCAAGTCATTAGGTATTAGGATTGTGCCATACTTACTGAGACGGCTAAACTCTGCGTCATACTCATCAACCGTCTTGTCTCCTTGCTCTAGATGGAGGAACTGATCGTACAATGCGTCCCTTACTGTATCCGGGAAGTACTTTCTCTCAAAGCATTCCAAGAATTGTTCCCAAGTCTGTCGCGTACCCAACTGGCGCTCCATTGATTCCCACCAGTGATGCGCGTTGCCTTCTAACTGAGTCCTCACGCCTATCATCCATAGGTCAGAAGGTAATTGTGATGCCTCTAACAACTTCTTGGTATTGGCAATCCAGTTTGTGGTCTCCTCTGGACTTTCATTGCCCTTCTATGGCTTAGGGCCCATCTGCACAAAGTCCTTGACTGAACCGACCCGAGCTTGTGGTACTGAAGCTAGTGCCTGGGTTGGTACAGGGGCTAGTGCAGCCATTCTTTCAAGCGCTGCCAGAAACTCTAGCCTTTGCTTTGCTGTTTGCTGCCTCTGCTCGGCTGCCTGCTGCCTTTGTTCCTGTATTATCATATGGAAGAATTGGAACAGCTGTGTCTGGCCATCCTGCGGTGCTAGTGGAGCTGGAAATGTCCCATTAGGTATCGTGGAAGGAGTTGATGGAATTTGATTGTTAGTCAGTCCATCCGGTCCGGGAAAAAGAGGTGTCGTTGAGGTCACTCCGGGTGATTGGTCGTCGTCCCCTGGAGACGTGTTGTCCCCGGTGGCGGCATGCCCGTCATGCAAAGTCATCTCTCTGCAAGAGATGGATGAAGGATTAAGAAGAGTACATGAATTAAGCAGGATGCAAGAACTTAAGTAGGACATGTTGGGAGGAAGGTAAGTTATTGTCAAGTGTGGATGAGATCTAAAATTCTAATCCTAGGTGCAGGCCCGCTCGGTACAGTTACGTAACCGAAACGGCTAACTCGACCTGCATGGGCCACCACAAAAACATGTCACGCCCCAGTCCCAAAATACGTAGGACTAGGAACACGTAAGCATGCCAGCCGCATGGATATGGCAACTCCAATATATGGAAACCATAACCCATACGTACGCTGTAATATGAATATAAACTCACATGTGGTATAAATAATATCACAAGTCACAGATATGCTAATCTCATCCACACAACAAGTCATAGAAAAGAAATACTAAGCTAGAATAAGGAGTCTGAAATATCCAGAAAATAATAGTCGGGTGGAGACAAATCCACTACCAAAGACTATATCCAAAACTAAAATGAGAGAGGAGTATAAAGTCTCCAATATAAAATAATATGAAGACAGAAGTGTATCAGCTAAAAGAATCCATCGCCAGATAATCAACGATGCTCAGAAGGTAAGACCTCCTCGACAGAAAGGAATGCGTCAGGTCCAGGCCCATACTCCTGCAAATACTCAAGAGCAGATACACCTGGCAGAGGACCAGGTCCTCAGAGGGACGTAACAAGATACAGAAAATACGAGCCAACTTGAATACAGTAAACATGCATATAATTTGAAAATAAATAAGTACGCTGTATAAGACAATCTATATGAATGCAAATGAGGACAACTTTTCGACGTATGGGCAAGGGTAGTCTACTCGATCTAAGCCTCATAACTCACATACCCGTCTAGAACATCAGAAATCGACATACCTCTGGGGTAGCGACCAGCGCGACTCTACAGAAATTGACATACCTCTGGGGTAGCGACCAGCGCGACACACGCCCGTAGTGCGAGCATTATACTACGGTTTACCAGAGTGGTTAAAAGCCCATACGCCTAATGATTGTCCTCTATGATACTAGGTGCCATGTGTGTGTCAACATATCTAATACATAGTAATGACTGGAGAAAAACTACACATGCAAGAACTATACAGAAATGAAATAAATGAACAGAAATATAAATAGCATGCAAAGTACTGTAAACAATTTGGCAAGGTATCTTGCCTGGTTAGAAAGCTGCAAGGTGTACTGTCCAGAAGTCAAACGCACAGGACCAAAAGCTATGGCCGCAGAACAATATCTCCGGATGCTGAAATAAACATCACCAACGTTCCCAAAATAAACAAAATAGCTAAAAAGCACACCCCTTTCGTCCAATTTGGACACAGGGGCAAAACGGTAATTTCGGGCAAAGTGGGGTCCACGTGTGGCCCACTTTGCACCGAAAAGCGTTCCGAGGGTAACAGTCTCTAAATAGGATAAACTATGGGTCAAACAACTTTAGATGTCAATACGAACTCAACGGTATGTCCAAATTTGAATTCCGATGAGCCGAACAAAATTTGGTCCAAAAAGTCAACTGTGGGACCCGCCAATTGGCGATCTGGTCAACCATCTCAGAAATGCGTGAAAATTGGGTCACAGGACCAGCGCGTTACCACGAGTCCAGTGACGTATGTTTCGTCACAATCTGACAAGCGTGCACAAAATACTCGCGAGTTCCACAAAAGTGGCGACACGAAATGTGTCCGCGGATACGGTCTGATTCCGGCGCGCACACGCGTCCGAATCAGTCCCCACAAATTTTCACGTGTCCCGTTATGCTGCGTGCACTATTCGGTACACTTGGCACACGGCGGGGCGGTCCCGTTTGGCGGGGCGCGCTCCGTTCTCCAACTTTTGAAAAACCGGAAAAAGTGGGTGCGCACAGTTTTGTGACGAACATAACTATGTCCACAGCAACTATTAGCCTAGGGTTATTATACAGAAAATAAACTAGATCATGTAATCTACTGGTATCAAAAAGAATCACCGAATTCGGATCTCTGTGGTGGGAGATACGAACTCGACAATACGGGTGGTCAATCTGGAATTCTGCGATTGCAGAATTCTGTCTGTCCGTCCATTTTGGACGCTGATTTACACCTAGGGGCGCATGTTTTCCGAGGTTGACTATAAAACAAATACTGGAGAGGGTTGAGGGAAGATCATACCTATGAAAACGGAACAACGTTTGGATGAGCGAGTCAACGGAAAAACACGCCGGAGCGAAGGTGCTTCGAGTGGGAGACTGCAGTTCGCGATGTCGGCGTCGACGGGATGGTTGGATGGCTTGGGGAGGCTTCTCTGGCTGTGGTTACGGCTCTAGATGGGAAGGAGAAGTCTGGAGTTTTAGGTTAGGATTTTTGGAAGCTAATATATATATATATTATATAGTAAGAGAGAGAGAGATATAGGATCGGGTTTGGCCGAAGGGTTTTGGGCGTCCGCGAAGAAGAGTCTGGGAAGTCAATAGGGTCTTAAGTGGGCGGCCTTGCTATTGCTGGATGGAACTTAGCAACACTAAGTTGCTGCAAAAAAAGGGATTCCTAAGTACTTAGTACTTAAGCATATTATTATTATTATTATTAGTATTATTATACTTATTTCTTATTTAATTCTTTTCTTTTCTTTCTTTCTTTATAAAATATATATACATATATATATATATTTGTATAGACATATATATATATATATATACTCATAAGAAATTTATATAATAGGGTATTGCACATCGTGAGGCTAGCAACTGCTCAAGGGGTCTCCTACATGGAATAAATTCCGAAAAATTCCTGAAGGTCCCATAAGTCATCTAAGGGTCTGAACACCTAATATAAAAATTATTAAAAATCTATTTCTCCTAGTTAGCCACTAAATACTATATTTAAATTATTATTTAATAAAAAAAATAATAAAATACAAATTTTTTTTTTAAAAAATAGGAGTTTTACACTCGGACTCACGGCAGACACGAGGACACGGAAACTCTCGACCAGGATACGAACAGTACCCTCGGACGCGTGAAAACTCAGATTCACGGAGCCCTGTTCAGGTACCATTTTTGCTCACTTCGTAACTCTGTTTTCAATTTCTTCAGTTGCAACGCGTAGACTGTATAACCCTCTCGGTGCCCGTGTAACCCGCTCGGTGCATCGCGTCCTGTGGTGATCGCAAACCGCGATCCAAAAACAGGAAAAACAACGCCCTATTTTACCCCGAAACTGAGTACGCTCCGCCAAACGGGATGACTTGGTCACACGCGGTCTTTACCAAAACGTGCGCGACGTTGATACGGTCATGTGAGATTTTGCAGAAGTTGATTCGGATGTGCGTGCACACCGGAATCAACGCGTATCCGCCGACAACGCCCCGTATCCATCCATTCTGGAAGATGCTGTAACTTTGTGTACACACGTCGGATCGAGACGAAACTTGCGCCATCGGACTCGTAGCAATACGTTGGTCCTGTGACCCAAGTTTGGTTCGATTATGAGAACGTTGACAAAATTGTGTATCGTGGGCCCCACAAGCTCCACTTGACGGGCGATTTTGTGATCGGCTCATCGAAATCCTATTCTGGAAGTTCTGTTGGGTTCGTATCATCGTTCCTGACTTGTAGACACTGAGTTGGAGGAATTTGGAGACCTTTGACCCTGACACGCTTTTCGGTGCAAAGTGGTCCACATATGGACCCCGCTTTGGCCTGAAAATGTCATTTTTTTGTCCTTGTGTCTAAATTGGACTTAAGGACAGGCGTTTCTAGCTATTTAATATCTTCTGAGACTGTTGGTGATGTTTATTACAGCTTTTGGAGTAGTACCTACATGATCCACTGATACAGGGACGATTGTTGGTATTTCAACCCCAGGCAAGTGTACCTTGCCAAACTCTGCAATATTGTTATATATTTTCCTTGCTTCATTATATTGCTGTGCATGCTTAACCTAGGACCGTGTGACGTACTTAGCATCCGATTATCAGTCGGGTGCCAACACCGTACGCGGTGTTGTGTATTGTCATCTAGAGATGGATATTCGTGACACTTTATCTTCTCGTACTTGTCTTACCAAGTACACTTTGACTCAGGACACTTGACACTGTTTATGAGACAGGATCTTCCTAAGATATTCGTGGTGTTTCTGTATAGGATACAGGACTTGACAGAGATACTATATTCTTAGATACATTATGACTTATTGCATTAGATATGATCCCGCTGACATGGACATGAGACGTTATGGTCATGATATGCGTGGTTACATTGGGTGGGGAGAGACACACAGGCTACATGATGATCATATATATACACCCCTATTGTTGTGAGGCACAAGACTCTGAAGCCCGAGCTTGGCCCATTACTCATTATTACTGCTGCTACCGGCTCCCCGACACAGAGCTTGTAGTGGTTTCAGCCTGAGTTCTAGTGCTGCTCTCATCTTGCATATCACTCGGCTGGTTATTTAGTATTCCCTTATTGTTCCATCTATTGTTGGAGAGACCCACAGGCTACAGGTTGATTATGTTATGCCGGCTACTCAGTCTCCCGCTGAGCTAGACCACCTCATGATATCACTGCTTCCGGCTCCCCTACACAGAGCTTGAAGTTGTTTCAACCTGGGTACTATTGATGTTCTCTCTTGCATTTCACACAGATGTTTACATACTTACCCTATTTATCTTATTATTTACTGCACTGCTTATATTTTGGCTTATATATTTTCTGTACCTTGCTATATCCCCTGAGGACCTGGATATGGATTATGTCCCCAGGATTTGAGGACGAGACATATCACGAGGTATATGGGACCGCAGCAGGAGCTGATCCAGGAGCTGTACCGCCATCCGAGGATGAGGTGTTAGCCGAAGACTTTTTCTGAGCATCCATGTTTCATGCTCAGTATTTATTATTTATTTCAGTCATTTATATTCTGGTCTGTTGAACCATTATATTAGATATTTATCGGGTTGTTCCCCGAAGCACTTTGTTGAGACTAGCAGATGATTTAAATTCCTTATTTATTCTGTGGATCATACTTTTATACTTTGTGTGAATGAGATTAGTTGTGCCATATTGTCGTAGACTTGTTTTTACAGCTTAAGTATGCCCTGATGGATCCATTAAATTGGGTTTGTCCATCGGTGCGTACTGCTGGTCATTGTCACGTATCTGGTCCCACGGTATTTTAGGACTGGGGCGTGACATCAAGTACGTCTTCACGCAGAAGGAGTTAAATATGAGGCAACATCGATGGCTCGAGTTGATGAAAGATTTCGAGATAGAGCTACATTATCATCCAGGCAAGTCTAACATGGTGGCAGACGCGTTAAGCCAGAAACCAGCAGCTTACTTCTTGACAGCACAGAGGAAACTATTGGAGGACTTGCAAGAGCTTGGCATTGAAGTGATATTACCCAGAGCAGATGGGACACTAGCCAACTTGCAAGTACAATCATCTTTAGTAGAGCGGATTAAGGCAACTTTGCCTACAGACGCCAGATTCAGGAGAATGAAGAAAATGACAGAGGCCGGAGAGCAGACAGGATTGTGCATTCATGAGGATGGGACATTATAATGTGGTGATCATCTTTATGTTCCAAATGGAGAGATTCGACAGGAGCTGATGGCAGAAGCTCATAGTTCAATTTATTCTATTCATCCTGGAGACACCAAGATGTATCGTGACTTACGACAACACTTTTGGTGGCATGGAATGAAGAGAGAGATAGCTCGCTTTGTAGCTAAATGTCTGATATGTCAACAAGTGAAGGCGGAGCACCAGAGGACAGCAGGCTTATTGCAACCACTTCCGATTCCAGAGTAGAAGTGGGAGCACAAGACTATGGACTTCATCACGGGTTTTTCCAAGAGTCCAAGTGGAAGAGATGCAGTATGGGTAATAGTGGACCGACTCACCAAGTCAGCCTATTTTATACCTTTTAGAGTGGGTCAGTCTACAGAAGCTTTGGCTGACTTATATATGAGGCAGATCGTGAGATTGCACGGGATACCAGTCAGCATTGTATCAGACAGAGATTCGTGCTTTATATCGTACTTTTGGAGGAGCATGCAAGAGAGTCTTGGAACTCGTCTGAAGTTCGGTACATCTTACCACCCGCAGACAGATGGGAAGTCAGAGCGTGCCATTCAGACATTGGAGGATATATTGAGGGCTTGCATGTTAGACTTCGGACGGTCATGGGATGACCACCTACATCTTGTGGAGTTTTCTTACAACAATAGCTATCAAGCGAGTATTCAGATGGCTCCATTTGAAGCATTATATGGAAGAAAATGTAGGTCTCCTGTGTGTTGGAGTGATGTGGGAGAACGTCAGATTCTGGGACCAGAGTTGGTGGTCAGCACCGTAGAGACAGTCAAGAAGATTCAGGGACACTTGCGAGCAGCGCAAGACAGACAGAAGCAGTAGACAGACCTTCATCGTCGTCCCTTGGAGTTCAAAGAGGGCGATCACGTCTTCTTGAGGATATCACCGACCAGAGGCACCATCTGATTCGGAGGGCGCGACAAGTTGAGTCCAAGGTATATTGGACCTTTTGACGTGCTCGAGAGAGTGGGAGAAGTGGCATATCGACTTGCGCTACCACCTTCACTTGAAGGAGTACATGACGTATTCCATGTGTCGCAGCTCAGGCGATATATGGCAGACAACAGTCATGTTCTCGACCATTCGAAGATCACCATTGGGCCGAGCTTGTCATACCAAGAGCAACCCGTGGGAATCCTTGATCGTCGAGAGAAAGTATTGAGGAACCAGTCTATTCCCTTGGTTCGCGTAGCATGGAGGCATGACGCGCCAGGAGAATCAACTTGGGAGCGTGAGGACGACATGCGCAAGCATTTTCCGAACCTATTCGCAGACCAAGGTATGAATTTACTTTGTTAATTTATATCTTAAACCATCCTTGACATTCTATCGTGGCTTAATTTTAATTTCGAGGACGAAATTTTTATAAGTTGGGTAGAATGTAAAACCCCTATTCCTAAAAATCGTATATAACCTTTTAATTATTAATTTAATTATAGTATTAGTGGCTAATTAGGAGAAATAATTTAAATAATTTTTATTTTAGGTGTTGGTGAACTTAGAGGATTTATGGGACCATTAGAAATTTTTCGGAATTTATTTCATGTAGGAGACCCCTTGAGCAGTTGCTAGCTTAACAGTGTGCATTATTATAATCTAGAATTTTTCTTATAAGTATATATATATATATATATATATATATATATATATATATATATATATATATATACAAATATATATATATGCATATATATATTTAATTGGAAAAGTATTATAAAAAGGAAAAGAAAAGAAAAGAGAATAATAATATTAATAAATAACAATCCATTACTTAAAGCAAACCAAACCATTCCATTACCTAGCAAACTAACCACATCCCTACCTGCCTTAGCAAGCAGCGACCAACCCATATAAGCAAAACACAGCAAGCATCCCCTTAGCAAACCACGTTAGCAAGACCCCCCCCCCACTCGGCTAATAAACAACCCGCCTCCTCTCTCTTCCTTTCACATATATATCATTAATTCTATTCATCTAAACCCTAAACCTAATCATCCAGACTCTCCCTCTTCCCATCTAGACCTAGAGAGCGCCGCCACCGCAGCCGGAGAACCCCGCCAGGCCGTCCAAACAAATCCTGACGACCGTGACCCCGCGCACAACAGATTCCCACAGTGAGGTACCTGTGTTCCAAAGTTGTTTTCCGTCGCCTCGCTCAATCAAACGCCGTTCCGTCTTCACCAATATGCTCACCCCTTAACCCTCTTCCATATCTGTGTGTTAGTAGATCTCGAACAACGTATAACCATAGGCGAAAATAGCACCAAAGTTGACAGAAATAGATCGAATTCTGGGATCGCAGAAAACTGCGGTGACCACCCATGTCTCTGAGTTCGTATCTTCCACCACAGAGATCCGAATTCGATAATTCTTTTTGGTATATGAAGACCACTTGACCTAGTTTAATTTTTGTTAAATAACTCTAGATTATTAACTACTGTAGACAGAATTAAATTCGTTGGAAAATCCCGCGAACCCACTTTTCCCAGATTTCCAAAAATTATGAAACGGAGCACGCCCAGCCGTGTACCAAGTGTACCGAATGGTGCACGCAGCATAACCGAACACGTAAAAATTTATGAAAACTGATTCGGACACGTGTGCACGCCGGAATCAGCCCGTATCCGCAGACACACCCCGTGTCGCAACTTTTGCGAAAGTCGCGCACATTTTGTGCACGCACGTCAGATTGCGACGAAACCTGCACCACTGGACTCATGGTAACGTGTTGGTCCTGTGACCCAATTTTCACGTAATTCTGATATAGTTGACCAAGTCGCCAATTGGTGGGCCCCATAGTTGACTTTTTGGACGAAATTGTGTTTGCCCATCGGAATCCACATTTGGACATACCATTGGGTTTGTATTGACATCTAGAGTTTATTTGACCTATAATTTATCCTATTTAGAGTCTTTACCCTTGGCACGCTTTCGGTACAAAGTGGGCCACGCTTGGACCCCACTTTTATCCAAAATTACCGTTTTGCCCCTGTGTCCAAATTGGACGAAAGGAAAGTATTTTTTAGCTATTTTGCTTATTCCGGAAACGTTGGTGATGTCTATTTCAGCATTCGATGACGTTTGTTCGGAGGCTATTAGTTCCAGATCCCGTGTCCTTGACATTGGACGCTTACACTTTACAGATTTTTTGCCAGGCAAGTATACCTTACCATTGTACTGTATTTACATTCCATATGAGGCATGCATGTTTATTTCTGTTTATTTTAGTTTATTTATTTTAACTGCTATATAAATTACGCGTCCAAGAAAACTTGGGTGCAACGACGGTGTCGTCGTACTATATTTTTATTTATGTATATGCATTGGACCTACTTTATGAGACTACCCCATCTTCATGAGGTATTTATGTTTCATTGGCCATGACACTATTCTTACACGAGTGTGAGTCACATGTAGGACACGGACTTGCGTACTCGGCTGGCCACTGGTACGTATAGGTCATGCGACAGATAGGGATAACTACCAATAGAAACTTTTCATGCTAGTAGACCTGGCGGTTATTAGAGGTTTATCGTGTCATGGACATGACATGCTTAGAGCATTGGGTGGGGAGAATAAAAAGTACCGCATTTGAGCTCCTTTGTACTTTTCTCCTGTGCGCCCGGATTCTCCGTCGGAGATACGGGCGGTGATGACCACTATATATTATGTACTATCAGGCGGGCCACCGGCGTTCAAAAGACGACGTGCCTTTTAGGCCCCTGGATCTCCAATAGAGAACCATGCCAAATCCCAGTTTTCAGCCAGATAGCTCACTTGTGGGGAAATGTGTTCTTAACTGCATTCACTTAGACGATTAGGCGACCCCAATGGATGTTTATATTTTAGTATTTTATTGGCATATTTATATGTATCTTATTACGTCCCTCTGATGACTTGATACCTTTCCAGATATAGATGAGCAGGAGTACCCACAGGAGTATGAACCTGAACCTGACGCTACCTATCAGTCTGAGGAGATCTTACCTTCGGATTATATGTGATTCATTGCAGCTGCTTAGAGATTCTAGTTACTATTTCTTTTGGAGACATTTATTCTTATATTAGAGTTTATACTCTTTTCTCTCTTTAATAGTTTATTATAGTCGATTCGCAGTGGATTTGTTTCCATCCGACTATCACACTTTGAGATTTCTTATTTGAGACTGCTTATTTGATATTTAGTTATTGATTTTCATTTATCTATTATTGGTGCTGTGGATGAGATATTGATTTGCGTGTGACTTATTGTGACAGTATATTACCACTGTGGATTGGATATTCATGTACAGCGTACGTGTGTATATGGTTTCCATATATTAGAGTTCGTATACATACGGCTGGCGTATTATGTATTCCTAGTCCTACGTATTTTGGGACTAGGACGTGACAATATATACATACATATATATATATATATATATATATATATATATATATATATATATATATATAGTTTATTCTAAAAGAAATTAGAAAAAGAAAGAAAAAGAAATAAAAAGAAATAGAAAAAGAAAAAAAGAAAAAAAAGAAAATGGGTTTAATTTCCTAATGGATCCAAAACCCAAACCCTATCCTAACCCGCACCCGCCTAAGACACCTATCCGGACCCATTAACAAATATCAGCAGCAGTAGTAGTAACCGACTCACCCCCGCACGTGAACGAACCGACTCCCTACTCTATATATATTAACTTTTCCCAAACCCAAACCCTAAACCGCCTCTTCTCCTCCATCCTCCTCGACCTAGCGACCACCGGCCAGCCAGACCGCCGCCTCCAGTCGCCTGGACTGCCAGAAAACCAACCCTGGCCGACCGCACAACCGCGACCCCGCGCATGACAGAAATTGAACAGCGACGTACCTGTGTTCCAGCCCTGTTTCCCGTGCCCTCGCTCGACCAAACTCGATTCCGTCTTCACCGATATGTTCACGACTTAACCCCCTTCAATATTTGTATGTTAGTTGACCTCGAGCAGCGCATAAACCTAGACAAAAATAGCGACCAAGTTGCCAAAAAACGATAACTTTTGGGTATCGCAGAAAACTGCGGTAAATTCCTATGTTCACGGATTCGTATCTCCCACCAAAGAGATCCGAATTTGGTTTTTCTTGTTGATATACGAAGATCACCTAACCTAGTTTAATTTTTGTTATTTATATTAATTAATTAACTGCTGTATGTAGAATTCAACCAGTTAGAAAATCCCGAAAACCAACTTTTTTCAGGTTTTCAGAAATTGTGATACGGAGTACGTTCCGCCAAACGGGACAGCCCCGTCGTGTACCAAGTGTACCAAAAGGTGCGCACAGTATACCCGGACGTGTAAGATTTCGCAAAAACAGATTTGGACGCGTGTGCGCGTCAGAATCAGTCCGTATCCACAAAAAATCTCCCGTGTCGCAACTTTTGCAAAAGCCCTGCGCATTTAGTACACGCTCGTCAGAATGCGACAAAACTTGTACCACTGGACTCGTGATATCGCTATAGTCATGTGACCTAATTTTTACGCAATTCTGAGACAGTTGACCAAGTCGCTAATTGGCGGGCCCGACGATTGACTTTTTGGGCAAAATTGTGTTAGGCTCACCGAAATTCACATTTGGACATACAGTTGGGTTCATACTGACTTTTAGAGTTCGTTTAACCTATAATTTGTTCTATTTAGAGATTTTTATCCTTGACACATTTTTGGTACAAAGTGAGCCATACGTGGACCCCACTTTGACCCAAAATTATCCTTTTGCCCCTGTGTCCAAATTAGAAAAAAGGGTAGTGATTTCTAGCTATCTCATTGATTCTGAAAATGTTGTTGATGTCCATTTCAGCATCCAGAGATGTTTGTTCGGAGCCATTAGTTTCAAATTCCGTGTCCTTGATATTTGGACGCTTACACCATATAGATTTCTTCCCAGGCAAGTATACCTTGCCATTGTACTGTATTTACATTCCATATGATGCATGCATATTTTATTTCTGCTTACTTTAGTTCATATATTTTAAACTGTTATATAAATTGTGCGTCCAAGGAAACTTGGGTGCAACGACGGTGTCGTCGTATTATGTTTTTATTTATGTATATGCATTGGACCTACTTTATGAGACCACCCCATTATCATAAGGCATCTTATGTTTCATTGGCCATAACACTATTCTTACACGAGTGTGAGTCACATGTAGGACACGAACTTGCGTACTCGGCTGGCCACTGGTACGTATAGGTCGTGCGATGGATAGGGATAACTGCCAATAGAAACTTTGTATGCTAGTAGACTTGGCAGTTATATAGAGGTTTTATCGTGTCACGTATGTGACATGCTTAGAGCATGGGGTGGAGAGAACAACAAGTAAGGCAATTAGGCTCCTTTGCACTTTTTTCTTCTGACGACAGTCATCCAACGTTCCCTTGGAAGCTCAGCTGCTTCTAATTGATGTTGAGTGTTGGTGAGCCACTCATGAACTTCTGTGGGCTCCTCTTTGCCTGAGAAGATACGAGGCTTCAGCTGGCGGAAATCGGTGATAGAGCCCGTCGTTGACCGTCGTGCTGGTAGATTTGCCTGCTCCAATGCGATTGCTAGGCTGTGACTCAAAGCCTCTTGTTGAGCTTGCATTATTGCATAGATTATTTGAAACATCTGCTGCCCATCCATAGCCTGCCCTTGTGGGAATATGGACATTAGTGGAGTAAATTGCGTCGATGGTGGAATGTCATCTTTCTGGATTCTTGAGGCATGCTGATTCGCTTGACTACGTTGATGAGCTAATTGACATTCTTCTACTGGTGTTACTTCCTCTTCATTGGTTACCAAAGTATCCCGTGGTGATCTTGCAGGAGTCTCGTCGTTTGCTCGTGAATCCATAACTCTGCAACCAAAATAAACAATAAGAGACGCACAAAAATCAAGGCAGGATGCAAGTCAAATAAATTTGAATCCGATATAGATGTCAAGAACGTTTCAAGCAAGTAGATGAGATCCTAAAAACTTATCATATTCTTACTGCAGGCTTGCTCGGTCCCTAAGTTGAAACCAAAGCAATTTAGTCGATGATCTGCATGAGCCACCACAAAAACCATGTCACGTACCAGTCCCAAAACATCGAGGGACTAGACACGTGGCAATGGCCAGCAGCACACACCGATGGGCAAACATAATTTAATGGACCCATCAGGATGTACTTAAGCTGTAGTACAACAATAAGGGTATAATATACTAATCTCATCCACAGAAATGAATACAACAATATCATAATCATAAAGCAAGATTAATCTCAATAAAACATAAACTCGGAAAATAACCCGATAATGAATCTGATACAACTGTCAAGATACAAGAATAAAGATAACTACAGCAAATACTGAGTATGAAAAAGTATATACTCAGAAGATACCCGCAGAGATCACTCGTCTACTGGATCTGGTACTGCTCCAGTGCCTGCTCCTGTTCCTGCTTCTGCTCCGGCTAATGCTCTTGTCCTGTATACCTCGGGATCGATCTCGTCTGCTATACCTGGGGACATAATCTGGATCCAGGTCCTCAGGGGACATAACAAGGTAAAAAATAACTCAAGCCATAAATAATATAGTGCAGCAAATAAATGAGTAAATAGGGTAATACTATATAACCAGCTAAGTGAAATGCAAGATGAGAGCAGCACTAGAACTCAGGCTGAGACCACTACAAGCTCTGTGTCGGGGAGCCGGTAGCAGTGATATCATGTGGTTGTCTAGCTCGAAACGCCGGCATAATATAATCAACCTGTAGCCTGTGTGACTCTCCCTATCCAATGTAATCATACGTCTCATGTCCACAACGTCTCTTGTCCATGCCACACAGGATTATAACTAATGCATCCAGTCATATAATATCTAAAAATATGTCATGAAACCTGTAACCTATACAGAATCACCATGAATATCTCAGGAAGATTCTGTCTCATGAATAGTATCAGGTGTCCTGGGTTATGACATACTTTATAATGCAAGCACGAAAAGTATAGGGTCTCGGTATCCATGTCTAGGTGACGTTACACAATGCCGAGTACGGTGTTGGCACCCGAATGTTATTCGGACGCTAAGTAAGTCACACGGTCCTAGGTTAAGCATGTACAAGATATAAATAAATCAAAGAAATATGTAACAAGAACTGCAATGTTGGCAAGGTACACTTGCCTGATGTTCTGACTCCAACTGTAGCTCTGGTCTCAGTAGAATTTGCAGGTACTCCTCCGATTGCTGAAATAAACATCACCATCAGATTCAAAAAATATCAAATAGCTAAAAATGCCTGTCCTTGAGTCCAATTTGGACACAGGGTTAAAAATGACAGTTTCTGGTCAAAGCGGGGTCCACATGTGGGCCGCTTCGCACCAAAAAATGTGTCAAAAACAATGGTCTCCAAATTCGTCAAACTTAGTGTCAACAAGTCCAGAACGATGATACGAACCCAACAGAACTTCCAGAATTAGATTCCGATGAGCCGATCACAAAATCGCCCGTCAAGTAGAGCCGTGGGGCCCACGATACGCGATTTTGTCAACGTTGTCAGAATCGAACCAAACTTGGGTCACAGGACGTGTGTACACAAAGTTACAACGAAGGAGTTGTGTACGAGTCCGATATTGCTACGAGTCCGATGGCATAAGTTTCGTTTCAATCCGACGTGTGTACACAAAGTTACAACGAGATCCAGAATAGGCTGATACGGGGCATTGTCGGCGGATACGCGTTGATTCCGGTGTGCACGCACATCCAAATCAACTTCTGTGAAATTCCACACGTCCGTATCAACGTCGCGTACCTTTCGGTGAAGACTGCACGCGACCAAATCGTCCCGTTTGGCGGGGCGCACTCAGTTCCGGGGAAAAATGGGGTATTTATTTTCCTGTTTTTGATCTTAGTTCGCGGGATTGCTCGGGCATCGAGAGGGTTACACAGTCTACGCCTCACAACAGACGGTACAAAAAATAAGGCAGCGAGGAGAAAGAAAAGTTTACCTGAACAGGGCTACACAGAAACCGAATCTCCTTGTGTCCGTGAGGCGACACAACTCGATACGAAGCTAGGGTTAGGGTTCCGGCGGCCGAAGCTGGCCGAGGCTGGGGCACGGCTGGGGGCTGCGGCCGAGGGCTTCGCCAGAGGAGCTCGCGGAGGCGGCTGGGGTCGTCGACTCGCCGGGGTCTTCGCCGACCAGGGCTGCCGCTGCGGGGGTTCAGGCGGAGCTGCGGGTCGGGGAGAGAGGCGGAGGCGGCTTTGTCTTCGGGGTCGCTGGAGAAGACGAGCTGTTAGGGCGGGGCACGGTGGCTAGGGGTCTGGGAGTGAGGCGGAGGACACGGCGGAGGTGGTGGTAGGACAGGTCGACGGAGCGGGGCGGAGCGAAGCTGAGACGAGGAGACGGCTGAGGGCGGGGCACGGTGAGGTGTGGCGGAGGATCGTGGCGGCTGAGACGGCTGGGGTCGGGGAAAGCTCGGCCGGAGCTGCACAAGATTTTATAGGAGGCGGAGAGGGAGGAGAAGCGGTGGTGGCAGTTGAGCGGGGTAGGCGGAGCGGCGTCGGGGAGCGGAGCGGCGGCCGTTGCGGAGGCGAGGCGGCGGCAGTTGCGGGAAGAGAAAGGGTTGGAGGTTACGGGTAGGCGGGTTTCGGGTAGGCGGGTTAGACCCGGATCCGACCCGCAGGGTTTGGGGTTGGTTCAATTGAACCGGGTCCGGTTCGGGTTGGTTTGGTTTATTTTGAAATAAACCGGATTTAATCCTAGGGTTTAATTTGGTTTATTTACAACTTAGTTTTTAGGGCTTTAAAATTATTTTCGGGGTCCAATAAATTTTTGAAAAATTATCCTATGTCTAATTTTTTATTTTATACCAAAAAATATTATTCTCATAATATTTTAATATTATTTAACATCATTTAAAAATTGTTTAAAATTAAAACACCTTAGTTTTAATTACAGAAAAATTCCAGAAAATTATGTAAAATTGATTTTTAAATTCCTGAAAAATTAAGGGGTTTACATTATCAGGCGGCCTCTGCCGTTCAAAAGACGACATGCTTTGTAGGCTCCTGATTCTCCGAGAGAGTCACGCCAATCCAATTTTAGCCAGATAGCCCACTTGGTGGAAAGTTGTTCTCAAACTGCATTCACTTAGACGGTTAGCCAACCCCATTGGATGTTTATATTTCAGTACTTTATTGGCATTTTTATATGTATCTTGTTACGTCCCTCTGAGGACCTGGTACCTTTTCAGATATAGACGGACATGAGTATCCACAGGAGTACGGACCTGGACCTGACGCTACTTATCAGACTGAGAAGGTCCTACCTTCGGAGTATCTTTGATCCATTTCAGCTATTAAAGATTCTGTTGCTATTCTTTTAGAGATTTATTCTTATATTAGAAATGATTATCTTCTCTCTTTAGTAGTTTTAGTATAGTCGATTTGTAGTGGATTTGTTTCCATTCGACTATCATACTTTGATACTCAGTTATTTATTTCCATTTATCTATTTATTGTGATGTGGATGAGATATAGATTGCGTGTGACTTGTTGAGATAGTATATTACCACTGGTGGATTGGATATTCATGTACAGCGTACGTGTGTATATGCTTTTCATATATTGGAGTTCGTATACATACGGCTAGCGTGTTACGTATTCCTACTCCTACGTATTTTGGGACTGGGACGTGACAGCACGGCCTACAGAGGCAGATGACAGATCTGAGCCAGTCTCGTCCTTCTACCACTGTTCTGACTCCTACTTCCACTCCAACTCCTCCTCCAGTTGCTGCGTCTACTCCAACTCCTCCTTCGGCTCCTGCTTCGGCTGGTATTGATCCTCAAGAGTTACAACAGATCATCAATACAGTGATGATGCAGTACATGGCGAGCCGACAGCCGCCGCCACTACCACCTTGACCACCACGACCACCACCTGCTAGTTGATAGTTTTTTATTTTTTTTTATTTCTTGTATGTGTCAGATAATTGACTTGTTAATTTGTGTATCCGTTCACTTGAGTACATTTTACGGTGATGGATAGTTTGTATATATTTCCATTTGACTTGTGTATATATTTAGTCTGGCCCTCTCATTTGTGTGTGTGATCATTTGTATTATATACTTGTATTGTGTCAGGTATTATGGTAGCAGAAAAAATTGAATCTGGAAAAAATATCATACTTAGCGACGGACTAGCGACGAAAAACTGAAAAATCTCATGTTAGCGACGGATTAACGACGAAAAACTGAAAATTTTCAGAATAGCGATGGATTTGCGACAGAAAACTGGAACAATTTCGTCGTTAACATGTTGTGTGGTACCAAAAATGTGCTAAACATGTATCAAAAATTGTCGTTAAATCTGTCTTTAATCCGTCGCTAACAGCACAACTTAGCGAATAAATTTTTATCGGTAACCTACTAAAAAATTTGGTAAACTGGGCTTGCAGATTCCGTCGCTAAGTCATCACTAGACTCAACGACGAAAATAATGTCACTAATCCGTCGCTAAGAATATGTCACTAATTCCGTCACTAAGAATATGTCACTAATTCCGTCGCTAATCCGTCGCTATAGCGACGAATTAGAGAGAAAATTTTGGCAGCGACATATCATCTAGTGACGACACATTTTCATCGCTAATCCGTCGTTAAATTTAAATAGCAACAAAAATAGGTATTTAGCGACGGAAACTTCCGTCGCTAAAACTTAGCATTTTTATAATGTTATAGTTTGTGACAACATGGTCCATATATTTGAAATAGGATGATAGATGTAAGAAAAACAAGCCTATACTATTTTCTCTGAGAAACTCTAAAAGTAAGTTTTAGTTCGATTTTAGGCTAATTTGCTTCTATATATATATATATATATATATATATATATATTATTTTTTTTACATGGTTTTAACTTACTACTATGAACTTCAACAAATACAACTTTCTACCTTAACTTTCGCTTTTATAAGTTGATATCGTGGACTATTAATTTTTTGCAAGTTAATAGTATTTGTACCATGAAATAACGATATTTTATGATATTAACTTATAAAGTAAACAAAAACTGATAATAGTTATTTAAAAAATAAGCTATAGTATATGAAATTAAATTTATAAAGTTCTCATTCAAAGTAGGAATGGAAGAAGTAAATGTACAATTTGAATGGGATTTCCGCTGGTCACCTCTAGTCTCCTCAAACTGGATCTCATTTATCTAACAATGCTACATCCGTAGTTTTTGACCGATGCTCATTGACATATACCGTTCTCAACTTTTCCGTTATTTACACAAACTCTCGTTGCTGAGGCTATTTGGTTTGTATATTTGGAACACGAAAGTGGTTGAAATCTGAATTTTTTATTAAAATCTGATTTTTTTACTTCACATGTTTGATTAAAAAAAATTCAGACAAAATTTATTGTGATTTAATATATACAGTAAAATTGTCTGCCACTAAAATCGAAATTTTGACGTTGTAGTTTTTATTTTTTTTATTTTTTTACAACGTAGAGTACAAAAGTAGAAAAAAATTCCGAACTATGACAATTTTTTTCTCTTTTTTAACAATTTTTTTATTATTATTCAAGTCATTTTAACATAAAATTAATTTTTTTACTCACTTCAACAACTAATCAAACATCAAATTTTAGAATATTTTACTTTTGTCCTCCACCTCTTCGCAACACACAATCAAAATATTTTTCACTCCACTCCACTCGTAACAACATGAACCCAAAACTGTTGGCACTACTTCGCCGAACCAAACCGCCCTGCACCCTTATTCAAGAAACCATTAATATGTGTCCCGCACGTGCGAGCTGGGACTCCGGTGCGAAAGGGAGATCCTCTGGTCTGATTCCCAAACCCAAACCCAAGCCGGTCTGGTGCTGAACGGGAACCGGATTCTGGACCGGCGTAGAAGCCGCCGCCGGTGCCGATGCGGTTCCACCCCTCTTCCTCCTCTTCGGCGATGACGACGAGGACAAAGACGACGACGAAGAGGACGACGATGAAGACGGCTCCGGCGAGGCTCGCTTCGCCGGCGAGCCTGCGTTGTCGGAACACATCATCAGCGGGAAGTTGAGCATCGCGCGCGCCCCCCGCATGCGGAAGGCTGCCTGGTCGTAGGCCAGCGCCGCGTCCTCGGCCGTCAAGAAGGTCCCGAGCCAGACCCTGGCCCCGTTCTTCGCCGGGTCCCTGATCTCCGCCGCGTACTTCCCCCACGGCCTCCGCCTCACCCCTCTGTAGTGCTTCCCCCTCGACGGCGCCGGCGCCGGTGACGGCGGAGACGACGGCTCAGACTTCAAGTCGGCCGCGGCGACCGGATCGATGTCGGCTACGCTGTTGAAGCTCGAACTCCCGAAGTAGAACTGCGACTGCGTTGAGGTCAGCGAGAAGGAGGGGAACCCCTCGTCGTCGTCGTCGTCGAGTAAGTGTTGTCGAACGGCGTCGAGGAATGCGAGATCCGAGTCCATTGCAGTCACCGGCGGTGAGAATAAGTGAACTTTGGCTTCGGTTTCGGTTTGGAATTGGAGGAGAAGAAGAGGATTATACTACTTATATATAGTGTTCATTTGCTTTTTCTTTTCTTTTTCAAGGGGAGATGTATCTGTTAATTTTTTTGGCCCATGCTTCTCTGACCTTCTCTTCTGGACCGAACGTGCGCAAATTCATTATTTTGTTATTATCTTTGTCTTCGATTGAGAGGGCGTCTCGTTAAAAAAATCATTGGTTCATACTTAGCTTTTAGGAAGACGGGGAGTCACAAATTTCTGCCGAAGAAATTGTATGCTTCTTCTTATACACTAGTTACCTCAAAAATTTAATTATTTATAAATATATTCTAATTAGAATTTGTTATAGATATATTTTTACTATTTTTGATATGTGAGTCAGATAATATCATATAATTAGTTCAAATTTTTAACTATATTTGAATTAAAATTTGTTAAATTTTTTTAATATTTTTGATAGTTTTTTAAATTTAGTTTTAAACGATTTTTAATTTAGTATTTAAATTTGGTGTAAGAAAATGGTGGGTATCGGATGATGAAAAATAAGTTGGTTTTAGATTTTTTTTTAAAATTTTTCGTTAGTTTTTTTAATTAAAATAGTTTAGTATTTATTAAAGATTTGGACGAATAAAATGTAAATTAATTTAAATTTTTATTTATCTACGATAAAAAAAAATTAAAAAATTTAATGCTCAGTCTATCTAGAAGCCATCTTATACAATGGATCGATGGTAGATTGACAGGGGGATTGTATTATTTAATGACTCATTTATTAGCATTCTCTCCCCCGGCCACTAAGAGCTATTCCACAAGTTTCGATGAGCTAGCATCTTGCAAACTCGTAAGATATCTAGATTGTCTAAACATTGTCGGATTTTATTTTTTTTCCCTGATATGTTGCATACTATTTTGGTATTTGTTGGAATTCTCAATTATGTGAAAAATATTTCAGAATAAGATAATTGACATTGGTATGTCAGAGAATTTTGAAAAGTCAAAAGCAACAAAGGTGGTACGATTTGAGCGCGTGTCAAAATTTTGGACATAGTTGCATCAAGCCATCAGTATACCTTCGCCGGTACACTGGTAATACAACATTTTGTCCCAAAAATGTTCTAACACAATATGTCCATTTTTGGTATACCACCAGTATACCATCGCCGATAAACTGTTGTCGGGACTAAAAGTAAAATTGAATATTTTATTAACATCATTGGATTGTGATCAACGGTCTAAGTCTTTTCGGATGTTTGATTTTTAGATATATTTTTAATAACCCTAAACTCAACACATTACAATCTAAGAAGATATTTTGTCAAAGATGTGTAATTTTTTGAGAAGAGGAAAAGGTGATTCGGAGTTTCAGGAACTTGATTTGAAGAAAGATCGATCGCTTCGAGGAGTTCTTCATTTGTTCTTCCTAGTTTTCCCATCTTCAGTAATCCTTTGTAGTAATCTATTTTCATCTATTTAAAGTATTATGGTGATCAGTATGGATCAATAAAGGAGTTTGTAAATGAGTCGGTGTATTTCTTAATTCCATTAGTGGAGATTATTTTAGGTTGGACTCAGATCTTTCCATAATTTTTTTCGTCAGGATTTTTTACATAAAAAGATGTTGTGTATGACTTGTATTTTTGTGTGATTTTGGCATAATTAGTTTGTGTGACTTTCTTCGGTCATTACCAAGTTCTATTGGTTTGGGGAATGATTTTTCGTGCTAATTCATTCCCAACATACTACTCCATTGAGGATTTTTTTCCCTGATATGTTGCCTGTCGTCGATATCTGAGATTCACACAAGAGTCCTCATTGATATTTCTCAATTCCAATAAAAGCACGAACCAAGAACATGTTACAAACTGGATCCGAAGAAATAAAGATTACAACAAGCAACAAGTAAAACGTTCTTCTCTTTACGTTCACAGACGCTACAATGAGAAAGAACGAAGCAAAGAAAAAACTGAAGAGAAGCTCCTTGCTGGGGTGGTCAAAATCACCGTTGCTCAAAGCAAGATTTACCGTACAGACAATCTGCCCCCAGGAATGAGCAAGTTCACAAATGAACTTCTGGAACGCTCAATGTCAGTATCGAAAACACTCAGAAAATACCATATGAGAGGGAGACATTCTGGGCAGTATTTGATCTGGTGTTCTTGGTTTTTTCATTTATTTTCTCCCTTCTCAAATGAAAGAGGAGGTCCTCTATATAAAGAGGAAAACAACAACTATGCGGCCAGAGGAAACTCCAGGCCGCATACGCACTGACCGACCAGATCCCCCAAATTCGGGTGTCAGAGCCATCGGCACCACAAGTCACGCTACACTGCACGAGGTAGACAACACCGTCAAACGCCGAAAGCAGCCGCTCGCGCCGCCTGACACGCTGTACTGCACGTGGCAGACAGCGCCGCCAAACGCCGAAAGCAAGCCCTGTCCCCTCCGCGTCAGACTCTCCACATAGCATGTCACGTCCCGATCTCCCGCAGGTTAAATCGGCCGTTCCCGCTAGGCGAGAATCACCGTGCCAGCGCTCCCGCGGAACGATCGCTTTGACCCATCCGGGCGTGATGCCGCACGAGTGTGAGCCACGCCCGTGCAATACCGTAGTTCATTGGCTGGCGGTAAGAGTTCTAAGCCACAGAGTCGCACAGATTGTCCGAGTGCAGCGAAATCATAAATGCATAGCGATTTGGTAAAAGGTTCACTGAGTTGACAATATAGCGGAAGCATTGAATAACACAAGTTGAAGTAAAGCAACTCTTTGTTGATATGAACAAGTGTTACAGGCGGCGTATAGCCGAGATTACAAGTCGCTCAAGCCTCTCTTTCTGAAACAGTAAAAGCGTGCCAAGTGGCTACAATTGTGGAATGATTGTACAGGCGATGTTCAGGCAATGTTCACAATATTATGTCTTGTATATGTGCTTCAGTTCCGGGCGCAGCGCTCCAAGGCTTCAGAGGGGAACTCCTGGCCTTAGCACGCACGAAGGAGGCATCCGCACCAAACGAGGTTCTTTCACACCCTGCATACGAACTGGTGGATTATCAATACATTGAATGCACTGGTGGGGAAGCTACTCGTCCGTTCGACAAACCCAAACACGTAATATAGGTTCCGTACACCAACTATTATGTTGTCTTTCTAGTTGCCTTAGGATCAGTTTCATGCAAACATTGAATAGCCTAACTCGTGTGGCAGTGCGCTGTGCGACATGAGAGGAAACACGACGAGACTTACCAACTTACCATTTGTCCTTCCCTGTCCATGACAAACATTGATAATTCAAGCACGGGCAAGTATAAGCATTCAGGGACATTTATATTAAAAACCAAGGCAATAGCATATGCAATACGAGAGTCGTTGTATCATGATCATTCAGGTGTTCAGTTATCTTTCGATGCGATGCAATGACTCACGCGCGGATAGCCGCTAAGCGAGGATGTCTTATCTATATGAACATGAGTTGCTGGCATAGCCATAAAGGACCAATCCAAGACGACAATGGAATACAACGAGAGAACACACGAATCGCTACGAACCATCTCGCTTTCACACGAAGGATTGCATGTGACGTGGCCCAAGACGAGAATGGAATGCAACGAGAGAACAAACGATGCGCTACGAACCATTCTCGCCTTCACATGAAGGACCACGCGTGAAGTTCCATCCAGATCGGATCGGCCCCAGTGCCCCGGTGACCGTCCGTGGAACTGTACCTCATTTCCGAGTTGTCCGCGATATACGGGGTAGGGTCTTCCAATTATCACGAGATACACGAGAACACGAGCGCACTTAAACACGAGAACATGAGTGCACTAGAACACGAGATACTTTAATCTTGATTCTGTACAGTAATAACTTGCCTTGATGCATTCCCCTGGCTCGGGGCTGCTTGGTGACCTAATGGTCCCGGATACTTGCAGGTTCAATCATGCACGGAACGACTACTTAGTAGTCTCCCGGGGTTTGGATGAAAATAAGGCAACATACAAGCAGACAAGCATGCAATTTTATAAACACAACATTCACGTTAGCTCGGGCCCGAAGGTAAGCCGAGGAGTGAGATCGTAAGGGACTTCCCGAGCGACACGTTCTAGGGTAGCATGCGAGGGTCTGAACATATATATAGAAGCAATATTTTAATTTCCATGTTCTAGCATAAGCAATACAAGTTGGGATTATTCCCTTACCTAGGTGCATTATATTCTTATTAGCATGCATGGGTGATTCACCTAGCGACTAACATGTATCATTCTACATTTTATGTGTGCTGGCTAAGCAAAGACAAGTTCACCGTAGCCACCCACCTTAGCGATGATTCGCCTTGGTAGAGGCATACGCCAAGCGAGCCTCTGAAAGCCTAAGTCGGATTCCTGTAGGGACAAGTCTGGATATCCTTTGCCTCAAACGAGTATTCTCGCCTGGGCAAAGTGGGTCAGGACATGCACTTTTACTGTTTGAATCGGTATTCTGCTGGAACAGAACAGGGTGTTACATAGCACCTTGCCTTATGTCGACCAGGACGCAAGGCCTTGGCCGCATGGGCACAGGCCGCATGCTCTCCTGCCCGCATGATACCGAGGTGCATACGCACCGAGTTGCATAGGCACCGAGGCGCATGATCACCTAGCCGCATGGGCACCGAGCTGCATGCGCACCTGACCGCATAGCGCCATGTTGCATGAGCCCCATGCGATGATGCTGACGTGCTAAATGCAAAGTGCACCAATAAAGCACCACTTTGCGCCATTGTGCCCAAGCAGGAGTTCGAGTCTAAGTCGCTAAGTACCTGCGGTACTTAGCTCCTAAGGAAAACTTTTCAAAGGCGGTGACAAAATAAAGATTGTCATAATGGAGTTCACACTTAATCCCTCTAGGAAAAGTCAACCCATATGGGACTCCACCCCATGTGCATATACCAATACTAAGCATAGCTATATATTAAGATATACACATTGGTGGTTTCCAATATGGGAGTGGAAAATACCAACAATTCTCTACATATATCACAATAAATGGTTGAGCGTTCCTCACAGTGACTGCCATCATGCATTATGATAGATGTCCCTGACGACTTGAATCTTCCTGCATAGGTCAAACAACAGTACGATACAAGAATGGACTAGACCTTGAATTCTGTACTATAGCTGCTATTCCTCTCACTCACACAATGATCTCAGCTGTGCCATCTGGTCGCACGTTAAAGGCCCTGTGCTGACCTAGTCTCAGTGTATGTATCTTGGGCGTCTAAAAATTTTCCCTTAAGAGACGGCCTATATCTCTATCAATACACTTATGCGAGTTTTTTCACTATAGAGAATTTATTATTCGGCATGAAGCCTTGCAGTGCTACGTCGCTATGACGTGGCCGCCCAAGGCCGAGGATCCCCCTCTTGTAGTGTCATACCATTGTAGCATGAGGACACAGGCCTCTTAGTAGAATCGTTACTACACACAAGGTTCACTCTCTCATGTGGTGACAACTACTATAGAATGAGGGTGCTATGTCACTGTGACATGCCTTAAAGCCCACTGTAGAATGAGGGTGCTACGTCGTTGTTACTACACACAAGGTTCACTCCCTCTTAGTAGTGTCGTTACTACACACAAGCCTTGCGCTCCTGTGCGGTGCTACGTCGCTGTGACATGTCTTAAAGCCGAGTTTCACTCCCTAATATGGTGACACCCACTGTAGAATGAGGTCACAGGCCTCTTAGTAGTGTTGTACTATTTCTCAGCATGAAGCCGTGGGCTTCCGTGTAGTGCTACGCCGTTGTGACATGGCTCAAAATTGAGGTTCACTCCCTTATGTGGTGTCATCCACTGTAGCATAAGGTCATAGGCCTCTTTGTAGTGTTGTACTACCACTCTCTATATCTTTTCAGCATTAGGCTACCTACTTATATACGGTGCTACCGCCGCCGTGACATGGCCCAAAGTCGATGTTCACTCCCTCATGTAGTATCATGTCACTGTAGCATTGGATACAAGTCCCTTGTAGTGCTGAAACTTGTAAACCCCCAGATTTTTCAGAATTTAAAAATAAATTTTCGGGATTTTTCTGAGATTTTTACTAATTAAAATAAATGTTTTCTAGTATTAAAATAATTTTGCGATTTTATTAAATATTAAAATATTATGAAAATAATATTTTTGGGTGTAAAATAAATAAATAGACATACTGTAATTTTTCTGAAATTTATTGGACCCCAGAACTATTTTTAAAGACATAAAAACTAAGTTTTTAAATAAACCAAAACAAACCGGATTAAACCCAGTTGAACCAAACTGGTTTAATAATAAACCGGCCCAATTGAACCGGACCCAAACCCTAGCTGGTCGGGTCGGGTCTGAACCCGACACGAAACCCGCTAACCCGACCCGCTATTTACTGCTATAGTAAATAAAATTAAAACCGACGACCGTCGGCTTCCGTAACCGCAGCGACCCTGCTACCGTAACCGCCGTCGCCGCCTGCTCGCTTTCCCGAGCGCAACCGCCGTCCCGACCTCTCCCCTTCCCGCCAACGGCCGCGGGCCTCCTTCTATAAAACCCTCTTCTCCTCTCCGCCCGACACCCCAACACCATCTGCCACAACCACTCCTCCGTTGTACCTCCACCGGCCGACTTCGACCCAGACCCAATCCAGCCACCGGCCATCCCGACTCCGATGAGCTTCCCACGATGATCTCCGGCAACGTCTCCCCTCCGACCCAGCAGCTGAGCAGCCCCGCAGTCGCCGTGCCGCGTTGTCCCGTGCGCAGCATAGTCGATTCCGACTCCATGTTCCGGTAAGTTTTTATCTCTCCTCGTCACCTCATTTTCCGAACCATCTATTGTGACGTGTTTACTGTGTGACCCTCTCGAAACCTGTGCAAATAGTTTGGGGTATCGCGTCCTGTGTCGGTCGCAAACTGCGACGCAAAAACAGGAAAATAAATCCCAATTTCTGAAAATTCAGAATTTATTCCGAACTCCCCGGTTCACGATCATTTTACGCACAACCTGTTAACTAATTCTAAGATCCACCTAAACAGTTATTTAGACCACCTAACCAAGTTTTAAATCCTATTTTTAGTTTAATTTATGCTGCTGTAGATTGTATTTAATTCAAGGGTGAAAATAACCAAAATATTGGTTATTTAAAATCTTGATTTTCCCGGAACTGGGTGCGCCACGCTAAACGAGGGGACTTGGTCGTGTGCGAACTTCATCGAAAGGTGCGCGCCGTCAATACGGATGTGTGGGATTTTGTTGAAGTTGATTTGGATGTGCGTGCACACCGGAATCAACGCGTATCCGTCGACAACACCCTATATCGGTCATATTATGAAACTCGTTGTTACTTTGTGTGTGCTCGTCGTTTCGAAACGAAACTTGTACCATCGAACTCGTAGCGATACGCTGGTCCTGTGACCCAAGTTTGGTTCGATTCTGAGAACGTTGACAAAATCCCGTATCGTGGGACCCACGGCTCCACTTGACGGGCGATTTTGTGATCGGCTCATCGGAATCCAGTTATGGATATTCCGTTGGGTTCGTATCATCGTTCTGGACTTGTAGACACTAAGTTTGACGAATTTGAAATTTTTTATCTCTGACACATTTTTCGGTGCGAAGTGGGCTACATGTGGACCCCGCTTTGACTAGAAACGGTCAATTTTGTCCATGTGTCCAAATTAGACTTATGGACAGGCAATTCTAGATATTTGATATCTTTTGAACATGATGGTAACGATTATTTCAGCAACCGGAAGAGTACCTGCAGATCCCGCGGATACTGGAGCAACAGTTGGAAACCAAATTCCAGGCAAGTGTACATTGCCATACTTGCAGTAAATTATTTATTATTATTCTCTTGATCTATTCTGTGTTATAACTATTCAACCTAGGACCGTGTGACATTACTTAACGTCCGAATAATATTCGGATGTCAACGCCGTATGCGGAGTAGTGTAACGTCACCTAGAGATGGATATCGAGACCCTATACATTTTCGTACTTGTATTATCAAGTACATCATACCACAGGACACCTGACACTATTTATAAGACAAAATCTTCCTAAGATATTCATGGTGATTCTGTGTAGGTTTACAGGATTTGTGACATAGATGCATATCTATCATTATGACTTGCTGCATTAGACATGATCTTGCATGTCATAGACATGAGACGTGTGATTACATTGGGTGGGGAGAGACTTACCATACTAAAGGCTGATTATATTATATATATATAGTTATCTGGAGGTGCCTTAGACTCTGACACAGAGCTTTGGCACATATACTGGCCCTTCGAGAAAATGCTGCTATGGGTTTCTCCGACACAGAGCCTATAGTAGTCTCAGCCTGAGTATGATCAATGCTCTCACTTGCATATCACATAGCTGGTTACATAGTTTACCCTATTGATTCATTTATTATTGTACTGCATTTATTTTGGCTTGAGTTATTCTTGTAACTTGCTATGTCCCCTGAGGACCTAGAATCCAGATTATGTCCCCAGGTTTAGCAGAGGAAATCTACCCCAAAGTGTACGGGACAGGAGCAGACATTGGAGCAGTACCAGAACCCGAGGACGAGGTGATCGTCGAGGATTTCTCCTGAGTATCTGCTTTATCTATACTTAATATTTGCTGTTGTTATACTCTTTATTTCTTGTCTAATGACTGCTGTATCAGACTTATTATCGGGTTGTTCCCCGAGATATTTATTGAGACTTGTTGATTATTATTTTATCTTAATGAATCTGATATTGATTGTATTTATCTTCTGTGGATGAGATTAGTATATATACCCTTACTGTTGTTTTACAGCTTAAGTACACCCTGATGGGTCCATTAAATTGGGTTTGCCCATCGGTGTGTGCTGCTGGCCATTGCCATGTGTCTAGTCCCTCGGTATTTTGGGACTGGGGCATGACAAAACTACTCATGCTTCCTGCAACAAACGTCAGACATTCACTCTGTCCGAGTACTCATTAAGGCGTCAAAACCATCCTCCCACAAGAAATGTTCTGATCAAGAATAAGGTAGACCATAGTGGTTCCGGGTACGTATCCCACAATGTCCCTGAGGACTACCCATTGTACCTGATATTCTCATAGGCAATAGTCCTCCCTTGAACCAATAGATAGATGCCTAGTAGATTTTTCTTTGAACCAATAGCCTAAAACTAAATGGTAGGATTACAGAGATGCAATACGAGAAGTCCTCCAAGCCCATATATGCTGTGTCTTTGACTATGTACGGTGTTACTACTGTTGTGACATGGCCTACAGCCGAGGCTTTTTCCTATCGAGGTACCTCATAGTGGTGACACTCCACAGTAACATGGAGTACTACGCTCATTTATAGTACTTGACTCTAACTATATGCGGTGCTAGTGCCACTGTGGCATGGCCCAAAGCCGAGGCTTTACCCTGTCAAGATACCTCATGGTAGTGACACCCCATGGTAGCAAGGAGTACTACGCTCCTTCATAGTTCTTACGATCAGCTGGCGCTTGAGGCCTATCATGAACGGATCTGCTAGATTTACCTGACTCCGATCTTTAACCACTGTAATGATCCATGCTTGTTGCGCTCATTCAGGATTCTGTGTTTTATCCACACAGTTCTCTTCAGACCTTTGAAGAGATAAATATATGCCACTGCTGTAACTTTTTGACTTTCACAATATATCGATATCACCCAAATCTGTGTACTAACCATAGGAAGATCATTTGAGAGCTTCCAGAGCCATTCTATTTTATATGTTGCAGTTGATAGTGCAAAGAAGTCTGAGAGTAAAGACTTCTTCTTCGACTTTCACGATATAGCAATACCACTCCTGGAGAAGTCACATCCTCTTGTGGATCTTTTACTTTCTTTCCTGAGCACCAACTGACATCACTAAAGCCTTCCATCATATTTGGATAACTGTTGTAGTGCAGGATATACCTACTAAGTCCAGTTGAGAATTCTGGGTGACTCTATTCACAGCTTCCAATGATCAACAACACGCATTCTGCTCATAAACTGACTCAGCTTCCCTACAGCAAGAGCTATATCAGACCTGGTGGTACTTACAGCTTGAATCATGAACCTGATGATACTTGAGTACACCAATTTTTTGATACTTTTCCTTGAATTAGGCTTCATCTTCATGTCATACCTGAGGAGTATCATCCCCGATACCAAAAGTGTGTGATCAACTCTTCTTGTAGAGAGCTTATGACTGAGCAAGCTCACCCGACATCCGAATTATCTTATATCCTTAAGGATTATATCTGCAATCCCATGTTTTAAGTCTGGACAAAAGGACATCTTTGTTCTAGTGACACTTCTATATCCACAGTTGGAATTTAGTAAGTCATCCACATAGATACGATAGATGACTCTTTTCTTATCAGCGAACTTTGTGTACACACACTAGTCTGTCTCTCTAATCCTGCGATAACTTTGACTAGATGACTTATCAAACTTTTGCTGCCACTTCTTAGGATTTTCTTCAGGCCATTTTGAGATATCACCAACCCGTAGACTATCTTCAAACCTGAATGATAATAATTTTATTTGTTGTCCGTGAATCTCTCATGTCTGTCTTCCTTTATCTGATAACAATCAGCTTAATTATGAATAGCAACTATGGCAATCATCATCCTGATATATGATACCCTCAATGAGGTGCCTAAGAACTCAATCCCCTGTTATCTGAGAAAACCCCTAGGCTACAAGCTAATTCTTGAACTCAACTGTTCTGGCTGGTTCCATTTTCTTCTACTGAAGATATATAAGCATCTTAGGTTTAGCTCCTTCAGGCAGATTGATTAACATCCCAAGTGTTGTTATGGGGTTAATCTCTTCATGGACTACCTCCTCCCAGCAGACCGAGTCCCTGTTCTTCATCGCCCCATCATTGGTAAGTGGTATAACCTCCATATGATAGGTGATAAGATCATCTTTGGTCCTTCGACCTCCTGACTCTTCTAGCTGACTGCTCTTCGAGTTTTATTTCAAATATTGTCTCTTAAAAGACAACTCCTTCCTGGACTACGTCTTCTTCTACAGAAGTGCCAACAACTATGGCTGATACGGTCCTCCAGAAAACTCCCACAATCGAACTATATTTATGTGGATCTGACTTTGAACTAGAGTTACATCAGAAGTGACGAACAGTACTAGGGACATGACCATAAATGCAACCTTCTTTCACAGAAAATCTGGAAGGCCCTTTGAACAATATATAAGTCATCATTATGGTTAACTGCTTGTCCTTTCTATTTGTACCTTTAATAAACTGGGATAGTACGAAGATGTCGTTCCATATTCAATTCCATGTTCTAAGCTACACGATGTGAATCCAAAGAACAATTCTCTTTGTTTATAAAACTTCTGAGTCTATTGAGTTGTGGACCGATATGACGCTCAGCTCCTAACTTGAAGTCCCTGAGGTTCTCAAATGCTTCATCCTTCGATTATGAGAAGATACGCAAACGCGTTTCCTGATAAATCGTCAAAGAAAGAAGTGATAAACTTTACCCTGGCCCTTTATTGAGAATAGAAGTCATAAATATCTGAGCGCAGCAGCTCCATAGGATCTGTACTTGTAGTTATCCGTCTAAACGACTTTCTGACTACCTATGTCTGAACATAGCCATCACATCTCTCTACCTTCTTACCCCCATATCTTGGAGATATCCCTGAAGTTAGACATCTTTATTGAAAAAGACATGTCCTAGTCAGATGCGTCATAACTCAATAAGAGCAATCTCCTCCTCAAGTCGAAAGTCCAGAATCATCATCATGATCCCTAGTTCTTCTGCCTGACACTTGTTCGCCATAGAGACCTTCTTCTGAGATAGTGCTCTACTTTGGTGAACAACTCTTTCACAGAGCATGCGTGGCCGAATGCACCAATGTCTACCCACCAGTCAGTAACCACGCTTGATAACTCAACTTGCGCAATCATAGCAACCAAGTTTAGTAATCAAAGAAACCAAGTTTTAGCTATACCTTGCTATATTGGTTCAAATTGGTTCTGCTTTCAAGCTCCAATTCCAGCCATGTGCCAAGTCATGCCATGCGCATAAGCCTCCATGCATCCTGCATGTGCATAAGCCTACATGCATCCTGCATGCACATAAGCCACTATGCAGCCAGCTCTGCCATGCGTAGTGACGTCCATGCGCATCAGTCACTTATGCGGCCAGCTCTGCCATGCGCCAAAACCTTCAATGCGCTTCCATACGGCAAGAGTCTTCTATGCGGCAAGAGACTTCATGCGGCAAGAGACTGCTATGCGGCCAAGTCTAGCCAACCGCCAAGAACTATCGGGCGCTAAGTCTCGTTATGTGCATACTCTGCAATCCTTGGTCAACTTGTAATCTTTCTTCCAACTGGAATGCGCGTCCTTCAAATGCTAACTTCTCTATCCTAGAAAATGGTAGGTTCTAACAACTCATGTTCAACATTTGACAAATGACTCCTTCTCTCATCCAAATGTTTGAAGTGTATCCCGTCAATCTTCTCAAGTTTGTAAAAGCTTGTTGCCGAGAAGATTTGATCAGATGTTCTACCTCTTTCTTCGGATCTTGATTTGAGATTGTTAGTCCCGAGACGGATCAGAGATGGTAGAACATGGGCCATAGCATAGCTACTAGCGAGACCCGAAGGTCCGCTCTCTACTGGGACCCAAGTTATCGTCGAGATCAGAGATCCATACAAGAGTTCATCATCTAATATTTCTCGATTCCAACGAAGCACGAACCAAGAACATGTTACAAACTGACTCCGAAGAAAATAAAGATTACAACAATCAACAAGTAAAACATTTTTTTCTTTACGTTCGCAGACGCTACAATGAGAAAGAACGAAGAAAAGGAAAAACTGAAGAGAAGCTCCTTAGAGAAGCTCCTTGCTAGGGTGGTCAAAACCATCGTTGCTCAAAGAAAGATTCGCCGTATAGACGATCTGCCCCCAGGAACCAACAAGTTCCCAAATGAACTTCTGGAACGCTCAATGTCACTATCGAAAACACTCAGAAAATATCATATGAGAGGAAGACACTCTGGACCGCATATGATCTGGTGTTCTCGGGTTTTTCGTCTGTTTTCTTCCTTCTCAAATGAAAGAGGATGTCCTCTATATAAAGAGAAAAATAATGCCTATGCGGCCGGAGGAAACTCCATGCCGCATACGCGCTGACCGACCAGATCCCCCAAATTCGGGTGTCAGAGCCGTCGGCGCCACAAGTCACACTACACTACACAAGGCAGACAGCGCCACCAAACGTCGAAAGCAGCCGCTCACCCGCCAGACACGTTGTACTGCACGAGGCAGACAGTGCCGCCAAACTCCGAAAGCAGGCCATGTCCCCTCCATGTCAGACTCTCCACATAGCATATTGCCTTATGTCGACCAGACCGCAAGGTCCTGGCCGCATGGCCATAGGCCGGATGGACACAGGCCGCATGCACTCCTGGCCGCATGGGCACCGAGCTGCATACGCATCGAGCCGCATGGGCACCGAGTAAGTGCAAAGTATGCCAACAAAGCGTCACTTTGCGCCCTTGAGCACGAGTCCGAGTCCGATTCGCTAAGGGACTTAGCTTCTAAGAGAAACTTCTCAAATGTGGTGACAAAACAAAGATTGTCATAATGGAGTTCACACTTAATTCATCTAGGAAAATTTAACCCACATGGACCTCCACCCCATGTGCATATACCATTACTAAGCATAGCTATATATTGAAATATACACATTGGTGAATTTTTAATGTGTAACTAAAACTCCCAAAGTCAAATGAAAAATATCAACACCACTCATATTCAAAATACTTGGTCTTCTAATAAGTGCTCACTCCTCTATCGCTACAACATCTATATCTCAGTGACTTGTGAGAACAATCATCATTTGCCTGGAAGGAGCTACTCTATTAATATTCTACAAATGATCCTCTAGGTGGACCTATAACAAGAAACCGTATCTAGAACATAATGTTTAATGTTAGAATCTCATACTTTTGACATAATCACACTTCTAGGCTTGTTAGCCTATGTTATGGAACTTCATTAGTACTAATGACATGTTCAGAGTGATGAATAATAAGTAGTGATACATAACATAACAATATGAAATGCTTTTATAATTGACTGTTAGGATATATCAGTATCAATTTCTTACTTAGCACTCGCAACCAATCGTCCATATAACACATGCCCATTTGTCAAAGATGATCATAAAAGCTTGTAGAGTAAGTGCCTTCATAAATATGCAAGATCATTGGTACACTTTCAATTAAAATATCTCCATTATTAATGATTTCTTCATCAATAATTTCCTTCTTATTCAAGAGTTGGGGATCTCTTTGAGATATAAAGGATCGGAGGTGTTACTCCTGGCGCCTAAAAATTGGATGGACATGATGTGGATTTTGGAGTAGCATATTCTTCTTCCTTGTCCACTCAAAACTCATAGTAAGTATAGTTAGTTTATTTACTTATTTTATTGGATTTGTTTCTGTAGTGGATGATTTTGATGCATCTTCTTTAATTAGTTAATTAAGACTATTAGATAGATATTCTCTTGTGGTTTATATATATATATATATATATATATATATATATATATATATATATATAGTGTTATGGACCATACAACGCACTACAGTCAACGTGATCGGGTCTCCGCCTGTCCTGGCAGCCTCATCCCACTGTAATAATTAAATAATTAATAACTAAAATATAAGAATTAAATAAATCAACAAGGATACAAATTCAGAATATTCATCATCCGTCGATAATCCTTGAGTCGTTCACTCCATGTAGTTGGATAAGAATTTTTTTTTGTAGAGATGCTCCCTCACGAGATCCACCTCTTTGAATGGTATATTATTGCATTTGACACAAGGATACTTGATTAGCCTCACATCCATGAAATAAGGTTGGCTAGTAGCGTATTTGAGAAATTCCTCAACGTCTGCCTTAAAATTATTCGTAAAATCAATCATGCTCACATGTCGCCGATTGTACATCCACAAACTATCAACTAAGTGTCCACTCATGTCTTTCCCCTTAAATAATTTTTCACGTGCCTTATATATATTCAAAAACTATGTATTAAATACAAGTGTAAAAAAAAACATAAAGAATAAGAATATTCTAACCTAGCAACTAATCATAATAACTAAATATTATTCATTCTAGTTCGATAAAGTAACTAGATCCTATATATATTATAAGCATCATATATCCTACAAATGTATGTGCTCATTCCATGAACCCCTCTCTCTCTCTCTCTCTCTCTCTCTCTCTCTATATATATATATATATATATATATATATATATATATATATATATATATATATATAAAATAATAATAATAAAAATAATAATAATAATTATTATTATTATTAATATTACTATTACTATTATTATTATTATTATATTAATTTTTTGTGTAAATCTCTCTCTCTCTCTCACACACACACACACACACACACATACACATATACATGACAGTTCAATGGCTTATCCAAACAATGCAATCTATTATTGGCTTATTTATTGGTTGAGATATAGGACTAGATGGAATTTTATTACATGAAATTTGTGTTAGTTTCTGAATAAATTACTCTTCTATCTATTCGCAAACCCTACATTTTAAATATTTTTGATTTTAATGTTTTTTCAAAGTTAGCCCGTGACTAGTGTACATATGACAAGTCTGTAGCTTGCCAACACGATCCAAAGCAAACATGTGTTTTCTAGTGTCTTGTGTCCATATATACACCTAATGTTTATATGTGTCTTCTAGTGTCTTGTGTCCTATGTCTTCCTCCAAAATTCAAATATATTAGACAATGTGTCATATATCCTATGTAGTCTTTTTTCCAAAATCCAAATTTTAAAACCTTAATAAAAATTGTTAGAGTTTACCAAAGGTGAAGGAGGAGGGGGCTGCAAAGAGAGGGGGTCCGACCTGAGTGGGGTCGCCGGAGCAAGGGGGTCGCTGGAGATTTAGTGAAGGGGAGGGGGGGTCTGACCGGAGGGGGGGGGGGGCAGAGCAAAGGGTCTGGCCGGAGGGGGGTCGACGCCATGCGTGCAGGAGGGTGGTCGCCGGGGCAAACGGGGTCGAACGCACAAAGAGAGAGAGAGAGAGATTGAAAGTAGGATTGGACGAAAATAAAAATGAAACGAGCTTTCTTGAATTAAAATATTTCATAGCGACGAAAATGGTTCGTCGCTAGTCCGCCGCTAAAAAATATCGACGACACAGAGATGGAAACTAAGATATGTATCTCATATAAATAATTTGGTCTCTCTTCTGTCGGTGTTCCATCGCTACAATAGTGACAAATTGCTCTTCTCTAGCATTTTTGTAGTGTAATTGTTGTTGTCGTGATCATATATATATATATATATATATATATATATATATAACATTGGAAATTTTTTTTTACATACGTCTAACAGTAATATTATTTTACCTTCTTCGCTTGTCATCTATTCCTTTCAGACTAGTAAAATTGTTAAATAATTGGCTTATTTTATTCAATCTTCCAATAGATAGTCTATTTCTCAAGGTTATATTAATCACGAAAATGATAGTAACTAAGCAAAGTTGGAAGTTGTACACACATAATATAGACACCACCGTCATTCATTATTAGATTGACGAGAAGATTTAAAAAGTCTAAACTGTAAAAGTAAAAAAAAAGAAAAAATATTTAGGAGAACAATGGATCCAATCTTAACATCTAGGTTACGAGGAGTAGATCCAGAAATTTAAACAGGGATGGGCTCAAGTGGACTAGGTGGACTAAAAGTGAGCTAACTAATAAAAATAAAAATAAAAAAAGTAAAGAGAAAAAACATATGAGAAAAAAAAAGATTTTTTTTGGATGGACTGGAGCCCACCCTAGCTATAAACTGGATTCGCTCCAGTAGGTTACTTTATATTTTTTTTCGTTCAAAAAAATAATAATTATTTGAGTAGAATGTCATTCGTAAAAATAAAATAGACATATATAGAAAGTCATTGAACAATGTTGTTAAAGGAGGGAAATTACAAACTCGAATAAATTATATTTTAGATCAGAACATTGTAATTGTCAAGAAATTTTTTACAATGTCTAATAATTTTTAAAATTGATTACCAAAACTATACTTAATTTATTAAAGTTTATAAAAATTAAATTTCTAGTTTTTCTTATAAATAAAGAATAATTTTGATAATCCATGTTGAAAAATCTTCGACATTCTTAAAACATTATTGACAATTACAGTTCCCTAACTCAATTAATACGATATTTATTTTCACGTGACACTACCACGCTTACTCTATCTCTTGCATAATTTCCGGTTATGGTGTCAATGCTTAAAAAGTGAGTATTTATTTAGGACACAATTGTAATCCCTTGAAAGAATACGTGGACGTATGGATATTGTACTATGCAAAAGCTATTTTGCACTTAAATAATATAATTATTTTATATTTTTACCAGTTATTGTTGGTGTTTTTTATTTTGTTTTAGGAGTTTTTAGTCCCACATCGAAAAACCGCCAATGTGTATATTTCAATATATAGCTTTGCTTAGTATTGATATATATACATGGGGTGGTGTTCCATGTGGATTGATTTTCGTAGAAGGATTAAGTGTGAACCCCTTTATGACAATCTTTATTTTGTCATCACCTTTGGAAAGTTTCTCTTAGGAGCTAAGTCCCGAACGACTCGGACTCGGACTCGGACTCGGGCTAAAGGGCGCAAAGTGGCACGCTATGCGTCCAGGTGCTATGCGGCATGGAGATATGCGTCCAGGTGATATGCGGACTGGAGCCAGGAGCTATGCGGCATGGCGCTATGCGACCTGATGTGGAGGGGACAGGATCTGTTGTTGGCGGCGTCGTACGGCGCGAGCTCAGCGGCTACTTTCGACGTTTGGCGACGCATGCAGTGGAGGAGGCGGAGGCGGCGCATGCGCCTTGCTATCTAGTCTTCAGAGTATATGCGACACGTGTTTTCTCGTGCCGCATAGGTGCTGATTTCCTCTATATATTGAGGTGCTCCTCTTTCATTTGAGGGATTGAAAATTTTCAACTGAACCAGAAAACCAGAAAGAACTAGATCATTTTGCGGCAACAATGGCACCCTTCTACAAAGTATTTTTTGAGTGAACCGAAGGTGACCAAGAGCGTTCCAGAAGTTCTCGTATCAACTTGCTGGATCCTTGGGGCAGTTCGTCATATAACGCGAATCTTGCCTTGAGCACCGGTGGTTTTGATCACCCCAGCAGGAGTTTCATTCTTTATATTTCTTTTCTTGTTCCCGTTCCTTCTCGTTGTAGCATCTGCAAATGGAAAGAGAAGAACAATTTTCTGTTCCTTGCAGCTTTTACTTTTTCTTTTTTCTTTGTCTGTTTGTAACCTGTTCGTGGTATTGTGCTGCTGTGGAGTTATTTTTACTATAGAGGCGCTCTCGAGTGACTCACAGTACACCAACTTTTGTAGAGACAAACTCTTATGTGAGTCTCTACTTTGTGGACCTCCTCTACTTTGATTTGGCTTCGGAACTAACAATCTCAAGGCAAGATCCGAGTTAGAATGCACAACTGCTCAAACCTTCTCGATACTAGCTTGAACAAGCTTGAGAAGTTTGGTGGTGAACACTACTACATTTGGAAGACGAAGATCTCCTTGAATCTTCGTCTTGTTAAAGTTGCTTATGTGTTGGTTGATCCTGAACCTATCATTCCCGAAGATGGAGGAGAGCTTGCAGTTGGTGTGGCACATGACGCGTACTCCAAGTAGAAGGAAGACAAAGATCTCTGCAGGTTGTTGATTCTCAATCATATGGATGACTCGATGACAGATTCCTACAGCAAGAAGAAGAAGGCAAGAGATGTCTAAGAATCTCTTAAGAAACACTATAAAACTGACGAGAAAATGTCTAAAATCTATCTCGTCGAGAAGTTCTTCCTTTGCAATTTGAGGACGAGAAGGTGATGTTACCACAAGTTAAGAAACTTCTGAAGATGCAGCAGAAACTGGAGGAGGAGGGCATAAAGCAGTAAGACAAATTTATGGTGGGGGCTATCGTCGCCAAACTTTCTCCAGGCTGGTTCAAGTTCAAGATTGACATGTACCGTAAAAAGATGGAGATCCAGCTTGAAGATCTTCTTCACTAGATTCTCATTGAAGATGAAGCCAGGGGGCAACTGAAGTTGGACTCCTTGTCTAAGTAGTTGGCTAAGGCCAACATGGTACATGCTAGTGACTCCAAAAGGAAGCAAAAATTTTCCTATAAGAAGAAGATGAAGCACTTCAACCAGTTAAAGGTAAAGTCGGCTCAGTTCAAGCCAAAGCCAAAATTGATGTGACATGCTTCAACTACGGCAAGAAGGGTCACTACAAGAGCGACTGCAGGTCGAAGCCTAAAGCGAAAGAGTAAGGTGAGCTTAACCTAGTTGCTATGATTGCGCAGGTTGAGTCACATGGCGTGGACACTGACTGGTGGGTAGACACTGGTGCATCTTGTTACGTTTGCTCTAAGAAGGAGCTGTTTGTCAAGTACGAGCCTACCTCGAAGAAAGTCTTGATGGCGGATAAGTCTCAAGTTGCAGTATTGGGGATCATGATGGTAGTGCTGAAGTTGACTTCGGAATATTTACTTACACTGGAGAATGTGAAGCACGTTTTAATGATCACCAAGAATCTGGTTTCTGGGAGTCTGCTGTGCAAGGTGAGGCTGAGGATGAATATCAATGCTGGTCAAATGGTGATGTCCTAGAAGGGAAGATACTTCTAAAAAAGTTTTTTGTATCGAAGGGATGTTTAAACTGCAGCTTGTAACTCCTTCTGTTTGTATCAATGAAGTCTCTATTTCTGGTTATTCTCTTGAGTTGTAGCATAATAGACTAGGACATGTGCATTTGTAAACGCATTAACAAGATATCTATTATAGGCCTTATCTCTAAATGTGGTGGTAAGGAGGTGGAGAAATGTGAAGTCTGTGCACAGACGAAGATCGTCAGGAAGCCATTTAGAAGAATAAACTGAAGCACAGATCTTCTGGAGTTGGTACACTCAGATATCTGTGACTTCAAGAAATTCTCCACAAAAGTCGGATAAAAGTATTTCATCACTTTCTTTGACGATTTTCGAAGTACTCATTCGTATATCTTCTCAAGTCCAAAGATGAAGCGTTCAAGAAGTTCAAGGACTTCAAGGCTGAAGCAGAATGTTAAACCGGTCAATAACTCAAAAGACTCAGAAGCGACCGAGGCGGAGAATATCGTTTCTTGGAATTCGCATCGTTCTGCAAAGAACATGGAATTATCAATAAAACTATTGCTCTGTATTCTCCCCAATCTAATGGTGTAGTAAAAAGGAAGAACATGACGCTGACAGAGATGATGAACTCCATGTTGCTGACAGCAGGACTTTCAAAGTGCTTTTGGGGAGAAGCAACGCTTACGGCTACATTTATTCTGAATAGAGTAATGTTTGCAACATCTGACATTACTCCTCATGAACTCTGGTTCAAGGTCAGACCCAACTTAAATGTCATTCGAGTGTGGGGGTGTCTCGCATATGTGAAGCTTCTAGACCTCAAGATTCAAAAGCTGGGAACGAGAACTACGAAGACCATATTTATGGGCTATGCTGATAAGAGTGATGCTCAGAGGTTCCTTGATATCGAATCTAATCATATCATAGAATCTCGTGACGCAGAATTCTTTGAAGACAAGTTTGCTAGGCACAAGAATGTTGTTCTCGCGGATGTCCCAAAGAATGCTGCTAGCACAGACGAGGCAAGTATCTCTCAGAAAAAAGTAGCCAAGAAGAAGTTATCGTTGATGAAACAATATTTGAACCAAAACTCGCTGAGCCGTGAGCAAAGTGAGTGAGGAGGCCGAAGGACTTTGGAGAAGACTTTGTTACCTATCATGTGGAAGCTGATCATCTTACCTATGATGAGACAATAAAGACCATAGATGCTATTTTCTTGAAAGAGGCTATCCATGACGAGTTTGACTCAATAACTTCTAATAATACTTGGAAGTTAGTCGATCTGCCTGAAGGAGCTAAACCCATCGGATACAAGTGAATCTTTAAGAAGAAGATGAAAGTAGACAGAACTATTGACAAGTTCAAGGACAGGCTAGTGGTCAAGGGGTTTTCTCAGATATAGGGGGTTGACTACTTCGACATATATGCTCCTATTGCACGGATGAGTACTATCAGGATGCCGATTCCACTAGGTGCTATAAACAGAATGGTGATTCATCAGATAAATGTCAAGACATTATTTCTGAATGGTGAACTGACTGAAAAGATTTACATGTAGCAGCCAGAAGGGTTTATCGTCAAGGGTCTTGAGGACAAAGTTTGCAAACTGGTAAAATCTCGGTATAGTTTGAAGCAAGCTCCCAAATTATGGTACGAGAAGTTTGAAAAAATCATCAGATCAAATGGTTACATGGTCAACAAAACTGATAAGTATGTGTACACGAAGTTCGCTGGTGATAGATATGTCATCGTTTGTCTTTATGTGGACGACATGCTAATACTAGGCACGGATGAAGAATGTGTCACTAGAAAAAAGATATTTCTCTTGTCTAAATTTAGTATGAAGGACATGGATGATGTAGATGTCATTATTGGAATTAAGATAATCCGGACGGAAGCTGGGCTTGCTCTATCACAAGCTCATTACGTGGAGAAGATGCTCATACGCTATGGATATCAAGATTTTCCAAGGATCGATACTCCATATAGATGTGACAAGAAATTAAAGCCTAATCCAGGAAAAAATGTCAGACAGTTGGAGTATTCTAACATTATCAGGAGCTTGATGTATGCTACAAATGCCACTAGGCCTGACATTGCTTTTGCTGTGGGGATGCTGAGTAGATTCACGAGTAACCCAGGTGTTGAACACTGAAAAGCTGTGAAGAGGGTGATAAGATACCTCAAGAAGACTCATAGGTTTGTACTTTACTATAGCGGAGATCCAGTGGTGGTAGAAGGCTTCAGTGATGCTAGTTGGTGCTCAGAAGAAGAGAGCGAGAGATCCACATGAAGATATATTTTCTCAATGGGAGGAGCTGACATATCATGAAAGTTGAAGAAGCAGACTATGCTCTCATGCTCATCGATGGAGTCTGAGTTCTATGCATTTGCAACTGCAACAATTGAAGCAGAATGGCTTCGGAAGCTCATGTACGATCTTCTAATGGTTGGTGTACAGATTCTGGCTGTACCGATATACTGCAACAACCAGGCAGCTGCAGCAGTAGCATCTAATAATCTCTTCAATGGAAGAAAGAAAACTGTGCGGCTTCAGCACAGAGCATTGAACAATCTCATCAAGACTGGTGTCATTGCAGTAGTGGATGTTCGGAGTCAGGAGAACCTGGCGGATCCGTTCACTAAAGGTCTCAAGCGCCAGCGAGTCGATGACACAACATGTAAAATGGGCTTGAAGAACCTCTGATATTGTGTCTTTGTAATCATACCATTAAGTTTTATGTTATTAGTTCAAAGAAAAATCTACTAGGCATCTAACTTTCGGTTCAAGGGAGGACCACTGACTAAAAAAATATCAGGTACAGCGGTTAGTCCTTATGGAAAATATAAGATACGTACCTGAAACCACTGTAGTCTACTTTTTTGTTCTATAGAATAATTCCTGTGTAAGGTTGGCTTCGACGCCTTAATGAGTTCTCGGGCAGAGTGAATAATTGACGTGCGCTGCAGGAAGCACGTGTAGTTCAACACTACAAGGGACTTGTATCCCATGCTACAGTAGTATGACACCACGATGAGGTAAAAATATAAAGCCTCGGCTGTGAGCCATGTCACAGCGGCAGTAGCGCTGCAAATAGGCATGTACCCTAATGCTGAAAATGTGGAGAGTTGTAGCACAACACTACTAAGAGGCCGGTGACTTCATGCTACAGTGGGTGACACAACATGAGGTAGTTAACCTCGGCTATGAGCCATGTCACAGCGGTGTAGCACTGCACGAAAGTGCAAGACTTTATGCTGGGATATAGTACAACACTACTAAGAGGCTAGTGACCTCATGCTACTGTAGGTGACACCACATGAGGTGGTTAACCTCAGCTATGAGCTATGTTACAGTGGGGTAGTACCGCACGGAAGCACAGTTCTTTATGCTGGGAAATATTAAACTCTCTTGAAAGGAACTCACCTAAGTGTATAGAAAGAGAGATAGTTCTTCTTTTGAGGGTAAACTTGTAGACATCCAAGATACATAAATCAAAACCAGGTCAACAAAGGGCCTTTAATGTGCGATTGGAGGCACATCTATGTAATTATGTGAGCGGGTAGAACAACGGCTATGTTTCAAAATTTAAGGCGTAGTCCATTCTGGTATCATACTGTCGTTTGACCCATACAGGAAGATTCAAGTCGTGGACGACATCTATCCTAATGCATGATGGACAGTCACTGTGAGGGACGCTTGACCATATATTATGATATATGTGGGATATTATTGGTATTTTTTACTTTGCTTTGTGAGTTTTTAGTCCTAGATTGGAAAACTACCAATATATATATATATCTCAATATATAGCTTTGCTTAGTATTGGTATATGCACATGGGGTAGTGGTCCATGTGGATTGATTTTCCTAGAGGGATTAAGTGTGAACCCCTTTATGACAATCTTAATTTTGTCACCACATTTGGAAAGTTTTCCTTAGGAGCTAAGCCCCAAAGGGGCTTAGCGACTCAGACTCAGACTCAGTCTCGGACTCGGACTCGGACTCGGACTCGGGCTCAAGGGCACAAAGTGGTTTTTTGTTGGCGCATTTTGCACTTAGCACGTCAGCATCGTCGCATGGTGCTCGTACGCTCTTTTTATGCGCGGGTTGCATGCACGGTTGCTTGCTCGGGACCCATACTTCGTGGCGCTATACGGCCGTGGAGCTATGCATCCAGGTGCTATGCGGCCTGGAGCTATACGGCTTGGTGCTATGCAGCCTGGAGCTATGCGTCCAGGGGCTATGCGTCTAGGTGCTATACGGACCAGAGCTATGCGTCTTGGTGCTATGCGGCCTGGAGCTATAAGGCAAAAAGCTATGGGACCTGATATGGAGGGGAAATGATTTGTTATTGGCGGCATCGTTCGAAGTGAGTGGCGCAGGTAGCGCACGATGGTGCATGGTTTTCTGTGTACGCTGCTGCTTTGGGCGCTGTCTGCTATCAGCAACTACTTTTGGCGTTTGGCGGCAGAGGCGACGCATGCGCCTTACTATCTGGTCTTCAGCGCATATGCGGCACGTGCTTTCTCGTTTGTTAATCAAATTAATTTTTTTTGTACAATGGAGGCGATGCATGCGCCTTGGTATCTTGTACTTAGATTGTCTTCTAGGACTTCTTTGTACTTTTTTTAGTTTGTTAAATAAGTCAAGTTCTTTTAGTTCTCCTTTTGATTTAATGGCAAACAAGATGGCGACTCTGCTGGGGACCTCCTTTTCCTCTGATGAGAAGTTGGTGACGTCGTCTGATGTGGCCAAGCTTGGCTCAATGCAAAAGATATTGGTAGTTCACTTCGACTAGTAAGCGTTCGAGGAAATGCTGTCGAAAGAAAGTGCTAGTCCTTCGCCAAGGCAAGCCAAGACCAAGAAGACACGCAGGACGTGGGTAGCAAAGGCCGATGTGTCTCGCCCAACTGCGGAGCAGACTCTTCCCTCCTCTCACTCTGTTGCTGATGATGTTCGTCAGGCGAACACCCAGGACGTCCACGTCTATGCGGAATCTCCGTCTAACGTAGAAACTGCTCAGCACCCATACTCTGGCAGAGGAAAGCACTATGATGCCAGACGTTCTGGTGCTAAGGCATGTGCTATGCTACCAAGAAGAAGGCCGCATAAGACTGACCATGCGACACCAGCTCAAAGCCGCAGGAAGATGATCGCATGCAGCCCTAACAACAACATAACTTCTATTTTTGTCCGTATCTAATTCGGCACAGATCCTATGCAGCTCGTCGAGAATAACGAAAGCCCAAACTTGGACTCTTTGTACTACGTGCCAACAGGTGCTAAGTCAAAGAAGCCCGGGGCAGTGCGAACTCATCAGGATCAAGCAATTGTCCAGTTAGCTGACCGTCAGCCGGCACCAATAACCGTTACACGGGCCCCTGATGGGAAGCTATATAAGTCTGCCTCGTGCGTCCATCCCGCAGATGCAAATAAACAGCGTCGGTCTCAAAAGTCTTCCATTGACGAACCGAGGAAAGTTCTTGTACGAACCTCGGATCATGGAGCAAATACAACACCTACGCACCTATGTACTCGGTCCTTTCAGGCCCATAAAAATGGTACAAATATAGAACAACCCTTGCTTAACTTGCGTAATGTGATCAATCACAAGAGCAAGACGAGGGAAACAACTGTGGCCAATGGAATATCCTCTCTAAGGTATCACTGTACCAAGATCATTATCAATTACTGCTGCAACAAAGTTGTAACACCCACAAAAAGGGAATCGGCCTTCCAGCGACTGTACCAGAAAGTACCTATCTGGCAAAAACCCGGAGATTAAGTGCAAGTACCAGCGGAGGAGGAGCTTCCCTTCACCTCATGCTACTCAACTTGGAGTCTTCGCGCCTCCAAGGAAGGAAAGAAGTCGGGTACCTCTAGTTCATCGCTCTCTATCTGTAAGCCCACTGATTTTCAGTAATTAATAATTTGGATTTTTCTGGATTCTTCAGGAATTTTCTGATAATTAAAACCTAGGTGTTTGGTAATTGAATAATTTTTAATTGCTGTTAATTAATATTAAAATATTATGAAAATAATATTTTATGGTGTAAAATGGAAAATCGGATATATGGTAATTTTCTGTGAATTTATTGGACTCCGAAAACCAGTTTAAAGCCCTAAAAATCGAAGTAGAATTAAACCGAATTAAACCCGTGCCAAATGTCCGACATCCCCATGAGAGCCGAAGCCAAGCCCAAGGAGCGTTGACCCAGCCCAAATCCTAGGTCAAACCCTAGTCCAATTTTTGTATGTATAAATACATAATTTTCTAAGTTTTTCTCCACAAATAAGAAGAAGAAAACAAATAACAAAAATCCCCAAAATCCCTAATTTCCCAATCCCTAACCCTAGCCGTAGCCGCCCCAGTAGAAACCCTAACCCCTCCGACTCTGGCGCACCGCCCGCGTCCGCCCGCAGCACCCCCTCTCCTCCGTCTTCTCCGATCCCGTCTGAGAACCTCGCCGCTGTCGGCCCGAGTGATCCCCCTCCGACGCTACTTCTCCGTCATCCTCCACGAACAGCAGCCCGACGAGTCCCTCGTTCCGGCCGTCAACCTCCGACGACGAACCCCACTCATCCTCCACCTCCCTCTCCTTCACCCAAGTCCGCCCGCAGCCCCGCTCGAGTTCTCCCCCAAACTCCTCAGCCTCATCCCCGCCCGGACACCCCGCAGAGTTCCCCGACCGAGCCCCTCTCTGTCGACCACCGCACACCGAACTCCTCACTTTGACCCATCTTCCTCCTCCACCCCACGCCGCCTTGCGCCTCCGCTGCCCACGTCGACCACCCCCTTCACAGCCTCCGCCTACCCATCCCCACACTCCGCCAGCAACTCCCAGCTCCCCGACTCCTCTTCGTCGCCTCCACTCACTGTGCTCTGCCCGGCCAGCCCGTCGTCTTCTCCAGCGACGCCTCCCCAGCCTCCGCCGAGTCATCTCCGCCCTACTCCGGCGAGCCCCCGTCGCCATATGACAGAAACCCTAACCCTAACGCAGCGGACACGCAGGACACGAAGGACACGTTCGGACACAGGAAATCAGTCTTCACGGAGCCCTGTTCATGTATTCTTTTCTCTCTCCTCGCTGATCCGATTTCTGTTCCGTCAGTTGCGTCGCGTAGACTGAGTGACCCCCTCGATGCCTGTGTAACTCGCTCGGTGCGTCGCGTCCTGTGGGGATCGCACACCGCAATCCAAAAACAGAAAAAATAACGCCCTGATTCACCCCAGAACTGAGTGCGCCCCGCCAAACGGGACGACTTGGTCGCACACGGTCTTTACCAAAACGTGCGCGTCATTGATACGGACGTTTGGGATTTCGCAGAAGTCGATTCGGATGTGCGTGCACACCGGAATCAACGCGTATCCGCCGACAACGCCCCGTATCCGCCTATTCTGGAACACGCTGTAACTTTGTGTACACATGTCAGATCGAGACAAAACTTGCGCCATCGGACTCGTAGCAATACGTTGGTCCTGTGACCCAAGTTTAGTTCGATTCTGAGAACGTTGACGAAATCGCGTGTCGTGGGCCCCACAAGCTCCACTCGACGGGCGATTTTGTGATCGGCTCATCGGAATCCAATTCTGAAAGTTCCGTTGGGTTCGTATCATCGTTCCTGACCTGTTGACACTAAGTTTGGCAAATTTGAAGACCTTTGTCCCTGACACATTTTTCGGTGCAAAGCGGGCCCACATGTGGACCCCGTTTTGACCCAAAATTACCATTTTTGCCCTTGTCTCCAAATTGGACTCAAGGACAGGCGTTTCTAGCTATTTGATATTTTTTGAATCTAATGGTGATATTTATTTCAGCAATCGGAGTAGTACCTGCAGATCGCACTGAGACCAGAGCTACAGTTGGAGCCAGGACCCCAGGCAAGTATACCTTGCCAAATCCTACAGTTTTGCTACTTATTTTCTTGACTTAGTTATACATCAGTGGGCAAGTATACCTTGCCAACTTGGAGTTCTTGTTGCATATTTCCTTGCTTTATTTATATCGTTCTGCATGCTTGACCTAGGACCGTGTGACTTACTTAGCGTCCGATTATTAGTCGGGTGCCAACACTGTATACGGTGTTGTGTATTGTCATCTAGAGATGGACATTCGTGACCCCTTTACATTCTCGTACTTGTCTTATCAAGTACACTATAAACCAGGATACTTGACACTATTCATGGACAGGATCTTTCTGAGATATTCATGGTAATTCTGTATAGGATACAGACTTTATGGCATTGACATTTTATATCCCTAGATATTAGATGACTTGTGCATTAGATACGATCGTGCGTGACATGGACATGAGGTATTATGGACATGAGACGTATGGTTACATTGGGTGGGGAGAGACACACAGGCTACAGGCTGACCATATATATACACCCCTATTATTGTGAGGCACAAGACTCTGAAGCCCGAGCTTGGCCCATTACTCATTATTACTGCTGCTACCGGCTCCCCGACACCGAGCTTGTAGCGGCGTCAGCCTGAGTTCTAGTGCTGCTCTCAGCTTGCATATCACTTAGCTGGTTATTTAGTATTCCCTTATTGTTCCATCTATTGTCGGAGAGACCCACAGGCTACAGATTGATTATGTTATGCCGGCTACTCAGTCTCCCACTGAGCTAGACCACCTCATGATATCACTGCTACCGGCTCCCCTACACAGAGCTTGTAGTTGTTTCAACCTAAGTACTATTGATGTTCTCTCTTGTATTTCACACATATGGTTACATACTTACCTTATTTATTTCATTATTTGCTGTACTGCATTTATTTTGGCATGAGCTTTCTTGTACCTTGCTATGTCCCCTGAGGACCTGGATCCGAATTATGTCCCCAGGATTTATAGACGAGATCTATCCCGAGGTATACGGGACCGCAGCAGGAGCAGATATAGGAGCTGATATAGGAGCTGTACCGACCTTCGAGGATGAGATCACACCAAAGGACTTCTCCTGAGTATTGGCTTTATATACTCATTTATTTCTATTTCCAGTTCCTTTATTTTCCAGTCTATTGCATTTATGTATCAGACTTATTCTCGGATTGTTCTCCGAGACACCATTATTGAGATTGTTAGTTTATTCTTATTTGCATTGATTCTGGCATTTGATCTGTGATTATCTGTTGTGAATGAGATTAGAATAGACTGTGACTTGTATCATTGGACCTACTTATTCTTATATTACAGCTTAAGCATGCCCCGATGGATCCATTAAATTGGGTTTGTCCATCGGTGTGTGCTGCTGGCCATTATCACGCGTCTGGTCCCTCGGTATTTTGGGACTGGGGCGTGACATAGTTTTTGTGGTGGCCCATGCAGGTCAACGACTAAATTGTTCGGTTTCAACTTAGGGACCGAGCAAGCCTGCAATAAGAATAGAATAAGTTTTTAGGATCTCATCCACTTGCTTGAAACGTTCTTGATATCTATATCGGATTCAAATTAATTTCTTGACTCGTATCCTGCCTTGATTCCTGAGCGCCCTTATAGTTTATTTTGGTTGCAGAGAAATGAATCCCCAAGTCGGCGAAGAGACTCATCCAGGAACACCACAAGGTGTTGTGGTTACCCACGAAGATAAAGTGATATCAGTTGGTGCAGGTCAATCATCACAACGACGTAGTCCAGCAAGTCAGCATACCTCGAGAATCCAGGAAGATGACGTTCCACCATTGACGCAGTTTACTCCACCGATGCCTACCGTTCCACAAAGGCAGGCTATGAACGAACAACAAATATTTCGAATGTTCTACGCGATGGTGCAAGCCCATCAGAAGGTTTAGGAAGAAGCTCAGCAGATCCAAGCGGAGAAGTTCATCGACAGATTTAGCTCGGAGTTACGAAAGATAATCAGCTCCGTTGCAACGGACGTTCTTACTACAGCACAGGCCATAGAGTACAACACAAGGATAGAGTCCAGCCAGAAGTGGCCGTATGCATCAGCACCAGACCAAGCACAACAAGAAAGAGTTGCAAAGCGACCACAGATGAATCCACTACCAAGAGTAGCACCCAGAGCCTTATTTCTTCCTACTTGTCAGCATTGTCGCAAGAAAGGCCATATTGAGAAAGAATGCAGACGCAAGTTAGGATTATGCTTGATTTACGGAATCAGTCAACACTTTGCTAGGAACTGTTCTCAGCATCGAGAGAAAGTAGTGATGACTCATCAACCAGCCACATCAGCACCAGCCGGAGCACCCCAGGAAGAAGTTGGAAAGAGTTCTCCCATGCACCAGCCACCAGAAGCATCTCCGCAAGTACTACCTGTCTGTCCGTATTATCGCAGGCGAGGCCATATAGAGAACGAGTGTAGACGCAAAAGAAAATTATGCTTAGCTTGCGGATCCAGTCAGCATTTATTAAAGGAATGCCCCGAACGTCGAGAAAGAGCGCTAATGTCACCAGCACCAACGCCAGCCTCTCCAGCATTGGAAGCACCGCAAACGAGAGTTGAAGGAGTCAGACCACCAGCCCCAGGAGGGAATCAGCCGAGGCCACCCTTGGCACCACAAACAAAACTCTTCCAGCAGGCTCAACAGCAGCAGAGGAATCAACTGCAAGAACGTGAACAAGCTCCAGCGATGATTTTGAAAGACGCGCAGACCCAAGGAGTAGCTAATATGCAAAAAATTTCGTAGTTATCTGTTTATCAATTTATTTTATTTTGTGCCTATTGGTTCGTGACCTCAGCCTTAACCTATGTAATTTTGACCTTGCTCATAATTGATAACCGTAGAGATGGTAGTCTCTTTTGTTAATTGCTTATTTTATTTTGTCTTTGTGAACTTGAATTAAGTTGTACCTTCTTCCATCCTCATATAGCGTACTTATATTTTATATACTATCTTGACTTATGCTGCTATAGTATAGCATAGTTTTTGTAAGCCTATTCTTTATCAAGCTTGTTCAGGATATATGTGTTATTGGGGCCTGATCGACCCCACTAATATAATTGTCTATTCAGAATCAATGTATTACGGTCTGATCAACCTTAGTGCATTTGATTCGCTCTTCGCACGACTACTTCACGTGGATTGAGATATATAGTTGACTAGTATACTTGCCCTCTAGATATGTCTGAGCATATCGTATCAGTTACATAACTGTACTAATACGAGCATGCGAACAAAGGATTACGAGAATAGGATTTCAATCCATAATTGTCTTGACAAATCCCATTTGAATTCGTTAAACGCCTTGATCCTGATACTTCTATTCTATTACCTCACCTTTGAACTCTTTATTATTGATATCTGTCTTTTTTTGTTTCGGAAAGACGAAACCTCGTGCTTGGTATAAGTCTGATATATAGACAGTACTAGATATACCCCACAGGCCGGTCGCATTATTGATGACCCTTTTATATATGATTAAGAGAATATCATAGGTGATATGTTTGGTGTTAAAGACTTGAGGATTCAATAACATGATTTAATAAGTTGGGGGCATAGCTTTACTAAATGTATAGCCTTAGATGATAGATGGGTAAATTCTAAGTTGGGTAGAGACCGCAATGTTCACTTGAGAGGAATTCGTTAGACTGTAATTCAGTGAGGTTGGATAGAGAGAATCCTACCATATTTTAATTTCGAAGACAAAATTTTTATAAGTTGGGTAGATTTTAAGCCCCCTGATTTTCAGTAATTAATAATTTGGATTTTTCTAGATTCTTCAGGAATTTTCTTATGATTAAAATCTAGGTGTTTGGTAATTGAATAATTTTTAATTGCTGTTAATTAATATTAAAATATTATAGAAATAATATTTATGGTGTAAAATGGAAAACCGGACATATGGTAATTTTCTGTGAATTTATTGGACTCCGGAAACCAGTTTAAAGCCCTGAAAACCGATGTAGAATTAAACCAAATTAAACCCGTGCCAAACGCCCGACATCCCCATGAGAGCCAAAGCCAAGCCCAAGGAGCGTTGACCCAGCCCAAATCCTAGGTCAAATCCTAGTCCAATTTCTGTATGTATAAATACATAATTTTCTAAGTTTTTCTCCACAAATAAGAAGAAGAAAACAAATAACAAAAATCCCCAAAATCCCTAATTTCCCAATCCCTAACCCTAGCCGTAGCCGCCCCAGTAGAAACCCTAACCCCTCCGACTCCGGCGCACCGCCCGCGTCCGCCCGCAGCACCCCTCCTCCTCCGTCTTCTCCGATCCCGTCTGAGACCCTCGCCGCTGCCGGCCCGAGTGATCCCCTCCGAAGCTACTTCTCCGTCATCTGCCACGAACAGCAGCCCGACGATTCCCCCGTTCCGGCCGTCGACCTCCGACGACGAACCCCACTCATCCTCCACCTCCCTCTCCTTCACCCAAGCCTGCCCGCAGCCCCGCTCGAGTTCTCCTCCAAACTCCTCAGCCTCATCCCCGCCCGGACACCCCGCAGAGTTCCCCGACCGAGCCCTTCTCCGTCGACCACCGCACGCCAAACTCCTCACTTCGACCCATCTTCCTCCTCCGCCCCACGCCGCCTGGCGCCTTCGCTGCCCACGTCGACCACCCCCTTCACAGCCTCCGCCTACCCATCCCCACACTCCGCCAGCAACTCCCAGCTCCCCGACTCCTCTCCGTCGCCTCCACTCACTGTGCTCCGCCCGGCCAGCCCGTCGTCTTCTCCGGCGACGCCTCCCCAGCCTCCGCCCTACTCCGGCGAGCCCCCGGCGCCTTGTGACAGAAACCCTAACCCTAACGCAGCGGGCATGCAGGACACGAAGGACACGTTCGGACACAGGAAATCAGTCTTCACGGAGCCCTGTTCAGGTATTCTTTTCTCTCTCCTCGCTGATCCGATTTCTGTTCCGTCAATTGCGTCGCGTAGACTGAGTGACCCCCTCGATGCCCGTGTAACTCGCTCGGTGCGTCGCGTCCTGTGGTGATCGCACATCTTGATCAAAAATAAGAAAAATAACGCCCTGGTTCACCCCAGAACTGAGTGCGCCCTGCCAAACGGAACAACTTGATCGCACGCGGTCTTTACCGAAACGTGCACGTCATTGATATGGACGTGTGGTATTTCGCAGAAGTCGATTCGGATGTGCGTGCACACCGAAATCAACGCGTATCCGCCGACAACGTCTCGTATCCTCCTATTCTGGAACACACTGTAACTTTGTGTACATACGTCGGATCGAGACGAAACTTGTACCATCAGACTTGTAGCAATATGCTGGTCCTGTGACCCAAGTTTAGTTTGATTTTGAGAACGTTGACGAAATTGCGTGTCGTAGGCCCCATAGGCTCCACTCGACGGCCGATTTTGTGATCGGCTCATCGGAATCCAATTCTGGAAGTTTCGTTGGGTTCGTATCATCGTTCCTGACCTGTTGACACTAAGTTTGGTGAATTTGGAGACCTTTGTCCCTGACATATTTTTCGGTGCAAAGCGGGCCCACATGTGGACCCCGTTTTGATCCAAAATTGCCATTTTTGCCCTTGTCTCCAAATTGGACTCAAGGACAGACATTTCTAGCTATTTGATATTTTTTGAATCTAATGGTGATGTTTATTTCAACAATCGGAGTAGTACCTGCAGATCATACTGAGACCAGAGCTACAGTTGGAGCCAGGACCCCAGGCAAGTGTATCTTGCCAAATCGTGCAGTTTTGCTACTTATTTCCTTGACTTAGTTATACATCAGTGGACAAGTATACCTTGCCAACTTGGAGTTCTTGTTGCATATTTCCTTGCTTTATTTATATTATTCTGCATGCTTGACCTAGGACCGTGTGACTTACTTAGCGTCCGATTATTAGTCGGGTGCCAACACTGTATGCGGTGTTGTGTATTGTCATCTAGAGATGGACATTCGTGACCCCTTTACATTCTCGTACTTGTCTTATCAAGTACACTATAACCCCGGATACTTGACACTATTCATGGACATGATCTTTCTGAGATATTCATGGTGATTCTGTGTAGGATACAGACTTTATGGCAATGATATTTTATATCCCTAGACATTAGATGACTTGTGCATTAGATACGATCGTGCATGACATGGACATGAGGCATCATGGACATGAGACGTATGGTTACATTGGGTGGGGAGAGACACACAGGCTATAGGCTGACCATATATATACACCCCTATTATTGTGAGGCACAAGACTCTGAAGCCCGTGTAAACCCCCTCACCAAAATTTAGGCCTAATTTGCTTAGATAGTGAAATTAGGGCTAGTTTGAACCAATTAGAATTAGAACACGGCTTTTATTTAATTATGCAATAATTAAATATCGTGTAGCGCACCTTACCGTTGCTTCGATAATTGGAGTACCTCACTAGCCATTGCCTGTCTAGAAACTCCACGATCTCATCCCAGACATGCCGCCTACTATTCTGACCCTTGTGCAACTTATAATATTGCTCTCTGATGCTATATTTTAGCCGCACAATAAACGTCGCGGACGTTATTTCTTAATTCGATATAAATTCCAATTTTGTACCCTTGTGCGTCCCAATCGAAATTGGGGACACAATCTTGACCATTTTGTGCAAACCAAATTTTATTAATACTCTACACTGTCCCCTCTACGCCCTGACACTTGTGGCCCACCTAAAATTAATCCCATGTACTCCTAATTAATTCTAGAACATCGTGCGCGTTTCGATTTAATTAAGTAAATTTAATTTTTGCCTTTGTGCAATTTTCTAATTTTTGGGGGGGCTTTTATGCAAAAATGCCCTTTAGTGTCCCCACCATTGGACAATTCATGAAGAAACTCAATTTTCCTTTCACGTAGATTTTTCCGTAATTTTTAGCATGTGCAACGCGCGCACATCGCCCTCGTATATTTTTAACCCCATCCTTGTATTTTAATCATGCAATTATAGCCCTTCCAAACACCCCCATGGCAAGCCCAAGGCCTATCTCAAGAGAATGTTGACCAAGGTCAACTATTCCTAGGTCAACCCAATCCCATGTGCCTATAAATACATTAATTCCTTTTTACTTTTCCTTTTTATTCCTAAAACCTAAATCTCAACAGCCGACTACTATTCTTCTTCTTCCTCCCCCTTTCCCGGCCAACTCGCCGGAGCTCCCCCGCCGGAACCCCTAAGTTGACCCTCACCGTCCGAGAGCAACGTCGGCTCGGAATTCTAGGCTTGTCGTTGCAAAATCATCGCATGTATGGAATCCGATAGTTCCGAGCTCCAGTTCCAATAGGGCAAGAAAAGAGGCATCGGCGGCGCCAAGAGGGACTCCCAGTTCTACGAGTCCTTCACGTTCGACGGAGATGAGTACTCGCTGTACGACTGTACCTACCTCTGCAAGAAGGACGAAGAGGAGCCGTACATTGGGAAGATTATAAAGATCTGGGAGCATGATGGTAAGAAGAAGGTGAAGATCCTGTGGCTCTTCCGCCCGTCCGACGTCCTGAGCTATCTGGGAGGCCACGCTCCCGCGGAGAAGGAGATCTTCTTGGCTTCTGGAGAAGGCGTTGGGCAATCCAATATTAACCCGCTGGAATCTATTGCCGACAAATGTTCTGTGGTATGCATATCTGTAAACACCCTGATTTTGAGAATAATTTTAAAATGAGATATTCCGAATTTTTGGTATTTTTTGGAATATAAAACAATGGTGATTGTGATTTAAAATTTTTTTAAGTGTTGCTAATTGGGGTTAAAATATTCTGGAAGTAATAAATTATTGTGTAAAATGAAAAACCGGACGCCTGGCATTTTTCGGTGGAATTATTGGACCCCGGAGCAACGATTTAAGGTCAAAAAGCTATTGGATTGTGAACCGAACCCAAGCGAACCAGAACCCGAAAACCCGCTAAGAACCCGACCCGTCAGCGAACCCTAGCCGTGAACACTGTAGCCAACTTAAACCCCTGTCTCGGCTTTCGTGCTCTACCCCCGCCGCTAGACCCTCTCCCATCTCTTCCCGCCGAGACTCCCAAGCACCTAGCCGTCGACGCATCGTTCTTTCCCTTCACGCGTCCAGAACCCCCGACCTCCTTGAGCGCCGCCGCGTCCGCCCTCGGCTCCTCGCGTCGATCCGCTGTTCCCGGGCGAGTTCGATCTCGCCGCCGACCGACTGTCTCTGACCTCGACTTCGCCGCCGTCCGCGAGGGCCCCCGTTCACCTCGCCAACCCCCGCGAATCCCTAGGCCGGCCGCCCGCTGACCTAGCTCCGACTCCTCGAACACAGCCACTCTCTGAACTGGCCCAGCAGACACAGGACACACTGCATGGACACGACCAGGACTCGGCTCGCGTCAACTTGGTTTTCGGACACGCAGAATTCAGCATTCACGGAGCCCTGTTCAGGTACCATTTTATTTCACCTTACAACTCTGTTTTCGATTCAGTCAGTTGCTACACGTAGACTGTATAACCCTCTCGGTGCCCGTGTAACTCGCTCAGAGCATCGCGTCCCGGGTTGATCGCACACCGCGATCCAAAAACAGGAAAAACTACACCATGTTTCACCCCGGAACTGAGTACGCCCCGCCAAACGGGACGACTTGGTCGCACGCAGTCTTTACCGAACTGTGCGCGACGTTGATACGGTCGTGTGGGATTTCGCAGAAGTGGATTCGGAGGTGCGTGCACCCCGAAATCAACGCGTATCCGCCGTCGACACCCCGTATCCGATCTTCCTGGAACACGCTGTAACTTTGTGTACACACGTCGGATCGAGACGAAACTTGCGCCATCGGACTCGTAGCAATACGCTGGTCCTGTGACCCAAGTTTGGTCCGATTCTGAGAATGTTGACAAAATTGTGTATCGTGGGCCCCACCGGCTCCACCTGACGGATGATTTTGTGAACGGTTCATCGGAATCCAATTCTGGAAGTTCTGTTGGGTTTGTATCATTGTTCCTGACTTGTAAACACTGAGTTTGCAGAATTTGGAGACCTTTGACCCTGGCACGCTTTTCGGTGCAAAGTGGCCCACAGGTGGACCCCGCTTTGACCGAAAATGACCTTTTTGCCCCTGTGTCCAAATTGGACGTAAGGACAGGCATTTCTAGTAGTTTGACATCTTCTGAGACTATTGGTGATGTTTATTACAGCTTTTGGAGTAGCACCTACCGGACCCACTGATACAGGGACAGTTGTTGTTACCCAGACATCAGGCAAGTGTACCTTGCCAACTTTGCAGTCTTTATATATATTTTTCCTTGCTTTATTATATTTCTGTGCATACTTAACCTAGGACCGTATGAAGTACTTAGCGTCCGATTATCAGTCGGGTGCCAACACTGTACGCAGTGTTGGGTACTGTCATCTAGAGATGGACATACGTGACACTTTATATTCTCGTACTTGTCTTACCAAGTACACTATGACCCAGGACACTTGACACTATTCATGAGACAGAATTTTCCCGAGATATTCGTGGTAATTCTGTATAGGATACAGGACATGGACATTAGATGCTTAGATATAGTATGACTGGTTGCATTAGCTATGATCCCGTTTGACATGGACATGAGACGTTGTGGTCATGATATGCGTGGTTACATTGGGTGGGGAGAGACACACAGGCTACAGGCTCTTCCATATATATATATACATCCACTATTATTGAGAGGTCGTAGACTCTCGGAGCAGAGCTAGACCTACTACCGGTTATTACCACTACCGGCTCCCCGACACAGAGCTTGTAGTGGCCCAGCCTGAGTACTCGTGCTGCTCTCACTTGCATTTTCACATAGATGGTTATATAGCTTACCCTATTATTCTCATTATTTGCTGCACTGCTTATATTTTGGCTTGTATATTTTCTGTACCTTGCTATGTCCCCTGAGGACCTGGATATGGATTATGTCCCCAGGATTTGAGGACGAGATCTACCCCGAGATATACGTGACCGGAGCAGGAGCTGATCCAGGAGTTGTACCGCCATCCGAGGATGAGGTATTAGCCGAGGACTTCTCCTGAGCATCCATGTTTCATGCTCAGTATTTATTATTTATTTCAGTCGTTTACTTTCTGTCCTGTTGAACCAATGTATTAGATATTTATCGGGTTATTTCCCGAAGTACTTGGTTGAGACTTGCTGATGATTTACATTCCTTATTATTCTGTGGATCATATTTTATATCTTGTGTGGATGAGATTAGTTGTGCCATGATTGTCGTAGACTTGTTATTTTACAGCTTAAGTACGCCCTGATGGCTCCATTAAATTGGGTTATCCATCGGTGCGTACTGCTGGCCATTGACGCGCGTCCAGTCCCTCGATATTTTAGGACTGGGGCGTGACATGGTTTTTGTGGTGGCCCATGCAGGTCAACGACTAAATTATTCGGTTTCAACTTAGGGACCGAACCAGCCTGCCCTAAGAATAGGATAAGTTATAGGATCTCATCCATTAATTAAACCATTATTGAACTCTTTATCGAACTCAAAATTGTTACTTGAACTGCATCCTGTGTTGATTCCTCTGTGCCTTCTTACAGTTTATCTTTTGATTACAGAGTAATGGATCCTAGAAACGGAGACGAGATTCCATTGGATACGCCACACGACGCTGTGGTTACGTATACAGACGGAATGACCCCAGGGGATGGAGGACAAGCATCGCAGAGCGATCAGACCGGTCAACCTAATCCAAGGTTCCGGAGAGATGACATCCCACCTCCACCACAGTTCACTCCCCAGATGCCAGTTTTCCCGCCCGGGCAGGCCATGGACGGGCAACAGATGTTCCAGATGATGTATTCCATGATGCAGGCCCAGCAGCAGATTCAGCAAGAGGCCCATCGCCAGAAAGCAGAGTATCTGAGGACCAGCCTGGTATCCGCATTGGAGCAGGCAAATCCACCAACGAGGCGAACATCGACGGGATCTATCACCGATTTCCGTCATCTCAAGCCTCGTATATTTTCTGGCAAAGAGGGGCCAACAGAAGTTCATGAATGGCTCACAAACATACATCATCAGTTGGAAGCCGCTGAACTTCCAAGAGAGAAGTGGATGACTGCAGTCAGAATGCAGTTAACTGATAATGCGCATCACTGGTGGTTAGCAGAAGAAAGGAGGCTCGGACAGGACCGAGTCACTTGGAAAGAGTTCTCCAGACTCTTCCAAGAGATGTATATTCTGGCAGTTGCACGATCAGAGCTCAGAGACAAGTTCAACCGCCTCATCCAAGGTAGTATGACAGTGGAGGAATACAATGCAGAGTTTATACGCCTAGGTCGCTTCGCTCCGACATTGATTTCAACAGAGGAAGAAAAAGCTGAAAAGTTCTTTGATGGACTAAAGTTCGAGCTTCAGAGATTAATTGGCTCCGTCGCACCTACATCTTATACTGAGGTCCTTGCAGCAGCACGACGCATGGAGCACGTCACTAGAAGGGAATCGAATCTGAAGAGGCCAAACCCATCCGTACCATCCAAGACAGCACCAGAAGATTCTGCGAAACGATTCCAGAGGAGTATACCGGAGAGAGCAGCACACCGGAACAGACCTCTTCCTACTTGTCACCACTGTGGCAAAGTAGGACACATTGAGAAGGAATGCAGACGTAAGTTAGGACTATGTCTGAGCTGCGGATCCAACCAGCACTTTTCTAGGGACTGTTCTGAACGCAGAGACGGAGCACAGAGACTAGCTTTACCTGCACTACGACCAACTACAGGAGCAGTAGGAGCACAGCAGACAGGAGCTGGAGGAGTCAGACCACCAGCTACAGGAGGCTACCAGCAGAGACCACCACTGGCACCGCAGGCAGCCCTATTTCAGCAGCAGCAGAGAGGACCAGCTCAAGGTCGAGGCCAGGCATTCACCTTAGCTGTTGAGCAAGAGGCTACAGCAGGCGAGGTCATCGCAGGTACTATTTTAGTAGCTTCATTACCAGCTGTAGCATTATTTGATTCTGGAGCATCGCATTCATTTATAGCAGCTAGCTTTGTTGCCACCCATAGAGTAGCTACTGCACCCCTACCGAAGATGAAGAGGATTCTTACGGGAGGGGAAATTATTCCGGTTAGTGATGTCTGTAGATCATGTTCAGTAGTAGTTTGTGGCCAAGAAATGCGAGCTCAATTTTTGATCTTTTCTATGCCGGACTATGATGTCGTACTTGGTATGGACTGGTTAAGTCAGTATCATGCGACTCTTGATTGTCGGCTTGGAAATGTTATATTTAGACCGCCTGGACATCCAGAATTCGAGTTTCTTCGAGGAGCAGTAGAGCAAGGAGTTCAGCCTACTCTTAGGGTATTATCTGTAGAAGAGGAGACAGGTTACACAAGAGTCATATCTGAGTTTGTGGATGTATTTCCCGATGATCTTTCAGGTTTACCACCTGATCGGGAAATAAAATTTACAATAGACTTAACTCCAGGAGCAGAGCCTATCACTTCATCGGTATATCGGCTAGCACCCAAGGAGTTAGTAGAGTTGAAAGAACAGGTGGATGATCTTCTGGAGAAGGGTTTCATTCGGCCCAGTGTTTCACCTTGGGGAGCACCCATATTATTTGTGCCAAAGAAGGATGGAACAGTGCGATTGTGCATTGATTACAGGGCACTAAATGTTGTGACCATCAAGAACAGGTATCCCTTGCCACGCATTGATGATCTATTCGATCAATTGAGTGGTGCAAGGGTATTCTCGAAGATTGACCTTCGATTCGGCTATCATCAGATCAAAGTAAGAAAGGAAGACATACCGAAGACAGCTTTCAGGACCAAGTATGGACATTATGAGTTCTTGGTGATGCCGTTTGGTTTAACCAATGCACCAGCAGTGTTTATGAGCTTAATGAACAGAGTCTTCCATCAGTTCTTGGATAAATTCGTGGTGGTGTTCATTGACGACATCCTCATATATTCCAAGAGCTACGAAGAGCACGAGGAGCATCTCAGAATCGTGTTAGAGACCTTGAGACAGGAAAAGTTATACGCCAAGCTCAGTAAGTGTGAGTTCTGTATAGACAAAGTGCCTTTCTTGGGACACATCATATCAAGAGAAGGACTTTCAGTGGATCCAGAGAAAGTTGCGACGATAGAGACTTGGCCTACACCCACATCAGTTGCAGAGGTGAGAAGTTTTCTTGGACTTGCGGGATATTACAGAAGGTTTGTAGAAAATTTCTCGAGGATTGCAGAACCGATGACGAAGCTGACACGCAAAGATCAGGAGTTTATATGGACAGAAGACTGCCAGAAGGCCTTCGAAGAATTGAAGAGGAGATTAACAACAGCACCTGTCTTGACTCTTCCTACAGGGTCAGGAGATTTTGTTGTTTACAGTGATGCATCAGGTAGTGGACTGGGATATGTTTTGATGCAACATGGCAAAGTCATTGCTTATGCATCAAGACAGTTAAAGGTTCACGAGAAGAACTATCCAACACATGATCTGGAGTTAGCAGCAGTTATATTTGCATTAAAGATTTGGAGGCACTACCTTTATGGGGAAAGGGTTGAAATCTTCACCGATCACAAGAGTCTGAAGTATGTATATACTCAGAAGGAGCTAAACATGAGGCAAAGATGCTGGCTGGAATTGATGGTAGATTTTGACATAGATCTGCAGTATCATCCGGAAAAGGCAAATGTTGTTGCAGATGCGCTCAGCAGGAAGCCTACGGCTTATTTCTTGACGATGCAGCCCGAGATATTAAAAGATCTACAGGAGCTTCAGATAGAGGTGGTCTTACCAGGACAGAATGGCTTGATGGCTAATCTTGAAATTAAGTCATCACTCGTGGAGAAGATTAAGGAGGCATTGCCCACCAATGCTAGGTTCCGAAGACTGAAGGAGAGGACAGAAGCGGGCATGCAGACAGGACTTCGCATTCACGAAGATGGGACATTGAGGTTTGGAAATCGCCTGTATGTTCCAAATGGAGAATTGAGACATGAGTTAATGACGGAAGCACATAGCTCTATATACTCTGTTCACCCAGGAGGAACCAAGATGTACCGAGATTTGAGACAGTATTACTGGTGGCATGGAATAAAAAAGGAGATTGCGAGATTTGTGGCCAAATGCTTAGTCTGCCAGCAAGTAAAGGCCGAACATCAAAGGACTGCAGGTATGTTACAGCCACTTTCGATACCAGAATGGAAGTGGAAGCATATAACGATGGATTTTGTCACAGGATTTCCAAGGAGCCCCAGCGGAAAAGACGCAGTATGGGTGATTGTGGATCGACTCATTAAATCGGCCCACTTCTTGCCATTTAGAGTTGGACAGTCCACAGAGGTACTAGCCGACATGTATATGCGATAAATTGTCAAATTATATGGAGTGCCTGTTAGCATTGTATCGGATCGAGATTCGAGATTTATATCTCATTTCTGGAGAAGCATGCAAGAGAGTCTGGGCACCAGGCTCAAATTCAGCACGGCATACCACCCACAGACAGACGGCCAATCAGAGCGCACCATTCAGATCTTGGAGGACATGTTGAGATCATGTATGCTAGACTTTGGAGGATCTTGGGAAGATCATCTGCACTTAGTGGAGTTCTCCTACAACAACAGTTATCAGGCCAGCATCCAGATGGCACCATTTGAAGCTTTATACGGAAGGAAGTGCAGATCGCCTATATGTTGGAGTGACGTTGGCGAACGTCAAATACTGGGCCCAGAATTGGTAACTCAGACAGTGGAAAAGGTGAAACAGATCCAGAATAATCTACGAGCAGCCCAAGACAGACAGAAGCATTGGGCAGATACGCACAGACGTCCCCTAGAGTTCAAACAAGGAGAGCACGTGTTCTTGAGGATTTTGCCCACTCGTGGTACTATCAGATTCGGAAGCTGAGGCAAGTTGAGCCCAAGGTATATTGGGCCATTTGACATTCTAGAGCGCGTTGGTGAGGTGGCTTATCGTCTTGCATTACCTCCATCTTTAGAGGGAGTGCATGACGTATTCCACGTCTCACAGCTGCGAAGGTACGTGACCGACCCAAGTCACGTAGTCGATCATTCAGAGATTGCAGTGGGCCCAAGCTTGAGATATGAAGAACAACCAGTTGGCATTCTCGATGTCAGTGAGAAGACATTGCGGGAACAGACAATCCGATTGGTTCGTGTAGCATGGAAACATTATTCTCCTGGCGAATCAACTTGGGAACGAGAAGATAGTATGCGCCAGCGTTACCCCCACTTGTTCGAGGAGGCAGTTGTAAACTAAGCAACCTTGTATTTCCATAACTCTTTCTTTTGTAGCTTATTCTTTGATTGCGAGGACGCAATCCTTTTAAGGAGGAAAGATTGTAAACACCCTGATTTTGAGAATAATTTTAAAATGAGATATTTCGAATTTTCGGTATTTTTTGGAATTTAAAACAATGGTGATTGTGATTTACAAAAATTTTAAGTGTTGCTAATTGGGGTTAAAATTTTCTGGAAGTAATAAATTATTGTGTAAAATGAAAAACCGGACGCCAGGCATTTTTTGGTGGAATTATTGGACCCCGGAGCAACGATTTAAGGTCAAAAAGCTATTGGATTGTGAACCGAACCCAAGCGAACCAGAACCGAAAACCCGCTGAGAACCCGACCCGTCAGCGAACCCTAGCCGTGAACAATGTAGCCTACTTAAACCCCTGCCTCGACTTCCGTGCTCCACCCCCGCCGCCAGACCCTCTCCCATCTCTTCCCGCCGAGACTCCCAAGCACCTAGCCGTCGACGCATCGTTCTTTCCCTTCACGCGTCCAGAACCCCCGACCCCCTCGAGCGCCGCCGCGTCCGCCCTCGGCTCCTCGCATCGAGCCGCTGTTCCCGGGCGAGTTCGATCTCGCCGCCGACCGACTGTCCCTGACTCGCGTCGAGCCGCTGTTCCCGGGCGAGTTCGATCTCTCCGCCGACCGACTGTCCCTGACCTCGACTTCGCCGTCATCCGCGAGGGCCCCCGTTCACCTCGCCAACCCCCGCGAATCCCTAGGCCGGCCGCCCACTGACCTAGCTCCGACTCCTCGAACACAGTCACTCTCTGAACCGGCCCAGCAGACACAGGACACACCGCGTGGACACGACTAGGACTCGGCTCGCGTCGACTTGGTTTTCGGACACGCAGAATTCAGCATTCACGAAGCCCTGTTCAGGTACCATTTTCTTTCACCTCACAACTCTATTTTCGATTCCGTCAGTTGCTACACGTAGACTGTATAACCCTCTCGGTGCCCATGCAACTCGCTCGGAGCATCGCGTCCCGTGTTGATCGCACACCGCGATCCAAAAATAGGAAAAACAACGTCCTGTTTTACCCCGGAACTGAGTACGCCCCACCAAATGGGACGACTTGGTCGCACGCGGTCTTTACCAAACTGTGCGCGACGTTGATACGGTCGTGTGGGATTTCGCAGAAGTGGATTCGGAGGTGCGTGCACCCCGGAATCAACGCGTATCCGCCGTCGACACCCCGTATCTGACCTTTCTGGAATACGTTGTAACTTCGTGTACACACGTCGGATCGAGACGAAACTTGCGCCATCGGACTCGTAGCAATACGCTGGTCCTGTGACCCAAGTTTGGTCCGATTCTGAGAACGTTGACAAAATCGCGTATCGTGGGCCCCACCGGCTCCACCTGACGGGTGATTTTATGAACGGCTCATCGAAATCCAATTCTGGAAGTTCTGTTAGGTTCGTATCATCGTTCCTGACTTGTAAACACTGAGTTTGCAGAATTTGGAGTCCTTTGACCCTGGCACGCTTTTTGGTGCAAAGTGGCCCACAGGTGGACTCCGCTTTGACCGAAAATGACCTTTTTGCCCCTGTGTCCAAATTGGACGTAAGGACAAGCATTTTTATTAGTTTGACATCTTCTGAGACTATTGGTGATGTTTATTACAGCTTTTGGAGTAGCACCTACCGGACCCACTGATACCGGGACAGTTGTTGTTACCCAGACATCAGGCAAGTGTACCTTGCCAACTTTGCAGTCTTTATATATATTTTTTCTTGCTTTATTATATTTTTGTGCATACTTAACCTAGGACCGTGTGAAGTACTTAGCGTCCGATTATCAGTCGGGTGCCAATACTGTACGCAGTGTTGGGTACTGTCATCTAGAGATGGACATACGTGACACTTTATATTCTCGTACTTGTCTTACCAAGTACACTATGACCCAGGACACTTGACACTATTCATGAGACAGGATTTTCTCAAGATATTCATGGTAATTCTGTATAGGATACAGGACATGGACATTAGATGCTTAGATATAGTATGACTGGTTGCATTAGCTATGATCCCGCTTGACATGGACATGAGACGTTGTGGTCATCATATGCGTGGTTACATTGGGTGGGGAGAGACACACAGGCTACAGGATATTCCATATATATATATACATCCACTATTATTGAGAGTTCGTAGACTCTCGGAGCAGAGCTAGACCCACTACCGGTTATTACCACTACCGGCTCCCCGACACAGAGCTTGTAGTGGCCCAGCCTGAGTACTCGTGCTGCTCTCACTTGTATTTTCACATAGATGGTTATATAGCTTACCCTATTATTCTCATTATTTGCTGCACTGCTTATATTTTGGCTTATATATTTTCTGTACCTTGCAATGTCCCCTGAGGACCTGGATATGGATTATGTCCCCAGGATTTGAGGACGAGATCTACCCCAAGATATACGGGACCGGAGCAGGAGCTGATCCAGGAGTTGTACCGCCATCCGAGGATGAGGTGTTAGCTGAGGACTTCTCCTGAGCATCCATGTTTCATGCTCAGTATTTATTATTTATTTCAGTCGTTTACTATCTGTTCTGTTGAACCAATGTATTAGATATTTATCGGGTTATTTCCCCGAAGTACTTGGTTGAGACTTGCTGATGATTTACATTTCTTATTATTCTGTGGATCATATTTTATATCTTGTGTGGATGAGATTAGTTGTGCCATGATTGTCGTAGACTTGTTATTTTATAGCTTAAGAACGCCCTGATGGCTCCATTAAATTGGGTTATCCATAGGTGCGTACTGCTGGCCATTGACGCGCGTCCAGTCTCTCGATATTTTGGGACTGGGGCATGACAACATCTAAGGATAATAGAAAGAACAAGAATGCAATTGGCATGAGGAAACTGGAAACAATATCTGATAAGGATGATGCTGGTAAAGGATCTGTTCAATCAATCAAAGAGATTTCTCGAAATATGAAACTGAATGAGAAGAATACTAAGTCCCTGGGTGAATCTGAACTAAAATCTTCTGATGTTTCAGTGAAAAAATATAATGAAAAACAAGAGCATCAAGTATTGGAAGTAACCCGAAGGCCAGATACGGATAGAAGCAAATGGTTCAAGGGACTTACTTGGGAAGGGAGAATGAAGAAAGCAAATGAACAAGGAACTCTAGTTTTCTTGACAATTTAGATAGGTCTTTCACAGCAACAGATCTAGAGGATATCATTTATCGAGTGTTTGACCAAAGTTGCACTGTGAAAATCATTCCACAGCTTCCGGTCCTTAGCCCTCACCATTCATATTCACCATCAGTACTGTCATCCTCCCATCATCGTCGTTATAGTCGTCACCAGCATCATCGTCATCGTCAACCCCATCGTCGTACCCGTGCGTGTACTCCGAGGTATGAACCTGTCTGTCTTCTCCTTTATGTATGGTTGTGTGCGTTCCAGTAGGATAATAGTATTGCTTATTGACTGTTAGTTGACATCAGGCCCGGAGTCGGTGAACCCAAATGCGTGTACGTATATGTACGCGTACGTGTATATTATTCATTGGTATATATATTTATATAGATATTTAGTACATGTATTCAATTTGGTATGTATAATTGGTTGTTATATATAAAAATATATAAATATATGGTATGTACATAAATTGTAAGTAATTAAATCCTATGCTAATTTATAATTATGACTATATATATTCAGATTGTATGACCTAGGACACCGTGGACTGCCCCGTATTTGTCCTTGACCCTGTTGACCCTAAGAACAATGTTGGTGTCTGCCTTGAGTACACCGACATACTGGCGAGACCGTGTTAGTTGACTGACTTATTGTGTACAGTACTTAAAGACCCGACACCCGCATAATTCAACGCGTAATTGACCGCGTTAGATGACTAGTGTTACCCCTAGTGTAACCCCCTGAGTCCAGTGTAAATATTGTTGTGTGTGCACTAGTGTAATGACTAATGATTTTATTGTATTATATCATATGTACATAGGATATTGGATTTATTCTGCGCGACTTATGGAGCAGGTTATTGGTACATTGCAGCGTCCTTGCCAGGCAAGTATACCTTGCCATTGTACTGTTATTCTTATTCCATATGATTGCATGCATCTTTATTTTCTGTCTTTAGTTCATATATTTTAACTGTTATATAAAATGCACGCGACGGTGTCGTCGCAATATATTTTTATTTATGTATTTGCATTGACCCTGTTTATGAGAATACCCCATTATCATGTAGTATCATTAGGTTCATTGGCCGTGACACAGTTGTTACACGGGTGTGAGTCTCATATAGATCACGGACTGCGTGACAGGTCTGGCCTCCTGTACGTGTGGGTCGTGCGTTAGGGATAACTGCTATTAGAAAATTTGCATGCTAGTAGACTTGGCAGTTATTAGAGGTTTTATCGTGTCATGGATGTGACATGTTTAGAGCATAGGGTGGGGAGAACAACAAGTACCGCATTTGAGCTATTTTGCACTTTTCCTGTGCACCCGAATTCTCCACTGGAGATACGGACGGTGATGACCCATATATATATATTATGTACATTGGCGGGCCTCCGCCGTTCAAAAGACGACGTGCCTTTGGGCCCCTGGATCTTCAAAAGAGAACCATGCCAAATCCCAGTTTTCAGCCAGATAGCTCACTTGTGGGGAAAGTTGTTCTTAACTGCATTCACTTAGACGGTTAGGCGACCCCTTTGGATATTTATTTCAGTACTTTATTGGCATGTGTTTAAGTATCTTGTTATGTCCCTCTGAGGACCTGGTCCGGTGCCAGGTGTATCTGTTCTTGAGTATTTGCAGGAGCGCAGATCCGGATGGTTACTTATGTTTCGAGGATGTCTTCTCTTCGAGCCCGTAATTGATAGTTGGTATTCTTATATTGTGTTATTGTGTTGTACTCATATTGTATTTACTTTTCCCATTTGAGTTGGTAGTGGATTTGTTTCTATCCAACTATCATCCTTAGATACTTCTTATTGAGATCTAGTTTTATAGATACTGGTTATTTATTTATATTTGATTTCTTGGATGAGATTTAGATTATACCCTATGACTTGTGACATATGTTTATACCACTTGTGGATTGATATTCATATTACAGCGTACGTGTGGATTTTGGTTTCCATATATTGGAGTTGCCATATCCATGCGACTGGCATGTACGTGTCCTAGTCCTACGTATTTTGGGACTGGGACGTGACATATTTTTGTGGTGGTCCATGTAGGTCAAGAGCATATTGTCTCGGTTACGTTACTGTACCGAGCAAGACTGCACCTAGGAGTGGAGTATAGGATCTCATCCACAATTGACTATGATTCATCTTCCTCCTATCTGATCTAATTGAACAATTGTATCCTGCTTGATTCCTGTACTTCCCTAATAGTCCTTAGAGTATAGCCTTCTGCTAGAATATAGGAACCCCTGTTATTAGGATGATAATTAGGGTAGCACACCTGTTAAGAATACAACGAGAATATAGACACACCACTAAGATTAGGATTTCTAGTGAACCCTAGAATTCTTTATCTCTAGAATTGGTTTACCATTATCCCCTGATGTATTATGAGGACTTGAGAGTAGTATAGACACTACTAGAGTTAGTTAGAAGGTTACCATAACGTTTGCCCCTAGCATTGAGGAACCAATAGAAAACCAAAACTTAATATTTGGACTGAACCTAACCTTCATAATTAGATAATATTAGAACTATAAACTTAGATCATTGTCTTATTATTAGTAGACAGCACCTTAGGAAGCCAAGAGCATTGAATATAGTATTTTCTTGATCATACCGCAAACACAGAGAGTAGCGTAGCATCTCCCCTTAGGAAACCTTGACATATCTATAGCCTGTCTATTCTATTTCATATATTGTTCCCCTGTGACCATAGCGCTCGCTAGTGTGCGACGACTGATTACGTTTCTTCTCTTCATCTTTCAACTTGTGCCATCTGATACTTCTGATTTTAGGCCAGAGGATTTTATTCTTGTTAAGGACATATAGTTGCTAGGATTATAGTTGTTAATGTTAAATTTTAAAGTTGTGTGCCTAGTAGTTAGAACTTGATGGTTTAAGTTATTCTTGTAGATTGTGACCTAGTGATTATCCCTTAGTTTAAATTATGTAGCATGTACCCCCACCTCGATACAAGCTAGATCCCTTTTTCCTTGACGGCCAGTAACTCTTCTATCCTTACTATTGACATTTGTTCTATAAGCACTATGACTAAGACTTAAGATGACCATGACCTATATAATAGGATACTCTAATAAGCACGAAGACCCCTTCTTGTAAACCTTAATAGGAATTCCTATATTTTTTTTAAGGCATTAGCGTATTAATTTATTATTCTAAGTTGAGTAATATGCCTCGTCACCTAGTATCACACAGTCCTCTTAACCCATTGGTGAAGTATACCCAAATGACACCGACTTTAGACTTGCATAAGAAGATAACATTTAGACTATAGAAATTTAAGGCCCTATCCCTATTTGGCCGACTAGCGACTTAGACAAGGAGGTTGTATGATAAATATGGAGATTGTAGAGTCTTTTATTATTATTGCTTATGTTGTTTTTGCTTTTACGAACTTGAATTATTTTATAACTTCTCTCATCATAATCCAGTGTTATATTTTCTGTGCTACCTTGAATTATGCTGCTATTATAGCCTAGTTTTTGCAAGCTTAATCTTATATCGAGCTTGTTCATGACATATGTGTTATTGGGGCCTGATCAACCACACTAATACAAATTGTCTAATCAGGATCAGTGTATTATGGTCTAGTTAGACATAGTGCGCTTGATTCGCCCTTCGTAATACTCTTTTACGTGGATTGAGATGTATAATTGACCAGTAGACAAATATACTTACCCTCTAGATACAAAAAAGTATATTATATCAAGTACATAACTGCACCGATGTGAGCATGCGAATAAAAAATTACCAAATAGTGTTTCAACCCATAACTGCCTTGACAATTCCCATCTGAATCCTTTAAACACTTTGATTCCCATACTTCCATTCTATTACCCCTCCTTGAACTCTTTACCATTGTTTTCCGTCTTTCCTTGTTTCAGAAAGACGAACCCTCGTGCTTGGAAATAAGTGATACACTGATAGTGCTAGGTGTACCCCATAGACTAATCATATGACTTGGTGACCCTCTATTATAAATGATTAAGAGAATATCATAGATGTTATGTTTGGTGTTAAAAACTTCAAGGATTCAATAAAATGATTAAATAATTTGGGGCATAGACTTCTTAGATGTATAGCCTTAGATGATAGATGAGTAAATTCTAAGTTGGGTAAAAACTGCAAATATTAATTTAAGAAGAATTCTTTAGACTGTAATCAAGTGAGGTTAGATAGGGAAACCCTACCCTAGTTTAATTTCGAGGACAAAATTATTTTAAGTTGGGTAGATTGTAAACCCCCTCACCCAAATTTAGGCCTAATTTGCTTAGATAGTGAAATTAGGGCTAGTTTGAACCAATTAGAATTAGAACACGACTTTTATTTAATTATGCAATAATTAAATATCGTGTAGCGCACCTTACCGTTGCTTCGATAATTGGAGTACCTCACTAGCCATTGCCTGTCTAGAAACTCCACGATCTCATCCTAGACATGCCGCCTACTATTCTGACCCTTGTGCAACTTATAATATTGCTCTCTGATGCTATATTTTAGTCGCACAATAAACGTCGCGGACGTTATTTCTTAATTCGATATAAATTCCAATTTTGTACCCTTGTGCGTCCCAATCGAAATTGGAGATACAATCTTGACCATTTTGCGCAAACCAAATTTTATTAATACTCTACATTGTCCCCTCTACGCCCTGACACTTGTGGCCCACCTAAAATTAATCCCATGTACTCCTAATTAATTCTAGAACATCGTGCGCGTTTCGATTTAATTAATTAAATTCAATTTTTGCCTTTGTATAATTTTCCAATTTTTGGGGGGGGGGGCTTTTATGCAAAAATGCCTTTTAGTGTCCCCACCATTGGACAATTCATGAAGAAACTCAATTTTTCCTTCACGTAGATTTTTCCATAATTTTTAGCACGTGCAACGCGCGCACATCGCCTTCGTATATTTTTAACCCCATCCTTGTATTTTAATCATGCAATTATAGCCCTTCCAAACACCCCCATGGCAAGCCCAAGGCCCATCCCAAGAGAATGTTGACTAAGGTCAACTATTCCTAGGTCAACCCAATCTCATGTGCCTATAAATACATCAATTCCTTTTTACTTTTCCTTTTAATTCCTAAAACCTAAATCTCAGCAGCCGACTACTATTCTTCTTCTTCCTCCCCCTTTCCCGGCCAACTCGCCGGAGCTCCCCCGCCGGAACCCCTAAGTTGACCCTCACCGTCCGAGAGCAACGTCGGCTCAGAATTCTAGGCTTGTCGTTGCAAAATCATTGCATGTATGGAATCCGATAGTTCCGAGCTCCAGTTCCAATGGGGCAAGAAAAGAGGCATCGGCGGCGCCAAGAGGGACTCCCAGTTCTACGAGTCCTTCACGTTCGACGGAGATGAGTACTCGCTGTACGACTGTGCCTACCTCTGCAAGAAGGATGAAGAGGAGCCGTACATTGGGAAGATTATAAAGATCTGGGAGCAAGATGGTAAGAAGAAGGTGAAGATCCTGTGGTTCTTCCGCCCGTCCGACGTCCTGAGCTATCTGGGAGGCCACGCTCCCGCGGAGAAGGAGATCTTCTTAGCTTCTGGAGAAGGCGTTGGGCAATCCAATATTAACCCGCTGGAATCTATTGCCGGCAAATGTTCTGTGGTATGCACATCTAAGGATAATAGAAAGAACAAGAATGCAATTGGCATGAGGAAACTGGAAACAATATCTGATAAGGATGATGCTGGTAAAGGATATGTTCAATCAATCAAAGAGATTTCTCGAAATATGAAACTGAATGAGAAGAATACTAAGTCCCTGGGTGAATCTGAACTAAAATCTTCTGATGTTTCAGTGAAAAAAATAATAAAAAACCAGAGCATCAAGTATTGGAAGTGACCCGAAGGCCAGATACGGATAGAAGCAAATGGTTCAAGGGTCTTCCTTGGGAAGGGAGAATAAAGAAAGCAAATGAACAAGGAACTCTAGTTTTCTTGACAATTTAGACAGGTCTTTCACAGCAACAGATCTATAGGATATCATTTATCGAGTGTTTGACCAAAGTTGCACTGTGAAAATCATTCCACAGCTTCCGGTCCATAGCCCTCACCATCCATATTCACCATCAGTACTGTCATCCTCCCATCATCGTCGTTATAGTCGTCACCAGCATCATCGTCATCGTCAACCCCACTGTCGTACCCGTGCATGTACTCCGAGGTATGAACCTGTCTGTCTTCTCCTTTATGTATGTTTGTGTGCGTTCCAGTAGGATAATAGTATTGCTTATTGACTGTTAGTTGACATTAGGCCCGGAGTCGGTGAACCCAAATGCGTGTACGTATATGTACGCGTACATGTATATTATTCATTGGTATATATATTTATATAGATATTTAGTACATGTATTCAATTTGGTATGTATAATTGGTTGTTATATATAGAAATATATAAATATATGGTATGTACATAAATTGTAAGTAATTAAATCCTATGCTAATTTATAATTATGACTATATATATTCAGATTGTATGACCTAGGACACCGTGGACTGCCCCGTATTTGTCCTTGACCCTGTTGACCCTAAGAACAATGTTGGTGTCTGCCTTGAGTACACGGACGTACTGGCGAGACCGTGTTAGTTGACTGACTTATTGTGTACAGTACTTAAAGACCCGACACCCGAGTAATTCAACGCGTAATTGACCGTGTTAGATGACTAGTGTTACCCCTAGTGTACCCCCCTGAGTCCAGTATAAATATTGTTGTGTGTGCACTAGTGTAATAACTAATGATTTTATTGTATTATATCATATGTACATATGATATTAGATTTATTCTGCGCGACTTCTGGAGCAGGTTATTGGTACATTGCAGCTTCCATGCCAGGCAAGTATACCTTGCCATTGTACTGTTATTCTTATTCCATATGATTGCATGCATCTTTATTTTCTGTCTTTAGTTCATATATTTTAACTGTTATATAAAATGCACGCGACGGTGTCGTCGCAATATGTTTTTATTTATGTATTTGCATTGACCCTGCTCATGAGACTACCCCATTATCATGTAGTATCATTAGGTTCATTGGCCGTGACACAGTTGTTACACGGGTGTGAGTCTCATATAGATCACGGACTGCATGACAGGTCTGGCCTCCTGTACGTGTGGGTCGTGCGTTAGGGATAACTGCTGTTAGAAACTTTGTATGCTAGTAGACTTGGCAGTTATTAGAGGTTTTATCGTGTCATGGATGTGACATGTTTAGAGCATGGGGTGGGAAGAACAACAAGTACTGCATTTGAGCTTCTATGCACTTTTTCCTGTGCACCCGGATTCTCCACTGGAGATACGGGCGGTGATGACCCATATATATTATGTACATTGGCGGGCCTCCGCCGTTCAAAGATTACGTGCCTTTGGGCCCCTGGATCTTCAAAAGAGAACCATGCCAAATCCCAGTTTTCAGCCAGATAGCTCACTTGTGGGGAAAGTTGTTCTTAACTGCATTCACTTAGACGGTTAGGCGACCCATTTGGATATTTATTTCAGTACTTTATTGGCATGTGTTTAAGTATCTTATTATGTCCCTCTGAGGACCTGGTCCGCTGCCAGGTGTATCTGTTCTTGAGTTTTTGCAGGAGCGCAGATCCGGATGGTTACTTATGTTTCGAGGATGTCTTCTCTTCGAGCCCGTGATTGATAGTTGGTATTCATATATTGTGTTATTGTGTTGTACTCATATTGTATTTACTTTTTCTATTTGAGTTGGTAGTGGATTTGTTTCCATCCAACTATCATCCTTAGATACTTCTTATTGAGATCTAGTTTTATAGATACTGGTTATTTATTTATATTTGATTTCTTGGATGAGATTTAGATTGTACCCTATGACTTGTGACATATGTTTATACCACTTGTGGATTGATATTCATATTACAGCGTACGTGTGGATTTTGGTTTCCATATATTGGAGTTGCCATATCCATGCGGCTGGCATGTACGTGTCCTAGTCCTACGTATTTTGGGACTGGGGCGTAACAGCCCGAGCTTGGTCCATTACTCATTATTACTGCTGCTACCGGCTCCCCGACACAGAGCATGTAGCGGCGTCAGCCTGAGTTCTAGTGCTGCTCTCAGCTTGCATATCACTTAGCTGGTTATTTAGTATTCCCTTATTGTTCCATCTATTGCCGGAGAGACCCACAGGCTACAGGTTGATTATGTTATGCCGGCTACTCAGTCTCCCGCTGAGCTAGACCACCTCATGATATCACTGCTACCGGCTCCCCTACACAGAGCTTGTAGTTGTTTCAACCTGAGTACTATTGATGTTCTCTCTTGTATTTCACACAGATGGTTACATACTTACCTTATTTATTTTATTATTTGCTGCACTACATTTATTTTGGCATAAGCTTTCTTGTACCTTGCTATGTCCCCTGAGGACCTGGATCAGAATTATGTCCCCAGGATTTACAGACGAGATCTAATATAACCATGGTTCAATAATGCATCTAAGTTTGATACCTTACCTCTTTAGTACCACATTCTCTTTCAGTTCTCGTTCCTACTACAATTGTCCATACTATTTGTTCTCATCACTCCAGCGCACACCAAGTATAACACCATACTAAGTACTGCTCTTTCCAATACAACTTTAGATGGACACCCATGTCAGTCTGCGGTGCCATCTCAATCATGCTCAAGTTATCAGATCCTTACACATGTATATCATCTACTCATATATTAATATTCATATTTCTCATCTACCATAAAAATTAATCCTCAAAATAATCATCAAGGTTTAACTTCTCGATCAACTTAAAAATAAATTTCATATACCTCCTCAAAGTCAGATACCCAACATCGAAATAAAAATTTTAATCACTTCTAAAATCTTTGTAGCCTTAACCATGTTTATTGAATCAATATTTGAAATCCTCAAAAATTTTAATGACACAATCTCAACTTCTTAATAATTCTCAAAGTAAAAATTCATTTCCACTCTTTAATTTATAAATCCACCAATTTACATATAAGTGCTCGTAGTCTCTAATACTCGAGGTGCACTCAATACCTCTATTGTCTACAACTGTGTACTAAATTGTACTGCCCGAATCACTTGCACTATTACCTCCAATGATCAAAGTTATCATCACCTGTATTTTCTTTCATGATTTCAATTTATGTCAACTAGTATATCATCCGATTATCATCACGCAGAGTGCTTACTATTTTGGGCGTCGTTCTCGACTAATCCTCGATATAGAACCATTAGCACTCTTGGTATTATATTACTAGTTCCATTAATGGATTATCTCATCAAGCTCATTAGAACTCATGATCACCTGAATCCTCTATTACACTCATGTTTCTTTACTCTCATGGGTATGTGTATGGCTCCTCATCTCGATTGTTGTATATGTATTTCCTTTTAACCTTTTATAGCCTGTTAAACTAGTCCGTGATACGCTTCACCATTTTTATTACTAATTCCGATATTTTTCTTCTCATGACATCTCATTATTACTCCTCATGCATATATATATTTCTTTACCTTTAACACACCCGATCTAAATCATCAAATTGAACGTCATGCTTCATTAATTCTTAACACAATTGCTTGATACCTAATTGTTTACATAGATCACTCAAGTGCATAATCATGATTATCCAGGGCGGGTATGTTGGCTCTGATACTAATTCTTGGAACTATCACTGATACTTTATACTCTCCTTCTACTCACAGTCTCTAATGACACTTCTCCTAGAACCATTGTTACAAGGTACTATGCTAAGGGCTAACTCTGGATTAAAGCCTACTGCTCACCTGTCCAACTAGGAAATACTTACAACTTACTAGCAACACTCAGTCAATGCTAATACTCAAGACACAGACAAAATCATAAGTCACTAATTATCATACTTAATATGGAATCCTCAAAGAATAGGAGCTCAAAAAGTCTGGATTGAGGACTGAAGGTGTTTCTACTGCTAACAACCAAAAGGACGATGGAATAAAGTCTTGTATAACAGAAACAGATAAGTGTTGAGATGATACTTAAGAACAAAATTTTTAGACACAACCCGATAATCATACACGTCGGTCAGAAATCATGACGCTGAGGATCCTCGCCATGCCAGTAAGCATAGGTGCGATAAACGACAGGTTCCGTAACTAAAGTACGCAACCCTACAGTCATGTCATCTAGAATCTTCGCTAACCGGTACGGCTGCGATAACTCTAGGTTCCATAACCCAAGCAGACGTTTCACCTTTCTCACTGTTCTCATCCATATACGTCATCAGATGATATCGAAAAATTTAGTCCGTAAAATTCATCTCGGCATGAAATCAACTCTACAATGAAACCAAGATTTTAATTGATCAACAATAATCAAATTCAATATCAATGAGTGAGGACGGACGGAAACAAGGCGAAGGATTTAAAATTAGAAATTATAATAAGATTCTCAAGGGGTCATCCCAGGAATCTCTCAAGAATTTTGTGATTGAGTATCCTCTCTCATCCTAGTATCCTATGTCCTATATTCTATAGCAGGTACGTAGTAGTACAACTATGATGTCGCACTACTACGACATCGCACAACTAGCAAAGTCAGACCTGCATAGGCCACCACTAAAAACGTGTCACGACCCGCACCCGGTTTAGGGGCACGAGTGCGTGGGTACGTCCAGCCTACGCTGCAGCATCGGCGGTAGGACACTGTCTAGGTCATGTAACTATCTAATCAACTCACGTGAATACCCAACTCCATAAGGAGACGTGGATATCATAAAATAATGCTAAAAATACTCAATCACATAAACTAAAGCACGATGAGATATCAAGGTAAGCAAGAATACAAGACAAGTCTAACGACAAAATAATCATACCTGCAATCATTAACTTCCAATCCCCAAGTGTGTCAGAAACCAGTCTACTAAGGTCACAGTCTGGAAAAATATTTTTCAGTCAGGAAGGAGCAAAGTACATCTCTAAATAGCAGTTCTATATTAATGATATAAACTATGTAGCAGTTCAAGATAGAAATATACCAGAAGCATGTATAGGTACGAGAAATAAAAGAAATAATAGAAATACTGTAAGTAAATGCAGGAGAAGAAACAATATGTCCATGAGCAAGAACCTATGACTAAGTGTATGAGTATTAGATTTAACATGTGATCGGCTTGGGAACTTGATCAGGCTGGTTACATGTGATTAGCTATGATACATGTAAGGTCAGGCTAACCGTTGGTTAGCTATGATGCATGTAGAGGTCAGGCTAATCACACGTAACAGCTATGAAGCATGTAAATGGTCAGGCCGCACCTGAGTGAGATGTGGGGTGAGCTATGATGCATGTAAAGTTGGGTATGATCACATATCTACACTAAAATACTCCCCTCCTCCGACTGGTATAGTAGATCCAATCATGGTACGCTATGGCACGGGATTCCCTAGGGAGGTAGAAAGTCTCCCCGGGAATCAGTGTCTGTACATGCACAAGATAACAAAGAAACAAGTCTTGTACAAGCTACACCATGAATAAGGAATAACATCTCATGACGAGATCCGTGTATACCAATCCGTGTAACCAACGTGTCAAGAGCATGTATATCTACACTAGATATAGTGAACATAGGAGATATCATAAATTAGAAACTAATCAGAGAATGTACTCGCCTTGGGTCCTTAGCTGGTAACCAATGTCCTGTCCCAGAGTATCGTCTGGAGGATCCGACAGTCCTATAAACATATAATAATATCACTTGTATCAGATGCTACACTAACACACAATAGAAATACCCTGGCCTCAGGGCTATGCCAGGCATGGCTCTAGTCAACTAGGGTCATCTAGTAGGGATACGTATATAATACACATTTATATAAAAATAAACCAATATATATATATATATATACCAATTAAATAAATACATACATATACAATTAATTTAAATACATACTTATACCTATTCATTAGTTATACACATATATATATACTTACACACTTTATATACCTTACACTAATTCATACCCTATAAATCAAACATGCAGTGAAGGAGGGAAAGGAAAACTCACGGTGGTGGTGGTGGGCAGAATTTCCAACAGCATGACTTGCATCACCACTGAGATTACCAGATTTCAACTCGAAAACAGAGAGCAAGCATCCAATTGAGAGTGGTTTTGATGAAACAATCAAATGTGTTTTTGTAGGCAGAGTCCCCCATCATTCTGGACTTTACCACATCAACAGGGGAGCCAATACATACAGCAAAAAAAAACAGCCCCCAGACCAGCCAAAAGATGAGTAAAAACATTATTTGTGAACCCTGGAATTTTCAGTATCATCTCTTTCACTTGATCATAGCTAGCCAATTCTTCAGCATTTATAATAGCATTTCGTGCAATATTAGGACCAATCCCAGTCCACAGAGCCTTTAGTCCTTCCTGTCTGGCTATTGTATAATATGCATTCAGTGGTCCTGAATAACGTCTTGGTATACCAGGTGGAAGTTTCCCTACAGCTTGAAGTCGTACCTTCACTAAATCAGTCGGATTTGCTATAGCTATAGCTACAGCACCTGTTGCAAGACCAGCAAGTATTTTCTTGGATAAAGTAATCTCTCCAACAAAAGTATCTTTCCATAGCGCTGTCAAACCTTCTTCCCTAGCAATTGTGGCAACAGTTCCTAATATTCCCCTGTATTTAGGTTCTGTCCCAGCATCCTTTGAAACCACTTTCTTCTGCAGTTGAAGTCTGACTTTGGCAATATCCAAGGGGATGGTGCAGATCTCGGCGAAGCAGCGGCCATGGCGCTGATGGCAAAACTTCCCCCCCCCCGAACGATATCTCCATCTTGGAGCCGTAATCTCTGGCCATTGTCACCGGAGAATGTAGATTGATCGAGAATGGAGCTTCGGAGCTTAGGGTTGGGGTTTCTAGAGTGAGAAGAAACTGAGCAGTAGCAGCTGCGGCAGCAGCAGTTAAGCAGCAGCGGCTGAGGAGTAGCGGCGGGCGGAGCAGCAGCAGCCGGCGGTAGCAGCAGGCGGGCGACGGCAGCGACAGGTCGGGGTCGCCGTCGTCGGCCTCCGGAGGTGGGGGCTCAGCCGGAGAGGAGTAGGGAAGGGGAAGATGAAGAATAGGGATTTGGAATGTCGGCTGGAACCTTGATAAAAGGAAAAATAAAGGAAAAATTAAAGAAAGGAAGAGATTATTTATACACATGTGGGGTGTGGGTGACTTAGAATTTGTTGACTGGTTAACCCCTCTTAGGTTTGGGCCTCTCAAGGAGATATTTCAATGGCCAGGATTTGTTTTGATTTGAAATGAATGGTTCGGTTTTCAACGGTTAAATGTTTGGAGGACCATGGTCTTAAGGACGCTGCCACGTACCGTCTCAGCTGTGACACGTGAAATATGTCATGCACTCCATCTAGAGCAGGCGGCAAATCCAGTATGTAGGCCACTGCACCGACCATTGCAAGAATACTGAATGGCTTGATGTATCATGGACTAAGCTTTCCGTCTCTACCAAAACGAATCGTGCCCCGTGTCGGAGAAATCAGTAGGAACACCAAATCGCCAGCCTAGAACAAACAGTCTTAACACGCAATCTAAAACAAATAATCACAAACCAATAAATAATAAAACCTATACCTGAAACTCTTGGGGTCTACGGTGGCTATCGGCCCAATGTCGATGTTTGTCCTGCGCCACTCGCAGTCTGTCTCTGATAAGTTTTACCCTTTCTTCTACATCCACGACCATTTCTGGTCCTAACAATTCTCTCTCTCCAACATTATCCCAAGATAACGGTGTACGACACCTTCGTCCATATAAATCCTCAAAGGGTGACATCTCAATGCCGGTCTGGTAGCTGTTATTGTAAGCAAACTCTACTAGGTGTAGATGATCCTCCCAACAACCTCCGAGATCCAGACGCTAGTGCGTAGCATATCTTCAAGAGTCTGAATAGTCCTTTCAGACTGGCCGTCTGTCTAGGGGTGATACATGGTACTGAACTTGAGCTGAGTGCCCAAGCTAGCCTGCAAACTCCTCCAAAAGTGGAAAGTGAAACGACTATCCCGATCTGAGATGATACTCACAGGAACTCCATGTAATCTGACAATCTGCTGCACGTACATCTCTGCTATCTTATCTGTCGATGTACCCACTTTGAAAGGTAAGAAGTAGGATGATTTGGTCAACCTATCCAAGATGACCCAAATCGTATTTTTTTTTCCTGGAGAATGTGGAAGCCCTGAAATGATCTCCACTCGGCACACACATCCTCATGCTATGTCGTAAGGATCCATCATCCGCAATAGTGAAGTCATATGTCAATCTTGTCCGAACTTGCGCCCTGATACTCCTTAAAGTCTCATCATCATACTGTGCAGTTTTAATTCTATCCATCAGCTCTGATTGTATCTGCAATCCCCACATCTGAATGTTAACACTTGGAACTAGTACTTCAATTCCCAAGCTCTCAAGATCGGCCAATAAGTGTCTATCTTTTGTCAAGTATATAGCCATCAGATACCTGTTCAAGGCATCGACGACTACGTTGGCCTTTCCTGGGTGGTACTATAATGAGATATCAAAGTCTTTCATCAACTCTAACCACCTTCTCTGCCTCATATTCAGCTTCTTCTGTGTAAATACGTACTTCAAGCTCTTGTGGTCTGTGAAGATCTTCACACGCTATCTGTACAGATAGTGTTTCCACGATTTTAGATCGAAGATAACTGTTGCTAACTCCAGATCGTGAGTGGGGTAGTTCTTCTCATGAGTACGTAATTGTCTTGAAGCATAGGCAATTACTTTCCCGTGCTGCGGAAGAACGCAACACAAACCCTTTCCTGAAGCATCCATGTATATAGTGAATCCACCTGTCCCTGATGTCAACGTCAAAATTGGCGCTAGCGTCAATCTCTTCTTCAGCTCATCAAATGTGGCTTGATATTCCTCTGTCCAGACAAAATATACATCTTTCTTGGTCAGCCTAGTCATCGGCTCTGCAATCTTGGAGAAGTCTTGTACAAATCTTATGTAGTATCCTGCTAGTCCGAGAAAGCTCCTAATTTCAACTACCGAACTGGGGGTAGCCCATGACTCCACTGTCTCTATCTTCTTTGGGTTAACCGAAATTTCGTCACCCATCACCATATATCCAAGGAATTCAACCTTGTCAAGGAAGAACTCACACTTTGAAAGCTTTCCGTACAACTCTTCCTTCCTAAGAGTCTCCAAGACTAGCCTCAGGTGCTCTTCGTGCTCCTCTGGGGTCTTCGAATACACAAGAATGTCGTCAATGAACACCACTACGAACTTGTCAAGGTACTGATGGAATACCTTGTTCATCAAGTTCATAAATACTATTGGTGCATTGGTTAAACCAAACGACATTACCATGAATTCAAACTGGCCATATTTGGTCCGAAAAGCTGTCTTCGGTATGTCTTCTCTCTTCACCTTCAACTGGTGATAGCCTGACCTCAAGTCTATCTTAGAAAATACCTTCGCTCCGCTCAATTGATCGAAAAGATCATCTATCCTTGGCAGCGAGTATTTATTTTTGATAGTGAGGTTATTTAGAGCTCTATAATCGATACACATGCGTACCGTGCCGTCCTTCTTCGGTACGAATAATATCGGGGTTTCCCTTGGCGATGAACTGGATCTAATAAAACCTTTGTCTTGTAGCTCCTCAACTTGCTTCTTCAGTTCTACCAACTCGTTATTGTTGACTCTATAGATATGTTACGAAATAGGCTCCACTCCTGGTATCAGGTCTATAGAGAATTCAACATCTCTGTCTGGCAGCAAACCTGGAAACTCCTCTAGAAATACATCTAGAAACTCCGCTATCGAAGGATGTGGTAATTCCTCTTCTTCCATCCTGGCTCCGCAAAAAGTGCCTCTACTCCACTCCGCTGCTCCTCTGGCTACCTCGAACTCTGGCTCTCCTGGCGGTCAAAATATTACTCTGCCTTCGTGACAATCTGTAGAAGCATGGTGTTTACTCAACCAGTCTATTTCGAGTACAATATCGTATCTCGGAAGTGGCATGATGAGTAAACTCATGCTCAATTCTCAGCCTCCCAATGATACTCTTCGATCCTTGCAATAATCACGGACTAGGATAATGCCTCCTTTAGTCGTGATCTTGCAAGTCCTATCTAATGGTTCTATTTCTAAATGATGCTTAAGAGCATAAGATACATATATAAAACTATGGGAAGCGCCAGAATCAAATAATACTAGTGCTAGAATAGAATCGAGAGAAACTGAACCTGAAATCACATCTCCAAATGGCTTGGCCTCCTCAATCGTCATGGCATAAGCGCATCCTTGTGGTGCTCCTCTCTGCTGCTGCTGGTGCTGTGCAAACCTCTGCTGCTGTGGTAGAAGTGGAGGTCCCCTCTGCTGGCCTCCTGGTACAGTATATACTCTGGCTGGTCCTCTCTGAGCTGTTGCTCCTCCCTGACGAGCCTGAATAGATGGGCAGTCCCTAAGCTAATGTGCTGATAATCCACAAGACAAGCATGTACCCAATCTCTTCCTGAAGATGTCTCTGGTATGTCCCATCTTTCCACAATACGAACACTGGAAAACGGGTTGATTCTGTCTCTGTGGCTACTGCTGCTGGATGTATCCTCGAACTGGTGTCTGGTGTTGCTGATGCTACTGCTGGTACGACCTCTGTTGTTGTTGAAAGTGTGGGCGCTTGGCCGGTCCTGTGTTACCACCTGTTCCTCCAGAAGTGTCGCATCCTCTCTTGGGCCTAAGGTCTAAGTCATCTTCAGCAATCTGGGCATCCATCAGAATACCCTCAAATGTAGCAGTGCGTCGTCCCTGTCACGCCCCGGACCCGCCCGGGCCGCCGCTCCGCCCTGCCCCGCCCCGTACGGCCGGGATTAACGAACCGGGCATGAATCACCGTGCCTCGGCGTTCCGGACGTGAATCACCCCGCCCGTTCCGCGGGTGCGAGGGAGGAAGGGAGCTAAGCGAATGGCCCGTTGGAGCTTTCGGGGGACGTGATGCCGCACGGGCCTGGGGTTGCGCCCGTGCAAGGCCAATCGTTTAAGTTTATAGTTGGCTATCATCGCATCAATCGAGTAAGCAGTGGAAAGGGACTTGTTGCAATGCAATGCATTAGCCAACTGAGTGTTCGGGACAATCGAGGCAACTTGGGTTTCCTTTAGCAAAGGCACACGTTCGTTCCATACATTATGCCCCCTTATACGATAGCATTCTCAGGGCAACAATCGAAACCAGGATTCCGGGTCTTCGGGACTGTGGCACGCCTATTGCTCCCTCGGACGATCCAGTACCTGCAAGCAAGTAAACTGTTGGTGGGTCAGCACTTTATACAAGTACTGGTGAGATAAATTAACTGAACAGAAACAAGCATTCACTCAAACATGCACTAAGTAATCATGTTATAAAATATTACATTACTAGTGATCTTTCTAGTTTTACCTAGGTTCGTTTCATGCAGTTCTAGCAGAGTCGATTTACTTGTTTGGAAACATGTTTGGAAACAGAGTTTCATATTGAATATGCAAGCAAGCAAACCGTTCATGATCCAGGGTGTGCGCAGTGTGTCTCGTGCGACTCGAGGGTCTGATGCAAAGCTAGACACACGATACACAATCTTAAGGGTAGTCACTATCCAAGCCAACACAATGACTTAGCTATATGCAGGGCGGTCCCCGAGTATCTCAGGATCGGCAGCTGGTGGAATAGCATACCAATAACTCATTTCTCTGATGCTAATGGCAGCTGTGACCCATGGTGGATGACGCATGCAATTCAGCTCTCCACCAAAAGCCATTGTCCGACCACGTGTGAATGCATGGAACACTATCAAATAAACTCTAGTATGCAGACGAGAAGAACCATCAGAATACAATCGTTGTTGTGGGGCAATCCGACTTATCACTTGAACAGGTTCAGGCACAGTATGGTTCTCTCGAAGCATAGACGATAGTGAACATGTTCGTGCATTCTAAGCAAGCGTTTCAGGATTCTCGTTAAGCAGACTTTGTTTCAAAGACAAGCTAGGTGAGTTCGTTCATTAACATGCAAGACAGGTTCTATCATTCTCTTAAGAAAATATTGCAAGCAAAAACTCAGGTTATTATTAAGGCGTGCAAGAATCAGAGAACGAAGTTCTGCCCACTCACCTTGATACATAACGCCGACGCGGAGCGGGGCGTTACATACTTACCAACCAACAAAAAGTTTCGTCCTCGAAACTTCAAGGATAAACTTCTCGATATCCCGAGTAGCGATAGTGTCGTCCCTCGCCGTACTCAATCGAAACAATCAAGCAATTCAAGTTCATGAAACATTTTGCACTTTGAGAGTATTTATGGACTTATTGTATGGAACGCTCTTTGCAATACCATATCGATAATATCTCAGAGTCATAGCAACGGTTTTGGGCCAGAGAATCGATTCCGCTCTGATACCATTCTGTCACGCCCCGGACCCTCCCGGGCTGCCGCTCCGTCCTGCCCTGCCCCGTACGGCCGGGATTAACGAACCGGGCACGAATCACCGTGCCTCGGCGTGCCGGACGCGAATCACCGCGCCCGTCCCGCGGGTGCGAGGGAGGAAGGGAGCTAAGCGAATGGCCCGTTCGAACTTTTGGGGGACGTGATGCCGCACGGGCCTGGGGTTGCCCCCGTGCAAGGCCAATCGTTTAAGTTGATAGTTGGCTATCATCGCATCAATCGAGTAAGCAGCGAAAATGGACTTGTTGCAATGCAATGCATTAGCCAACTGAGTGTTCGGAACAATCGAGGCAACTTGGGTTTCCTTTTGCAAAGGCACACGTTCGTTCCATACATTATGCCCCCTTATACGATAGCATTCTCAGGGCAACAATCGAAACCAGGATTCTGGGTCTTCGGGACTGTGGCACACCTATCGCTCCCTCGGACGATCCAGTACCTGCAAGCAAGTAAACTGTTGGTGGGTCAGCACTTTATACAAGTACTGGTAAGATAAATCAACTGAACAGAAACAAGCATTCACTCAAACAGGCACTAAGTAATCATGTTATAAAATATTACATTACTAGTGATCTTTCTAGTTTTACCTAGGTTCGTTTCATGCAGTTCTAGCAGAGTCGATTTACTTGTTTGGAAACAGAGTTTCATATTGAATATGCAAGCAAGCAAATCATTCATGATCCAGGGTGTGCGCAGCGTGTCTCATGCGACTCGAGGGTCTGATGCAAAGCTAGACACACGATGCACAATCTTAAGGGCAGTCACTATCCAAGCCAACACAATGACTTAGCTATATGCAGGGCGGTCCCCGAGTATCTCAGGATCGGCAGCTGGTGGAACAGCATACCAATGACTCATTTCTCTGATGCTAATGGCAGCTGTGACCCATGGTGGATGACGCATGCAGTTCAGCTCTCCACCAAAAGCCATTGTCCGACCGCGTGCGAATGCATGAAACACTATCAAATAAACTCTAGTATGCAGACGAGACGAACCATCAGAATACAATCGTTGTTGCGGGGCAATCCGACTTATCACTTGAACACGTTCAGGCATAGTATGGTTCTCTCGAAGCATAGACGATAGTGAACATGTTCGTGCATTCTAAGCAAGCGTTTCAGGATTCTCGTTAAGTAGACTTTGTTTCAAAGACAAGCTAGGTGAGTTCGTTCATTAACATGCAAGGCAGGTTCTATCATTCTCTTAAGAAAACATTGCAAGCAAAAACTCAGGTTATTATTAAGGCGTGCAAGAATCAGAGAACGAAGTTCTGCCCACTCACCTTGATACATAATGCCGACGCGGAGCGGGGCGTTACAGTCCCGAAGTACGAGACTTGATCTCTCTATTCAATCCCTTCCTGAATTTTTGTGCTCTGTCTCCTGGATCTCGAATCATCGATGGCGCGAATCGACTCAAACGGCAAAACTCTGCAGCGTATTTGTCGATATATATATATATATATATATATATATATATATATATATATATATATATATATATATATATATATATATATATATATATATATATATATATATACCAATTATATATTAAATATATACATATACTAATAGATACACTAAGTACATACACCCATATACCAAACATACAATACGCGTATATTAAACCATAACTACAAATACGTATGTATACTAGTGAAGAATACGCGTATGCGCGTACATCTACATGTACATGTACGCAAGAGGGAGAACTTGAACCTGTGTACACGGGACGAGGCGTTCGTGTCGAGGTCGTCGCGAAGGGGGTGCTCGGTTCAGTCGAGCGGGTCAAACTCCGGCGATCAGCGGGTTGGCAGCGGGGTACTGCTCGGGTTCACGGCGGGTCTGGACAGCAGATCGGCGAGTCAGCGTCGTGCAGTGGTCGTCGACGAGGTCCGGCAGGTGCAGCAAATTCAAAGTCGGGCGGTCGAGGGGGTTCGTCGAAGGGATGGCAGCGGGCTTCTCCGGTCGGTTCAGGCGGGGAGATGCGAGCGGGATGGAGGGGACGGTGAGGCGGTAGGGTACTGGTGGTGACGAGGCTGCTCCGGCGTGTCGAGTACAGGTCTGGGCGGAGGTGGCCAGGCGTTCGACGGGGGTTAAAGGAGAGGGATAGTGAACAGGGAAGGTTAGGGGGAGAATCGGCTGTAGCTATATTAGCTTTGGTTGAAAAAAGAAAAGAAAAAGTAAATGAGACTATTTATATATAGGTATAATGTATTGGGTTGACCTAGAATTAGGGCTTTGTCAAACCCTGGGGAAAAGGGCTTGTCATTGAGATATTTCAAGGGCTAGGATTCAAATGGATTCAAAATGAATGGCTATGATTGCATTTGGTTCAAAGTTTGGAGGGCCATGGTTTAAGGAGGTTGATGTTGAAATACACACTCCCAAAAATTATGGAAAAATTTACATGAAGGAGAAAATAGATTTCTTCACGTGTCGTGTCCAACGGGTGGCCACCTTAATGCACTTTTGTATAAAAGTGCCCAACAATTGGAAAATTGTACAAAGTTGGGTTTATGGTTTAATTTAATTAAAATAAATGTAATTGGTGTTCTAAAATTAATTAGAAGTACATGGGGCTAAAATTAAGTGGGACACAAGTGTCATGAATGAAGAAGACTCAGAATAGAATATTACCCTAATTTGGGTTGCTCAAGATGGCTCGAGATTGTATCTCCAATTTTGATTGGAACGCACTAGGATACAAAGATAAATTTATCGAATTAAATATAGTCGTTTGCGACGAATGTTGTGTGACTAAAATGAAGCACATCATGGCATAGTTATGAGTCACACAAGGATCAAAAAAAAAGTCTGGCACGTCTAGGACAAGGGTGTGAAATGAGTTGGAAGGCAGTGGCTAGTGTAGCGCTCTAATTATCGAAGCAACGATAAAGTATAACAATCAAATAAAATCACCGTAATTTAAATATAAATAATTATCATGCAATCATTTACACATTAAATTATGAAAAGACGAAAATATCCCTATTCTGAAATGTGGTAGTGACATACGCAGCTTGAATCATTCACCTGATGATGCTCGAGTACACCAACTATCTGACACTTTTCCTTGGATTTGACTTCATATTTATGTCACACCTGAGGAGTATCGTTCTTGATACCAAAGCGTGTGATCAATATTTTATGCTGAGAGCTTGTGACTAAGCAAGCCCACCTGGCATCCGTATTATCTTATATCCTCAGGATGACATGCAATCCCATATCATGAGTTTGGACAAAAATAACATCTTTGTTAGTGGCACTTCTGTCTCCACAACTGGGACTAACAAGTCATCCAGATAGATACAAACGATAACTCCTCCATTATCAGCGAACTTCGTGTACACACACTTGTTCGTCTCGTTGATCCTGCGATAACTTTGACTAGATGACTTGTCAAACTTTTGTTGTCATATCCTGGAAATTCCTTTAGGCCATATCGAGATATCACCAACTCGTAGACTGTCTTCAAATCTGAATGGGAATAGTTCTGACTGTTGTCCGTGAATCTTTTATATCTGTCTTCATCCAAGACTTGTTGTCTTCCCATCATCTGATAAATAATCAGGTTGTGAATAACAGCTATAAAAATTATCATCCTGATCTATGACACCCTCATCTAGGTGCCAAAGAACTCAATCCCCTATTGTCTAAGAAAATCTCTAGGCAGATAGTCTTATCTTGAACTCAACTATTCTGTCTGCTTTCATCTTCATCGACTTGAAGATCTGATAAGCATCTGATTGGTTTAGCTCCTTCAGGCAGATTAACCAATACCCAAGTGTGGTTGGAGTTTATTGATTCATACTCATTATTTATAGCCTCCCTCCAGAAGATATCATCTCTGGTCTTCATTGCCTCATCATAGGCAAGCAGATCTACTTCTACAAGATAGGTGACAAAATCTTCTTCGAAGTCCTTCACTCTCCTTACTCGCTTAGACACCGGCTCTGCGAGTTCTGGTTCGATCGTTGTTGTTGGGATGGCAACTTCTTCTTGGACTACATCTTTATTGGAAGCTTCAGCCTCCTTTGCACCCATACTATTTTTTGAAACATCTGCGATAACAATATTCTTGTGCCTTAAAAATTTATCTTCGAGGAGTTTTGCGTCACAAGATTCAATGATATGATATAATTCGATATCAAAAAATATCCGAGCATTACTCTTCTCAGCATCACCCTGAAAGATTATCTTCGTAGTCCTAGATTCCAGCTTCTGAATATTTAATTTTGGAAGCTTCACATACGCCAGACACCCCCACACTCGAATGACGTTCAAGTTGGTTCTGACTCTGAACCAGAGTTCCTGAGGAGTGATCGAAAGTTGCGTATGACACTCTATTCAGAATGAACGTAGCCATCAACATAGCTTCTTCCCATAATTAGTTTGGAAGACCCGTAGTCAACAGTATTGAGTTCATCATCTCTGTCAACGTCCTGTTCTTCCTTCCAGGGTCTGACTTTAAACTAGAGTTCCTGAGGCATGACATCGAAAGTTGTGTATGGAACTCTGTTAAGAATGAACGTAGACGTCACCACAACTTCTCCCCAAAAGTAGTTTGGAAGACCCGTAGTCAACAATATTGATTTCATAATCTATGTCAACGTCATGTTCTTCCTTTCAGCTACTACATTTGATTGAGAAGAATACAGAGCAGTTATCTCATTTATAATTCTATTTTCTTGCAGAATGATGTGAATTCAATAGACCTATACTTTTCGCCTAGATCACTTCTGAGTCACTTGAGTTATTGCCCCATTTGAAGTTCAGCCTCAACCCTGAACTTCTTGAACTTCTCGAATGCTTCGTCTTTTAACTGGAGTAGATAGACGAATGCATACTTCGAGTAGTCATCGATGAAAGTAATAAAGTACTTCATTTTGGCCTTTGTGGAGAACTGCTTGAAGTCACATATATCTGAGTGAATCAACTCCAGAAGATCTATACTTCGATTTACCCGTTAGAACAATTTTTTTGTGACCTTTGTCTGCGCACGGACCTTAAAAGTCTTCGTCTCCTTATCCCCACATTTAGAGATAAACCCTAGACTAGACATCTGGCAGTACGAAGTACATGTCCCACAACTATTATAATGAGACTTCAGTTACAAGCAGAAGCTCGAACATCCATTTGAAACTGAACTCCTTGTCTCAAAGTATGTCTCCTTCAAAGATATCACCATCTGGCAAACATGGATGTTCACCCTCAAGTCTGCAACAGACTTCCTGAGATCAAGATCTTGGTAATCACTGGTACGTTTCTACACGCACTCATTTGACTGTAACTTCTCGAAGTTCAGAACCATTGTCCCAATCCCCAGATCCTCTACTTGATCATTGCTTGCCATCAAGACCTTCACCTTGATCAGCAGCTCTTCCTAAAGCATATGTGGCTAGATGCACCAGTTTTCATCTACTGGTCAGCAACCACATCATAGGACTTAACCTGTAAAATCATAGAAACTAAGTTAAGTAATCAAAGCCACCAAGTTTAGTTATACCTTGCTATATTGGTTCGGATTGGTTCTACTTCCAAGTTTCAATTTTAGCCATGCGTCAAATCCTGTATAGTGCAGTGACATTCATGTGCATAAGCCACCATGCGCCAATCCATGCGCATAAGCCACCATGCGCTAATCCATGTGCATAAGCCATCATGCGCCAATCCATGCGCATAAGCCTTCATGTGCATCCTGTATGCGCAGAGACCATCATGCGCATTGAGACACTATGCGTCCAGCTCTACCATGCGCCAAGACGCCAAGACTTCCAATGCGCTGCCATGCGCCAAGTCTTGCAAAGCGCCAAGTCATGTCATGCGCAAAGGTCTGTCCCCTTATGCGAATACTCTGCAATCCTTGGTCATCTTGTAATCTTTCTTCCAACTGGAATGCGCATCCTTCAGTCGCTACCTCCTCCATTCTCAGAAATGGTAGGTACCGACAACTCACTTTCAACATTTGACAAATGACTCATTCCCTAATCCAAATGTTCGAAGTGAATTCCGTCAATCTTCTCAAGTTTATGAAAACTTGTGTCCATAAGACTTGAACGAATATTTTCCATCTTTATTCGGATCTTGCTTTGAGATTGTTAGTCCTAAGGCTTAACCAAAGATGGAAGAACGCGTGGTCGAGATTAGAGGTTCACACAAAAGTTTTCACTCTGACTATTCTCGTTTTCCACGAAGAACGATGTAAGGATTCTGATTATAACTTGCTCTCAAGATTACAAAAGAATCAGAATTAACCAAACTTCTCGTTCTTTCTTGCAATCGCAGTTGCAGATGGACAGAACAAAGTTACAATAAAATAAAAATTAGCTTCGTTCTTTCTTGCAAAACGCAGTTGCAATCAGACAGAACGAACCAAGAAGAAAAAGGAGAAGAAGACAGAATAAAAAATTATCCTTACTGGGGCGGTGAAGATCACCGTTGCTCAAAGCAAGATTCGTCCTCTATCGATGATTTGCTCCCAGGAGCCAGCAAGTTCACAAGAGAACTTCTGGAACGCTTGTAGGCACCTCTTTGTGTGACTCGAACGGACTCCTTTGGACTCCTCTTTCTTAACTTTTTGGTATGTCTCAAAATAGGCTAGAGGGCTGTTTATATAGGGAATGATGGAAGTCCATCCTCCTCTTCTTTCCAATGTGGGACTAAAAAGCCAATATACAAAATTGATATCCCACAATCGCAACCCAATGCATAGCCCGCTTAGTGCACGTTCATGCAACACACGCATGCAACCCGAGCATAAAACGAGCGCACAAGCGCCTTGCGACGATGCTGACGTGCTAAGTGCGCCAACAAAGTGCCACTTTGCGCCCGAGTCCGAGTCTCTAAGCCCCTTTGGGAGTTAGCTCCTATGGAAATAATGCCATGAGCATGACAAAAAGCATAAATGCTTTCATGAGGAGTTAATCATTTTTTCTCCTAGAAAAATATCTCCACATTGCACCCATGTGCCCCACCACACCCCTTGTGCACACCTCAACTCATACAAAGTATTATATTGAGATACCCACTTGGTGGTGTAGTCAATGTGGGACTATCTTTACTAGTCCAAAGACAAAAATACCAACATAAACCGCGGTGAAAACTATTCAATATCTCCAATCACTCACTAACCAATTTGAACCGCTAGCGAACCGACCCATCTGAACTAGAGCTGTCAGATTTTTGCCAACTCAGTTGGCGAAAATTTGACGCCACGTCAACACCACCAAATTTTCACCAACAGAGTTGGCAAAAATATGATGCCACGTCAGCACAGTCCGCTTGTATGCCCACGTGGACATTATTTGTTGAATTTTCGTCAACTTGGTAGGCAAAAATATGTAAATATGGATTAAAAATTTTATTTGTTGTATTTTCGCTATCTGTGATGGCGAAAGCTTTTGTTATCCTAGATTTTTTTAAAAATAAATTTATTATTTTAAAAATATTATCGATATAGTAAATTTTCTAATAAAAGAAAAAAAATGATTCAAACAGACTACGTTCCAAAATTTGGAATGAAAATATTGTTATTCTTGTTGTTGTAGTTCACACATCTTTTCTGCTGAGAGCGTCCACCTATAATTAAACACTTATGTGTGAAAGTGATTTAAAATTTGTCCACTTTCACGTTTTTACTCCCGACTTTCAAGCAAACAAACATCCCTCGACAAGAATATACAAATATTCACAATGTGATAAAAGCTAACATGACTTTAGCAGGACCTATACATCTTATTGACTTCGACAAGGATTGGGCAATAAAAATCTAATTTCCACTTCTTTCGAAGGATTTGCTGACATGGGTTGGTGTGTCTTCGACGAATAGGTAGAAAGCATTAATTCTTGACTTATGTTCACGGACTTAGTAACCATGTCACTATCGAATATTATTCCGTGGTTCATGGTGTGTTTCGGACCGGTCCGATCGATTCGTCGTCGAGTCAATCGGATTTGACCGAATTCGATTCGGATTGGACTTAATCCGAGAGGAGAGACGGGTCGGTCCGGTCATAAAAAATTTCGATCAAATCCGGATCCATAATCCGGTCAAGAGAGGACCGGACCGGATAGATCTGGGTCCAGACCGGTTCACGGTCGGGACAATCCGGCCCATTTATTTTTACGTTATTTATATTTTTATATATATAATATAACTTATATGTTATTAAGTTATTTTTTTATAATTTAAAATTTATAAGCTGTTTGTTAAATTTTTTTTTATATAACTTTAAGTATAAATTTATTTGAAATTTATAAATTATATGTTTTGTATCATTTAAAATTTATAAATTTATTTGTTAGAAAATTTATTTAATTTTTTTATATCGATATTTATATAATTTTAAGTATAAATTAAAATCTAAATATTTATAAGTTGAATTTTTTTAAAAAAAAAAATTGGAATAAATTATAAAAAATGTATAAATCTATTTTTTTGAATTTAAATATAAATTTATAACTTAAAATTTAAATAATTTATTTATATAGACATTAATAAGTTAAATGAAAACAACTAACAACATTAAGTAAGAAAAAGTTGAACTTCTTTTATTAATGACAATAAAATTATAAATGTATTATAACATTAAGTAACAAAAAAATATAAACTTGTAAATGATATTTTATTTGCATAAAGCTTGTAAAAAAATATACAGAGAAACGACATAAGACGCCAATGGCAAGAAAATAAAAGCTAAGAAGAAAAATAACGGACAGAGAAAGGGATGCTGATTTAAAAGTTGGATCCCTTTAAAGGGGTCCCAATCTCAATTTTATTAATCAAGTAAAGACAAAGTCTGGCATTTTTTTTTTATTTGTTGATCCGAAAAAAATGTCTTATCCGTGCAACTAGGAAACTTATTTTTTTTATATTGAATCACTTAGATTATTCTTATTGATACTAACTAGAAGGACTATCTTGTCCCTCATCTCATACATGTCCTTTTTTTTTCTTCCATTCTTTTTCACATGAATTTTTATTTTTTAAAATTTTTTATAGTTAAATTTTCTTTTATTCTTTTGAATTGAACTAATATTTAATAGACGAACAATAAAAAAAACTTTTAATCATGAATATATTTATATTCATCAACTTTGAATAAATGCTTGATTTTAACTTGATACCCTCAACTATTCAAGTTTTTCAACTTGATATTCTAAACTTTAATATCATTCAAATCCCTACTTTCAACTTTGAAATTTTTTAAGTTGATATCCTCAGTCGGTCAGATGTTAATTTTTTCGTTTCAAGAAATATTAATAATTTTTTAAGTTAATAATTTAGTCTCTTTTTAGAATATAACTGAAAAGAGGTAAAAAAAGATCTCTATCTGTTAAAATTTAATCTTATAATAATATTTTAAATATCCCCTAACGGTTATATTCTTAAGGGCCAACCGAATTGAACTCGGTCCGAACGTGCATGATAGCGGACCGGGCTTGCGGGTCAGATCCTCCGACCCAGTCCGAACCCGTGGCGGGAGTGGGCCGGAGCGGGCCGGACCAGGTTTACCTGGGCCGGGTCGAGTTCCGGACCGTCCACCCTTTTATACACCTTGATCCGTGGTAAAGAAAAGTTAGATTTTTTTTTTTTTCCAGGGTGTTTGCTTGGACTTTTCTTTCATTGAAAATATTTTCTCACAAATTTTCCATCAATTTGTATTGTTTGATTGTTTATTTTTCTATGGAATTATTTTACAATTTTTTTTTCCATATTTTCTTTGAAGCATGTGGAAAAGAAAACAGGTCCAATCCATGAGAAATAAATCCCCACACGTATCAATTTACTCATCACAAGTTCGATGGGCCGAGAACATGGATCAAGTACTAATCAATGGTCTATTTGAGATAGTACTTATCGAACCAAAAAGAACCGAAAAGGGATTTGAGGCCGGAGAGTCTAGAAAGGTTAAAATGTTATAGTTTTCTTACTTTCAATAACATTTAAAATATAAGTATGTGAATGTAGGTTTGATTGTATTTGATACTTTATTTTAGGTTATAGACAAAGTGAGAGATGCATGTCATGTTATTGTAAGTGTTGACTACGTGAGGGGTAGATTAAGGTCGCTAAAAAAATGTGATGATATCACGGAGTTTTTCAAGACTATGGATTGGAATTAGGGGGACAAGTTTCAGCCGATCCCATCACTTGGGAGACATATATTAATCTCAATTTTCTTGCTGTACTTGGATTCCAGTAACAGTAGCTAAATACAAGGCTGTTTGCAGGAACTTTTAATATAATTTTGTATGTGATCTGAGAAAATGAAAATACATTATTACTGAAGACATTATTTTTGTATGATATCAGTGTGCTTTTAAATTTTTATATATATCAGAAGAAAACTAAGCTATTGAGGTATCTAGTATGTGGTTCAAAGTTCAAAGTCTCTTCTCTGGTGTTATATATTAACAAATTACATATACAACATAGAAATATTCAAAAATTACTTGTGGAGTATTGAAGTTTTAACTTTGTATATAAAGCATTGAAACGTCCTTAAAAATAACGTTTATTAGCCGAATGCCAAAAACGTCCTTAATAATGACATTTTTAGTACAATTTATTTTTTACTACCAGTTTAACAAGAGAATTAAAGAAAAAATATATGTTAAAGGAAAAAAAAATGTTAGCGGAGAGATATTAATTAACCGACACACACATAATAGATTTATTTTTTTCTCGTTAAACCAAAATTAACACAGAAACGCTCTTAAAAAAAGATATTTTGCGAATTTGTTCAAAAATATTCTTAAAAAACGTTTCACTCCTTAATACACAATTTATAAACTTTAATGTTCCACAAATAATTTTTATAAATTTCTATGCTGTATATCTAATTTTTTGTATATAGTTTGTAGTTAGTAAAAAACAATTTGGAGATAGAAGGCATAGCACAAACAAAGTGCGCCTGCTTACAAAAAAACTAATGTTCGCCAGAAGCAATTGCTTCTACCTCTCCTTCCGCGTGTGCGCATGAACCTTCCGCGTGTCCGCGCGCGCCGCACTCCCCCTTCCGTCTGCTGCTCCGTCCGTTTCGTCTTTGCAACTATTTTTCCTCCTTCTTCCTCTCCTTCCGGCCGCCCCCTCCTCTCTCCCTCCACCTCTCATTTACTCTTACTCTCTCTCTCTCTCTCTCTCCTACTCGTCATTTTCTGTTTCGGAGGACGGATGTGGATCACTATTGGTCTCCGTCGGCGAGCACGATCACTCCGACCACTGTCGAGGGAGGCCGCTAGTACAGGCCCCATTCATCCAACGACTCGGTCTCCTCTCCCGTCTCCCCGTCCCCCTTCGGCTCCCTTTTTACCTCCGTCCACTACTGTCCGTAAGATATTTGTCAATTTGTCTCACAGGACTGCCACTTCGTTCCAGTCTTCGAGAGAAGCCCCTTCCTCGTGGGCAGACAGGTATAGATCGGCTATGGATAAAGAGTCCGTAGAAATAAGCTACGTCGAGCCGAAGAACGTCTAAGGGAGAAAGGTGATCGGGATTGAGAAAGATGATATCGTTAAGATGGAAGAGTATTGCAAGAGCACTATAGTACTATATGTCATGGGAGCTCGACCATATTTTGGTCAGCTCAAAGGTTTCGCCTTACTACTGTGGAGGCCGAAAGGAAGTACAAAGATTTTCTCTAGGAAAAACGGCTTCTACTTCATTAAATTTGGCCTTGCAGAGGACCTAGAAGCGAGTTATCCAAAATGGACCTTGGACGTTCGATGGTAAGTTGGTTGTTTTATGACGTTGGGAGCCATCATCCAACTTTGAGAGAGACCGATTGACCACCGTGACAATTTGGATTCGGGTCCCATGGCTCTCTCTCCAACTTTGGACCACTAAGCCTATTATGAAGATAGCTAGTGGCATCAGAAAGCCGTTACTTCCGGACAACGCTACCACCAAAAGGGAACGACTGTCTTTCGCGAGAGTTTTTGTGAAAATCAATGCAGCAGATTCATTACAGGACAAGTTAGAAATCGAACTACCATCAGGTAAATTTATATTCCAGAAAATGGAATACAAATGGGTCCTGCCTTGCTGCCGTACGTGTAAGAGTTTTGGACACTTTCTCTCTCAATGTCCGGATGGAAAACCCCATCAAAAAGATAATCAGCAAGGAACTGGCATTCTACCGCAAAGTACTACTAATCAACAAGGTCCTGTCATCCGAAAGGTAGATAAAGCCCCCAATATGTCGGAGGCAACCAAGTTGGATAACCAGACTAATGTCGAAAATTCGAGTAGAAAAAGTGCGGATGTATCCAACATGGAAACTGAGGTGCAGGAGCCCATGGGGGTTCCCAAACCTTCTGTCTTGGAAAAAATGAATAAAACAGGCGCTGACCAACCTATCCAGGAGACAGATTATTTAAATCGAGAAGGAACATTAGAGAACCAAGGGGCAATGGTAGTATTTGCAAAGGATGCCCAGCAGAGTGAGAAGGGACAAGGAGGAGGCGAGGCGGTAGGATCTCAAATGGTTATTTTTCAGGCCAAGACAATTGTGCATGATGTAAACAGTGTCAGAGTCAGAAGAAAGTTGGCGACATGTCATTTTTTTTTTCTCCGGGAGTCAAGGACAAGACGGAGACAAGCTCTCTTTATGAACCATTGGTCGTGGTCAATCCTATTTGGCAAGCCAAAGTTGAACATAAGAAGGAAGGTGGTAAAACGATGGCTGCTCGTCAGGATGGACTCTCTCCCCACCCCCCTTAGGGAGAGTTCGCGTGTTAACAAGGGTGTCAACACTCATCTTTTATGACAAATTTCACCTAGAATATGAGGGTGGTTAACTCTATAGGTAGGTGGAGAGAAGTTATGGACTATACCAAGAAGTCTAAGTGTTCTATCATTAATATTTTGGAATCTAAAATCAAATCGACATCGAAGATCAAGAGGAGAACTCTGGTATATTGAAAATCTGTCCACAATTTAGAGTACGGGGATATGTCCCGTGTGTGGGTTATGTGGGACACCAGAGTTTAGAAATGGGAACTTGTCCACCGCTCGGATCAATTGATCACCATTAAATTTATCAACTGTGGTGGTATTAAAATTTTGTCTGGAGCGGTTTATAGGCATAACGATCGGACTCCGCGGAGGAGATTGTGGAGAGATATCACCGTCAACAGCAACATGGTAGGGAACAGACTGCCTATACTCTTGGTGGGAGACTTCAATACTATCATGCATGCCAATAAAAAGAAAGGGGGATGCCCTGTTTAGGAAGCTATTCTGACAGAATTTCAAAGTTGCACTTACCCTGTGGACTTACTTGTATGGCTAAATCGGACCACATATGGACGTGAAATAATCGAGTTATCCACAATCGTATCTTCATTCAATTAGACCGTGCTCTATACAATGGTCGTTGGCTTGAGGTCTTCCAATTTTGTGGTGCGGATTGCCTGCCTCCTAACACCAATGACCACTCTCCTATTGTTATCAGATTGGTGGAACAACCAGTCTTCAAGGGGAGACATTTTAGATTTTATAATGCGTGGAGTCATAATGAGGGGTATGATAATGTGGTTCAACTGGGCTGGAACTTCACAGTGCGTGGTACAACCTAATTCTATGTTGTGTTCAAACTTAAATGCACCAAACAACGTCTTAAGACTTGGAATAAAGAGCACCCTACAACGACTCTTCAGGAGCTTGAAGAGAACCTTGCCGCCATCCAAATGAGAGTCAACTCTGATCCCTTCAATGACGATCTCAATGGAGAGGAAGTTGCTCTTCAGGACCTACTACGCAAGGAGAGGTTCCTAGATGAAGTTCATGTTAGACAACGGTCAAAATTCATTTGGCTCAGAGATGGTGATAGATGTTCAAAAAAAATCATGCCACGCTGAAAGCTAGACAACACCGAAATGCCATACACTACTTTCTTGACGCTAACGGAGCCTCTATCGAGGAGGCGGATATGATTAGTGATGAAGTGACCACTTTTTCCCAGGAGCTTTACAATCAGACCCACTATCCAGCTATCTTCCCCATTATGTGTTTAAAAAACTGGTTTCGGGTCGTGGTAATCAAGTTTTGTAGTAACCTGTTACTATTGATGAGATTGAACTAATTGTCAAGAAGGTATACCAGAATAAATCTCTGGGGCTGGACGGTTTTGGCGCTGCTTTCTTCAAGAACCACTAGAGTTTGCTCAAATTTGATATACTGGAAGCCATCAGAGAATTCTTTGAATCGAGTAAACTGCTTAAGGAGCTAAACTACACTTTTGTGGTACTAATTGCTAAGGTAAAGGGAGCTTCCTCTATAGGGGACATCAGGCTTATTACGTGCTGCAAATTCATGTATAAGATCATCACTCATCTGATGTGCGACCGGATGTGACCGATTATGCAAGAGATAACTGCTTGCTAGCCCATGAATTGGTAAGAGATTTCAACAAGCAAGGGGGGAACAAAGCTTGTCTTAAATTGGATCTTAGGAAGGCTTATGACTTGGTCAACTGGGACTTCCTATGCCATATTATGTTGTGCATGGGATTTGACACATGGTGGGTGGACAGGGTGAGGGAATGTGTCTGTACCCCCTCTTTCTCGATTATGATCCGGGGTTAGCTGGAAGGCTTTTTTAAGAGTTCCAGGGGTATTAGACAGGGAGATCTGCTTTTACCCTATCTCTTTGCCATTATGATGGAGTTTCTCTCGTGCTTGATAGACAGAGCGGTCATAGAGGGAGATATCACTCCGCTGTTTAAGAAGACGAATCATGTTGTTTCTTATTTAATTTATGCGGATGATCTATTAGTATTTATGGAGCCTTCCGATAGGTCAATTGAGGCTATTAGGAGGATTTGGGATAAACTAGAAAGGTGGTTTGGCTTACAGCTGAATAAAAACAAGAGCCAGATATTCCTTAACAGGAATAACAGAGATAATGAGACTTGGTTGAGGAAGATGGAGATTATTTTTGAGGGTGCTCTTCCTGTTAAATATTTAGGGCTGCCTTTGTCTATCAACCAGACAACTTATGCAGATTGCAAGGGCATCCTAAACTATACTCAAGCTAGGTTGGCAGGATGGCAGGCTCATATCATGTCGTTTGGGGGGGGGCGGGGGCGGATAGAACTTATCAGGGCAGTCATTTTGGCTATTACTTTTTACTGGCTCCAAGCCATCATGATCCCTTTAGCTACTATTCACAAGATAGAACATATGTGTACTAATTTTCTTTGGAAAGGAGAAATTCATGCGATCAGTTAAAAAAATTGTGCCGGCCAAAGAAAGAGGGAGGGTGTAGGGTTGAGGTCGCTTACTATGCTTATAAAAATAGCCGCATACAAACTATTCTGGAGATTTCTCTCTATCAAATCTATCTGGGCGGATTGGATCATGGGCAGGTATTTTCCATTAAATGCGAAAGTTTGAAAAAAAATTGATTTAATTAAACAAACTGAAGAGAGTACAGAGAGGACTCCTAAACAAACAATCTAAGTACAAATTTTGTGTTCTGGGGGGTGACGATGGAGGGTTAGGAGTGTAGAAACTCGCTTTATTCCGTGGACAATCTAATGCGGAAGCTCCTCTCTCTTGCTCGAGTGTAGATTTGTACATAGCCAGCTAGCTAGCCCTTTGTTCGGGTGTGGTACCCTATTATTTATAGCCATACTTATGGCCGTATGGATTTTGGGCTGCATGGATGGTGAGGGTTTGCTACGTGTCCCCTCTTAACGGAAGGGAGCTGCAGCATGCACGCGAATCCGGGCTCCGCTGCCATGTAGATATTTGTTGAGATTTTATTGTTTACCGAGTATCTGGATGGTTCTCAACTATTATAGGCGTGACTTGGTCAAATGGACGCATGGCCGCTATTTGGTTGGAGAGAATCACTTCAGTTGTAACAACAGTATTTGGTCTACATGGTATTTGGGACGCATGGAACGCATGGAGTCCGGGATGCATGCGACCAGAAACGCATGGGACACGTGAAATCTGGGACGCATGGACTGCATGGCGGCCAGAGACGAAAGGCATATATGGAGTCTGGAATGCATGGACCAGAGATGCATGGGATGCATGAAGACTAGAACGGATGGGCCAGAGACGCATGGAATCTAGGACGCATGGACTGCATGGCGGCCAGTGATGCATGAAACTGATGGTGTCTGAAACAACTGGGCCAGAGCCGCATAGAATCTTTTATCGTGTTGTACACGTGGTGCAGTACACTCCTTGAGACTTCTTTATTTTAGTGAGGTTTTGTCTTTCGAGGCATTTAGAGAATCCTTCATGTCAGAATTCTGTGTCAGACTTGATCTGGACGTCAGGACGTCATGTCAGGTCCATCTGTAGCCAAGGTTTGCTTCGGCTATTTGGGCCGCATAAATATAGCTTTTCTGGGTTGCATGGTGTAAACCCCCTCATCCAAAATTAGGCCTACTTATCTTAGATAGAGAGACTAGGGCTAGTTTGAATCCATTTAGAGATAGAACACTGTGTTTTAGATAATTTTATAATATTTATATCACTTAGTGTACCTTACCGTTGCTTCGATAATAGGAGCACTACACTAGCCATTGCCTTCCTACAAACTTTACACCCTTGCCCTAGACGTGCCCGCCTTCTATTCTGATCTTTGTGTAACTTTTAATTATGCTTTGTTGTGCTACATTTTAGTCGCAATATATTCGTCGCAGACATTGTTATTTAATTCTAAATAAATATGACTTTGTATCCTTGTGCGTTCCAATCAAAATTGGAGACACAATCTTGACCCATTTTGTGCAACCAAAATTACGATAATATTATATCCTGAGTCCCCTATGTCCATGACACTTGTGTCCCACCTAATTTTAGCCCCATGTACTTCTAATTAATTTTAGAACACTGTTTGTATTTTTAAATTAATTTAATCAAATTTCCATCTTTGAGAAATTTTTTTAATTGTTGGGCACTTTTATGCAAAAAAAATGCATTAAGGTGTCCACACCATTGGACACAATACATGAAGAAACCCATTTTTCTTTCATATAAAATTTTTCCATAATTTTTGGAATGTGCAACGCACAAACATCACCCCCTCATCAATCCTAGCCTTGCATTTTAAACAATGCAAATCTTAGCCTTTTTAGACATCCCCATGACAAACCAAGGCCCAATCCCAAAGATGTTGACCAAGCCCAATCCCCTAGAACAACCCCAAAACCCTACTTTCTACATGTATAAATATACAACTTTTCTTTTCTTTATTTTTTTTCCAAAACCAAGAACCAATCACCTAGCCGAATCTCACCCCTCCCCTTTCCTATTCATTGTCTTCTTCCTTCTGTCGTAGCGCCTCGCCGGAGACCCGCCTGACTCCAAACCTGACCGAATGCACTGAGCATCGCCTCACCGGAGCCAGACCTCGCCGTTCTCCTATCTCCTTCGTCGCCTATGCACAGCACAACCCCAACACCCACCTGAGTCGACCCCCTTGCCTGAACTTCTCCTCGACCTCACCGCAGTCCTCTCCCTGAACTCCTCCTCTGCCTCCCTGAGTCGTTCACCATCGCCACCATCACCACCATCGTCCCCACCTTCTTCCTCGATGACTCCCCTCACCGTTATCTTCCCAGCCGAGCCACCCCGGCCAATACTACCATCACCACCACCACCACCTCGTCTCCTCCCTCACACTCATCTCGCCGGAATTCCTGCCCTACACCGCCGTCTCCTTCCGAGCTCGACTCCACTCGACGACGAGCAGCAATTCGACTTCCCTCCCTGTCCAGCACACCCGACCCGCCGGAGCCGTTCCTCCATCTCCTCCTCGACCGACGAACCCACCTAAACTCCATCACCACCGCCGTGCAACTTGCCTGAGCCTCCTCGACTCATCCATGCTGCCAATCACCTCCCTGACCGCCATGTCAGCCTCGTCCTCCGTCATCTTCCTGGACCAGACTTTCCTCCCTGTACATCACCTGATCTCCCCCGCGACTCATCCCGACTTCGATCACCCCCTGCCATCCTCGTCACAGCAGCCCCCTCGACTCGCCGGACCTCCCCTCTGACCTGGCCAGAGCAGCCTCCTCCCCTAATCATCATCACCATTGTCATCATCCCTTTCATCATCAACATAACCATCACCTTCATCATCATCCTCTCATCATCACCATTAGCAACCTATAACATCATCATCACCATTAATCATCATCACCCTTAATCACCATCATCATAATCATCATCATCATTACCATTACCTTAATCACCAATCATCACATTAATCATCATCATTAACCCAATAATTATCACCCTCGCCATCATCATTAACATCGATATCATCATCATCGTAGACCTGTCACCCTCATCGAAGACAACCTACAGTAGTCACCCTCGATCCTCGTGCCCTGTGCGCGTACCCCAAGGACTATTGGATTGTTCTGCGAGACTCCAGGAGCAGGCTATTGGCACTACGCAGCTTTCTTGCCAGGCAAGATACCTTGCCAAATTGCTTACAGTACTTTGCATGCTTATTATATTTTCATATATTTATTGCATGTGTGTTTCCTTTCAGTCATTACTATATATTATATATGTTGACACACACTTGACACCTAATATCATGAGAGAGGAGGACAATCAGTAGGCGTATGGGCTATAACCACTCTAGTAAACCGTAGTAACTAGCACGTCCTACGGTAGTGTGTCGCGCTGGTCGCTACCCCCGAGGTATGTCGATTTCTGGTGTCGCGCTGGTCGCTACCCTGAAGGTATGTCAATTTCTGATGTCCCTGCCATGTGTGTGAGTTGTGAGATTAGATCGAGTAGCCTACCCATGTCCATACGTCGAAAAGTTGTCCTCATTATGCATTCATATAGATTGTCTTGTACAGCGTACTTATATATATTTTTTACCTATTATGCATGTTTACTGTATTCAAATTGGTATGCTTCTATGTATCTTGTTACGTCCCTCTGAGGACCTGGTCCTTTTCTAGGTGTAGACGATCTTGACTATCCGCAGGAGTACGGGCCAGGACCTGACTCATTATTTTTAACCGAGGAGGTCTTACCTTCTGAGCATCATTGATTATATCTAGCGATGGGTCGCTTCGCTGATACCTTTATATCATCACCTTTTTTATATTAGAGATTCTATCCTCCTATCTTATTTTAGTATTGATATAGTCATTGGTAGTGGATTTGTCTCCACCCGACTATTATTTTGGATTATTCAGACTCATTATTCTAGTTTAGTTATTTCTTTTATATGACTTGATGTGTGGATGAGATTAGTATTTCTGGGACTTGTGATAATATATATACCACATGTGAGTTATTATTCATATTACAGTGTACGTATGTATTATGGTATCCATATATTAGAGTTGCCATATACATACGGCTGTCATGCTTACGTGTTCCTAGTCCTACGTATTTTGGGACTGGGGCGTGACATATGGTGATTATGCGGTCCAATTTATGCTGAGCTTTATCATGGGATGCATGGTCGTTGGCCACATCGATCCATATTTTCCATGCTTCTACAAGACTCCCTTCAAAGTTTTCAAATTGATAAGTTTGAAATACTTTGAATAAGAAGCATGGACGGGGTACATTTGGACAGCATGGACGTTTAGGTCACATGGACGTTGTTCCCTAATGGACGTATGCCGCCAGGCTGTCATGTCATTCATTTCCAAATTTACTCTGACCCTTGAGTGGATTTTGTTCGGATTTTGTGCTGCCTCTTCACACAGATCCCAAGCTGACGGCTGTAAAGGATAAGGCTGCCCCAAAAATTCAATCGTTAGCCGCTGTCGTTTGATAACAGTAGAACGCGATAATTTTGAGCAGTTAATCTTGTCATTTAGTGGCCTATAAATAGGGGTCTGGAGGAGGAGAGAGAACTTTCTATTTTTGCTGAGAATTGCCTTTCCCTTTATCTCTGCCACTTCCTCTGTTTTTGACCGTCTTCTCCGACTACTCGTCATGGCCCCTAAAGCTCTGTCTTTCTCGTCAAAGGCCAAGAAGGTTGTCAACAAAGGAAAGCGCCATGCTTCTTCGTCTATAGTTGAGGATGAGGCACCGACCTTTCATCCAGACATTCAAATGCCTATCAAAGGTAAGGGTTGGAGGAGAAGTTTGGACATATGGACACTTTACACGAGGTTCGCTATGCGGATCCTTCCACATGACCATGTCGTATACTTTATGCACGGGTCTCTTTTGGCCGTGTGCACGGATCTTGACTCGGCCGCATGCAGCCTTTATGACTTGGTCGCATGGACCCTCCATGATTTGGCAGCATGGACCCTCCATGATTTAGCCGTATGGAGGACTTGACTTGGCCGCATGTACCCTTAATAACTTGGTCGCATGGACCCTCCATGCTTTGGCCGCATGGAGGACTTGACTTGGCCGCATTTAACTTTCATGACTTGGTCGTATGGCATCTAACTGTCTTTCTGCCTTTGATTTTGTAGTAAATTTACCCGTGGCTCCGTCAGGGGAGGTGATGGTTGGGCGTGTCAAGGCTGCCCTGGGTGTTAGACTTGATCATATAGTGGCCAATGTCCAGGTACAGATGAACAAGAATCAGTCTGAGGCGAGGCTGAAGTTAATAGCGGGTTAGCCCTCGTTCTATTTGCTTATCCAACTGAATTCCAGGACGATCGAAGGAGACAAAGGTGAATCTTTTTTGAAGCCGATCTTCCTTTTTGTGGATGCTCTCACTGTCTCGGACCCCCAAGTAGTAAAGATTAAGGAGAGCTGGGACTTCTTCTTCGACGGGAGGAAGGTGCATATACCCACGATGGAGCGCCATCTGCCCTTGCCTGCTTTCAATATGGTGCCTCTTCAGAGGAAGATGCTGGGTTACCTAACTCCAGACCAAAAGGGAACCCAAGTCAGTCATATCCATTTTAACTATGAGCTGAAGAGAGCAGCGACGACCAAGAAATCATTCTCTTATGATGGAACTGTGGCAGCTCATCATTTTTTGCATTGAATACTGTTGATGACTTAGCTTGTGCACAATAAGAGGCTCTGTGGACTGGAACACTGCCACGTATATACGAGAGAGTTGGTTGAGTTGTGCGCGTAGGATCACTGCTACATGCACACAATTATCTACCACGTCGAGGACCACCGCTTGCCGTACATTTTTGTATATTGTACAGGGAAACACTGCATGTTGCTCGTAAGAATTTGTTACAAAGAGAAGTACTATCATGTGTACATGAAGTGTGATACGTCCTTGCGCTGAAGACTTGCTCGGATGCATACAATGGAACGCTACCTATCATGCGCTATTGCTGATGAGTCACGCGAGACTTGGCTCTTGGGCCCAGGGAGACTTGTTGAGCTGTGCTGAGCATCCGAAGTCTACAGTTTGTATTTTCTACGGAAAGGATCATACGACCCGGCTTGCATTACTTTTCCTTTGAGCTGGTCGTTGAAGGTGCTTTGACGTCGGGCGCCTCAGAATCCCGATGGTAGGCAAGGCCCGACCTGGTTCCCCTACCTAGGCCTCCTTAATGGTGGGAGAAACCATATGGCAGGTCTTGGTTTTTCGTGGTTTAGGCTTGATGGCAGAAGGCGCTGCTTGTTGCGTCAAATCTGGGACCAGATTCGGGTGGACCCATATGATCTTGCCCCGAGGGGTAGTAAGAGGTGTCATCCCGTCTGCTTGGTCATGAGATGGGGAAAGACTGACTACCTCTATTGTTTCCCTTGGAATCAGAGTGATTCCGTCCTGGGCTTCCGTTGTGGGAAAGTTGCCAAACTGGAGGGAGAACCATATTGGCGACAATTGTTAAATTGTTGAAGTCCAAGGAGAGAACTTTGGTATCGATCAGATACTGGATGTACTGCTTCAAGGTGTAGCATTCCAGCGTCGGGTGGTGGATGTTGTGGTAAAAGTGACAATACATTGGGTTATTTAAGTCTTCCACTTCCGGCTGGCATTTGACGTCGGGGCCAAAGTTTTCCTTCCTTCATCAGCATATCGAAGATGAGCATGACATCCTCATCCTCGAAAAAGTAAGTTTTCTTTGGTTTCGAAGCTTCCACCTATTTTTGCTTAGGTTTTTTTGTCGTATTAGCGACTATGGCTGGCTTCCCTTTTGCATCGCGGTTGCTGTTATCGTTATTGATGTTGTTGCTGTTGCTGGGGCACTTTTCCTTTTCCTCAGTAGTAGGGATATGGATTCCCAAGTGTCGGGCATCTTTTAGCTTCTTTTTAGCGTTGACAACGCTTATAATGAACGTCGTCCAATCTTTGAACTGGCTATCGCGCATCCAGAGGATGACTGCCGAAAGCATGTTTTTTTGGTATATCTCCATTAGTGTGGTCTCGGGATTGCCGGGGGAAATCTTAGAGATGTTTGTCGTAACCGTTCGATATAATTTTGTGTCAGTTCCCTTTCTCCCTGGGCGATATCTATCAGAAAGTACATTGCCATATCATTTTTCCCCTCATATAATCTGTTGAGGAACAGACGCTTAAGGTCATCGAATGATGAGATATAATTATCTTCGAGATTGCAGAACCAGTCGGAAGATACCCCTGCTAATGCCCCGACGAAGAGTCTGGTAAGGATAACATCGCTGCGGGGCAGGTGTCCCGTTGTAATCTCGAAGTAACTCATGAACCAGCGAGGGGAGGACTTGCCATCAAATATGTTTATATTGAAGGACTTGAATTTGGGCAGATATGGGACATCCCTCCATTATATCGAGTATGGTTGTCGCACCCGGAGATCGTCGAGGGAGTCCCGATTGCCCATGGAGTCTAGGTGAGCCCGGAGTTCCCATACCTCATTTATTGCTTCCTTGGCCTCATCTCTCGCAGAAGGTGCATACGAGCCAGGCATGTGAGGATTACCACCCGCGGGTGGGGCATTTGTGTTTAAATTCCTGTTGGTCCCCGGGTCCATGTTTGCTTGTCCAGGGGTCCTTGCTGGTTGAGAATCCATATTTGCTTTGATTTTCAACATTATTTGGATTAAGGCTTGTATTGATCTACCCATCGTATGCATCATGACCTCGAGGGTCTCGAGGCGCTGGCGGTCGCTGGGGCCTTCAAGGTCGTCCTCGACCATGTATATCATCCTCACATGGGGAGAGATGGACGGGGCAGTGGATGTCGCACTTTTTATCTCAGACCCCTGGCGAGAGTAGTCATCCGGGAAGGCTAGCAACACCATCTCCTCCGAGGACTCAGAAGGAATACTACCCATATCATAGGAGGCTACATCAACTTGGCGAGGGAAGCTACCCCCAGGGATCTCAGAGTCTGTTCCTTAGGAATCTCTGTCTTCTCGGAACGCCGGGTTGTTTCATAAGTCGAGAGAAATATAATCCTCAGCTTGGGCCACCCCAAGGGGTTCTGAGGAAAAACTACCCCCAGTAGTTGACAGTTTCTTCCTTGAGCGGGTACCCTGGAAAATACCTTCCGCATGTCACATTGTTAACCCTCCTGGTAGTCGCTTTCGCAACGCATCTTCAGAGAGCGACGGACTGGAGGTACTTGACTTCTTTCTTCCCTTGGTGGCGGGAAGCTTTCGAGTTGAGTAGCATGAGGCAGAGGGAAGCTCCTCCTCCTCTGGTACTTGAACCAGATCTCCGGGTTGTTGCCGGATAGGTGCTTTCTGGTACAGTTGCTGGAAGATCGACTGCCTGCTTGTGGGTATTGCCACTTTGTTGCATCAACAATTGATAATGATCTTGGCATAGTGATGCCCTGGAGAGGACATTTCACCTGCCACCTTTGTTTCTCTCGCCTTGCGTTTGTAATTGATCACATTACGCAAGTCTAGCAAGGGTTGTTCTACCTTTGTACCCTTTTGTAGGCCCTGAAGGACCGAGCGCACAGGTGCGTAGGTGTTGTATTTGCTCCCTGATCCGGGGTTCGTACAAGAATATCCTCGGATCTTCTACAGAAGACTTTTGAGATCGACGCTATACATTTGCTGTTGTGGGTTGGACGCACAAGGCCGCCTTATATAGCTTCTTATCAGGGGCCCATGTAATGGTTAATGGTGCCTGCTGACGGTTAGCTAACTGTACAGTTGCTTGATCTTGATGAGCTCACACTGCCCTAGGCTTCTTTGACTTAGCACACGCAGGCGCATAGTACAAATAGTCCAGATTTGGGTTTTTGCTATTCTCAGCGAGACGTATAAGATCTGCGCCGCAGGAGATACGGTCAAAAATAGATATTCTATTATTGTCGGGGCCGCATGCGGCCGTCTGCCTACGGCTGTCGGCTGATGCTGCATGGCCAGCCTTATGCGACCTCCTTCTTGGCCGTATATAACCTGCCTCAGCACCAGAACGTCTGGCATCGTAGTACTTTCCTCTGCCAGAGTCTGGGTGTTGAGCAGTTTCTGCATTAGACGGGACTGCCGCATGGACGTGGACGTTGGGTGTTCACCAGACGACCATCATCAGCAACAGAACGAGAGGCGAGAAGCACATGCTCCGCAGTTGGGCGAGGCACATCGGCCTTTGCTACCCACGTACTACAGGTATTTTTGTGCTTGGCTAGCCTTGTCGAAGGACTAGCACTTACTTCCGAGAGCTTTCCTCGAACGCTTGCTGTTCAAAGCGACTACCAGTATCTTTTGCGTTGAGCCGAGCTTGGTCGCATCGGACTGCGTTACCAACTTCTCATCAGAGAAGAAGGAGGTCCCCAGCAGAGTCGCCATCTTGTTTCCCATTAAATATGAAAGTTTAAAAATAAACTTGATTTAATTAAACAAACTGAAAAGAGTACATAAAAGAGTCATAAACAGACAATATATAAGTACAAATTTTGTGTTCTGGCGGTGACGATGGAGGGTTAGGAGTGTAGAAACTCTCTTGACTACGTAGACGATCTGATGCGGAAGCTCTTCTCTCTTGCTCGAGTGTAGATTCACAGATAGCCAGCCAACCCTTTGTTCGGATGTGGTACCCTACTATTTATAGCCATACTTGTGGCTGGATGAATTTTGGGTCACATGGATGGTGGGGGTTTGCTATATGTCCCCTCTTAACATAAATGAGCTACAACATGCACGCGAATCCAGACTCCTCTGCCATGCTAACATTTGTAGGGATTTTATTATTTGTTGAGTATCTGGGCGGTTCTCAACTATTGTAGGCGCTACTTGGTTAAATGGACGCGTTGCCGCTATTTGGTTGGAGAGAATCACTTCAGTTGTGTCACGCCCTAGTCCCAAAATACGTAGGACCAGGAATACGTAATACGCCCACCAGCCGTATGTATATGAATTCCAGTATATGGAAAACCATATACTTACGTACGCTGTAAATGAATATGCAATCCATCAGTGGTAATATACTGTCATAACAAGTCACACACCATCTATATCTCATCCACAGCACAAAATACTCAGTGGGAACAAAACTGACATATAACTGGATATCAAAGTGTATAGAGTCTATAGTCTGGTGGAAACAAATCCACTACAAAACGACTATACTAAAGTAGACACAAAACTCCCTAAAACAGTGATCATAATCACAGAAACTCTGTTGGTAGGAGCTCCTCAGTTTCGTAAGTAGCATCCGGTCCAGGTCCATACTCTTATGGAAACTCCTGATCGTCCATATCTGGAAAGGGACCAGGTCCTCAGAGGAACATAACAAGATACATAGAAGCATGCCAATAAGTACTGAAATATAAACATCCATCGGGTCGCCTAACTATCTAAGTGAATGCAGTTTGAGGACAACTTTGAGTGTAAGAGAAAGTGTAGGCTAGACATATGCTGACGTATTTCACCAATCGTGACAACTGGCTAGTATATGCCACATATGCCCCCCATCCCAGGGGCGCACGGTAAACAAGATTAATAACTACATAAGAAAGTGGGTATCCTGTACACTTATGAGTTGTCCTCCCTGTCCCAATGATCTATGCATGTTGCCTCCACCACATGCTAATACCCTAAATAACTGCTAGGTCTTCTAGCATACAAAGTTTCTATCAGCAGTCATTCTTAACAGAAGGCCATGCGTACAGGAGGCCATCCCTGTCACGCCGTCCGTGATCTATATGAGACACACACCCGTGTAAACCACTGTGTCATGGTTAATGAACCTAATGATGCTTTTTAATACTGGGTGGTCTCATAATTAGGTCATAAATCTACAAAATATACATCTATATAGGCAAAATAAAACCTGCATGTACCAATATGAAAGGTAAAATAACAGTATTATGGCAAGGTATACTTGCCAAGTAAAGTGCACGTCCAAAGTTGTTGTTGTGATCAGAGGAAGGAGTTACTGCTTTGTAATTAATTATATATAGGAATAGGGGCGGTGGACTTTACTTAATGGTTAAGAAAACTCTTGCTGTTGTTCTCTTCTTATTGGTTTAGGTGTGCGGCTGTAGATATTTTCTAAAGAGTGGTGGAATGAGAAACTTACACGTGTAAAAGAACAAAGCAAAGCAAAGTTTGAGTTTTGCTTCTGATACAGATATTTCTTTCTTAATGATTTGTGGTTGGATTCTACGCAGAGGAAAGAAAAGAAGAGTTTACGCTGGATAAATAAGCGATGGTTTAGTTACTGCTGCTGCGACCGTGGTTTATGCTGGGTAGTTTGCTATTGCTTTTGATATTTACGCACAGAGAAAATATACGCGGTATGGTGAGGAGTTTGCTATTTGACTGTTTTACGCGAGGTAAACTATTTGATGTTAATTTCTTACTTTACGTGCGGAATTGGTTTTGTGCGTAGAGAAAGGGATTTGGGCAGGTTGGGTTTTTATGAAAGAGTTTTGTAGGGTTTTCGCTAAGTGAGGTTTACGCTGGGTTGATTAACGGGTTGCGGTTTTAGTATAATAGGAATTATACTTTAATAAATAGTTTAAATAATTAATTAAATAATAACTAATACGGTTTTCAGGAATAGGGGTTTATATTCTACCCAACTTATAAAAATTTTGTCCTCAAAATTAGAACTAAGCATGGTAGAAAATCAAGAATGGTACAAGATATAAATTAACAAAGTAATTCATACCTTGGTCTAAAAATAGGTTCGGAAAACGTTCTTGCATGTCATCCTCGCGTTCTCAAGTAGATTCTCCTGGCGAGCCATGTTTCCATGCCACGCGGACTAAGGGAATAGATTGGTTTCTCAATACCTTCTCTCGACGATCAAGGATTCCGACGGGTTGCTCTTGATATGTCAAGCTTGGTCCAACAGTGATCTCCGAGTGGTCAAGAATATGACTGCTATCTGCCACATATTGCCTGAGCTATGATACATGTAATACATTATGCACTCCCTCAAGTGAAGGTGATAGCGCAAGTCGATATGCCACTTCTCCCATTCTTTCTAGTACATCAAATGGTCCAATATACCTTGGACTTAATTTGTCGTGCCCTCCAAACCGGATGATGCCTCTGGTAGGTGATATCCTTAAGAAGACATGGTCGTCCTCTTTAAATTCTAAGGGACGACGATGAAGGTCTGCCCATTGCTTCTGCCTATCTTGCGCTGCTCGCAAGTGTCCTTGTATTTTCTTGACTGTCTCAATAGTATTGACTACTAAATCTGGTCCCAAAAGTTGACGTTCTCCTACGTCACTCCAACATACAGGAGATCTACATTTCCTTCCATATAATTCTTCAAATGGAGCCATCTGGATGCTTGCCTGATAACTATTATTGTAAGAAAATTCCACAAGATGTAGGTGGTCCTCCCATGATCCTCCAAAGTCTAACATACAGGCCCTCAACATATCTTCCAATGTCTGAATAGTGCACTCTGACTGCCCATCTGTTTGCGGGTGATAAGACGTACTGAATTTTAGACGAGTTCCAAGACTTTTTTGCATGCTCCTCCAGAAATGTGATGTAAAATACGAATCCCTGTCGGATACAATACTGACTGGTACGCCATGCAATCTCACAATCTGCCTTATGTATAAGTCAGCCAAAGCTTCTGTAGTTTGGCCAACTCTAAAAGGTAAGAAATGGGCTGACTTGGTGAGTCGGTCCACTATTACCCATACTGCATCTCTTTCACTTGGACTTTTGGGAAAACCCGTGATGAAGTCCATAGTGATATGTTCCCACTTCCACTCTGGAATCGGAAGTGGTTGCAATAAACCTGCTGTCCTCTGGTGCTCTGCCTTTACTTGTTGACATACCAGATATTTAGCTATAAAGCGAGCTATCTCTCTTTTCATTCCATGCCACCAAAAGTGCTGTCGTAAATCACGATACATTTTGGTGCCTCCAGGATGAATAGAATATATCGAACTATGAGCTTCTGTCATCAGCTCCTGTCGAATCTCTCCATTGGGAACATAAAGACGATTACCACATCGTAGTGTCCCGTCATCATGAATGTGCAGTCCGGTCTGTTCTCCGACCTCTGTCCTTTCCTTTAATCTTCTGAATCTGGCGTCTGTAGGCAAAGTTGCCTTGATCCTCGCTACTAGTGATGATTGTACTTGTAAATTGGCTAGTATCCCATATGCTCCGGGTAATATCACTTTAATGCCAAGATTTTGCAAGTCTTCCAATAATTCTCTCTGCGTTGTTAAGAATTAAGCTGCTAGCTTCCGGCTTAACGCGTCTTCTACGACGTTAGCCTTGCCTGGATGATAATGTAGCTCTATCTCAAAATCTTTTATCAATTCGAGCCATCTACGTTGCCTCATATTTAACTCTTTTTGTGTGAAGACATACTTGAGGCTTTTGTGGTCTGTATAGATTTCCACTCGTTCCCCATATAAGTAATGTCTCCATAGCTTCAAAGCAAATACAACTGCTGCAAGTTCCAAGTCATGAGTTGGATAATTTTTCTCATGTACTCGTAATTGCCTAGATGCATATGCAATTACCTTGCCATGCTGCATCAATACACATCCAAACCTTTCCCTGATGCGTCACTGTAGATCACATAGCCTCCTGATCCTGATGGAATAGCCAATATTGGTGCTGAAGTCAGTCGCTTCTTTAACTCCTCAAAAGAGGCTTGGCACTCGTTGGTCCATATGAACTCTTGATCTTTGCAAGTCAACCGAGTCATAGGTGTTGCTATCTTTGAGAAATTCTCCACAAACCGTCGGTAATATCCCGCAAGTCCAAGGAAACTTCTTACCTCTGCTGCTGATTTAGGAACAGGCCATGTCTCGACTGTCGAGATCTTCCCTGGATCAACAGAAATACCATCTCCCGTGATAACATGTCCAAGAAATGTGACTCTTTCCAAAAAGAACTCGCATTTACTGAGCTTCGCAAATAATTGCTCTCTTCTTAAAGTCTCTAGAACAATCCGCAGGTATTTCTCGTGCTCCTTGTGGTTCTTCGAATAGATAAGTATATCATCTATGAAGACAACCACGAATTGGTCCAAATACTGGTGGAAGACTCGATGCATTAAGTCCATAAAGATAGCTGGAGCATTGGTCAATCCAAATGCCATGACCAAAAACTCGTAATGCCCGTATCTTGTCCGAAATACGGTCTTAGGAATGTCCTCCTTTCGTACCTTCACCTGGTGATATACTGATCTCAAATCTATCTTTGAGAATACCTTGGCTCCACTAAGCTGATCAAATAGGTCATCAATGCGTGGTAATGGATATTTATTCTTTACTGTTACGGCATTCAAGGCTCTATAGTCAATGCACATACGTACTGACCCATCCTTCTTTGGTACAAACAACACTGGTGCTCCCCAGGGTGATGCACTTGGTCGGATGTAACCTTTCTCTTCTAGTTCCTTCAATTGTGTCTTTAATTCATCCATCTCCTTCTTTGCCAGTCTATAAACATGTGATGCTATAGGTGCTGCTCCTGGTGTTAATTCAATTGAGAATTCTACGTCTCTATCTGGGGGTAGTCCTGGTAATTCCTCTAGAAAAACGTCTTGAAATTCTGAAATAATGGAATGATAGACAACGTCATCCATTGTGAGCTGCATACCATCAAAGATTTCTGGGGATCCTCATGCAAACTCAAGTTCAGGTTGGCCTGGTACCTTGAAAAGAATGCTTCCTTCAAAGCAATCGAAGAAAGCGTGGTACTTGCTCAACCAGTCCATCCCAAGTACAATATCAAAAGTAGGCATAGGAAGAAATAAGAGTCAGATATTCATCTCTCTGCCATGTATCGCTATAGGACACGATCTACAAATTCTACTAATAGGTACTACTCCTCCTTCGGTAAGAATTCTAACACAACTAGGTAAAGGTGTAGTGGTAATGTTGTGTTTGGTAGTAAAACTAGATGATATGAATGAGTGAGTGGCTCCCGTATCAAATAATATCACCGCAGGAAAGGTAAAAGCAATAGTGATACATGCTATAACATCAATTTCCTGATCCATGTCGTCTATTTCCATAGCAAAAGCTTGCCCATTCCTCTATGGCTGTCCATGATTAGCTCTCAGGTACTGATCTTCCTGGGTAAGTAGCGGTGGCCTTTGTTGAAATCCTCCTGCTGCTGGAGGTCGAGGTGCTCCTGGTCTAGCCATCTGTTGAACTGGTCTTGGTGCTAGAAGTGCTAGCCTCTGTGCTGGTGGTGGAAGTGTTGATGCTTGTTGCATAGGACAATCTTTCAAGATATGCTGTCCAGAACCACATCTCATACACTGTCCGAGACGAGCTCGACAGTCTCTTCTGATATGTCCATGTTTGCCACAATGATAGCAGAGGGGCTTCTCTGGGATCTGGTATGGTCCTGCTCTTTGCTGGTACTGCTGTTGCTGAGCTAAAGGACGTCTGATAGGTCCTCCTTGTTGTGTCCTGACCGGTCCCTGCTGTATTCTTGCTGGTTCTTGTTGTGTTCTCAATTGTCCTCCCTTTCCTCTGATGATAGTTTCTTGCACTCTGGCTTCGGTTAGTAGTTCAGTGTAAGAGATTCGGGACTGGAAGCTTGTATAGTGTTGGAGCTCCTGAGTCAGTCCACGATGAAACCTCTTAGCTTTGGCTAAGTCATATGGTATCAAAGCAATGCCATATTTGCTAAGGCGGCTAAATTCAGCATCATACTCGTCTACTGTTCGGTTTCCCTGCTCTAGATGGAAAAATTTATCGTATAATGCATCTCTGACAGTGTCCGAAAAATACTTTCTTTCAAAGCATTCCAGGAATTGCTCCCATGTCTGGTATGTACCCAGCTGGCGCTCCATGGATTCCCACCAGTGATGGGCATTATCATCTAGAAGCGTTCTTATACCCGTCATCCACAGCTCTGTAGGTAGCTGTGATGCTTCTAATAACTTCCGAGTGTGAGTAATCCAATTGGTAGTTTCTTCTGGACTCTCAGTACCTTTGTACGTCCTTGGACTCATTTGTACAAAGTCCTTTACCGAACCAACTCTAGCTCGAGGTTTTGATGCTAGTGCTTGAGCTGGTACAGCAGCTTGAGCAGCCATCCTTTCAAGTGCTGCCAGAAATTCTTGTCGTTGCTCGGCTGCCTGTTGCCTCTGTTCCTGCATCATCATCTGGAAGAATTGGAACAATTGGGCCTGGCCGTCCTGCGGTATTGATGAGACTGGAAGGGTCCCATTAGGTAGAATGGGAAAGTTAGATGGAGCTGGATTATGAGTCTGTCCATCTGATCCGGAAGGTCTAGGGTTTGTTGAAGTCCCCCCTTGAGTCTGACCATTGACTCCAGGAGTTGTGTCATTATTAGTGATAGTACATTCTTTCTACATATCCATCTTTCTGCAGTTAATGTATACAATCGTTTAGGCAAAGTATAGGAATCAAACAGGGTATGAGTTCGTATTACGCTGGAGAGTTATCTGCGTAAAATATAACTTCTGAGCTAGCTGCGTAGAGCAGGGCTCCAAGGAAGTTTTTTTTTGGGCGTAAAGTAAAGATTTCAATTCGCCAGCGTAAAACATAGTTCAAAACTTATCTGTATAAAGGTCTATGCGTAAAATCTGCATATAATATGCGTAAAAGATCTGCGCATAATTCTGAGCTCGAAATATGTCTGCGTAAAGTATAGCATACTTGGCAGCGTAAAGTCGTATGAAAAACTTTTCGTTTTCCTTGGATGGATTTGTCAGAAAACCTGACATCTGACAAAAGTACCATACGATAATCGAGAGGACGGTTGTGATGATGATTTGCACAGAAACCTGAGTTTGTTGTTTATTGACAGAGTTAGACGCCACGCCAAAGACTGCTACTACACAGGGCTCGAAGCATATCTCTGTATTTAATGCAAAGATTGATTTCTTAATGGCTAAGATAATGACAAATATGCTTATCCTCCTGATCAAATAGTACGCTGGGTTCAGGGATCATCAGGCTATTTACCTATGTCATGGTATACGCAGATTTTTAGAAAAACTAAGGGATCGTGGGAAAACAGTTTGTTATAACTGCAGCGTAGAGTGAACCTAACTATGGCGTAAAAATAGGTAATCTCTTGGAGCATAAAATATACGCTAACAAGAGTAAAGGGTTGATGGCGTAAAATAAAATATAGGATAGGTGGAAGGATGAATGAGATTTTAGTCAAGTGTGGATGAGATCCTTAAAATCTTTTCCTATATGCAGGCTTGTTTGGCACAGTTACGTAACAAGACAATATTTTCTGACCTGCATGGGCCACCACCAAAAATGTGTCACGCCCCAGTCCCAAAATACGTAGGACCAGGAATACGTAATACGCCCAGCCGTATGTATATGAATTCCAGTATATGGAAAACCATATACTTACGTACGCTGTAAATGAATATGCAATCCATCAGTAGTAATATACTGTCATAACAAGTCACACACCATCTATATCTCATCCACAGCACAAAATACTCAGTGGGAACAAAACTGACTTATAACTGGATATCAAAGTGTATAGAGTCTATAGTCTGGTGGAAACAAATCCACTACAAAACGACTATACTAAAGTAGACACAAAAATCCCTAAAACAGTGATCATAATCACAGAAACTCTGTTGGTAGGAGCTCCTCAGTTTCGTAAGAAGCATCCGGTCCAGATCCATACTCTTGTGGAAACTCCCGATCGTCCATATCTGGAAAGGGACCAGATCCTCAGAGGGACATAACAAGATACATAGAAGCATGCCAATAAGTACTGAAATATAAACATCCATCGGGTCGCCTAACCATCTAAGTGAATGCAGTTTGAGGACAACTTTGAGTGTAAGAGAAAGTGTAGGCTAGACATATGCTGACGTAATTCACCAATCGTGACAACTGGCTAGTATATGCCACATATGCCCCCCATCCCAGGGGCGCACGGTAAACAAGATTAATAACTACATAAGAAAATGGGTGTCCCATACACTTATGAGTTATCCTCCCTGTCCCAATGATCTATGCATGTTGCCTCCACCACATGCTAATACCATAAATAACTGTCAAGTCTTCTAGCATACAAAGTTTCTATCAGCAGTCATTCTTAACGCACGACCATGCGTACATAAGGCCATCCCTGTCACGCCGTCTGTGATCTATATGAGACACACACCCGTGTAAACTACTGTGTCATGGTTAATGAACCTAATGATGCTTTTTAATACTGGATGGTCTCATAATTAGGTCATAAATCTACAAAATATACATCTATATAGGCAGAATAAAACATGCATGTACCAATATAAAAGGTAAAATAACAGTATTATGGCAAGGTATACTTGCCAAGTAAAGTGCACGTCCAAAGTTGTTGCTGTGATCAGAGGAATGAGTTATTGCTTTATAATTAATTATATATAGGAATAGGGGCGGTGGACTTTACTTAATGGTTAAGAAAACTCTTGCTGTTGTTCTCTTCTTATTGGTTTAGGTGTGCGACTGTAGATATTTTCTAAAGAGTGGTGGAATGAGAAACTTACATGTGTAAAAGAACAAAGCAAAGCAAAGTTTGAGTTTTGCTTCTGATACAGATATTTCTTTCTTAATGATTTGTGGTTGGATTCTACGCAGAGGAAAGAAAAGAAGAGTTTACGCTGGGTAAATAAGCGATGGTTTAGTTACTGCTGCTGCGACAGTGGTTTATGCTGGGTAGTTTGCTATTGCTTTTGATATTTACGCACAGAGAAAATATACGCGGTATGGTGAGGAGTTTGCTATTTGACTGTTTTATGCGAGGTGAACTGTTTGATGTTAATTCCTTACTTTATGTGTGGAATTGGTTTTGTGCGTAGAGAAAGGGATTTGGACAGGTTGGGTTTTTATGAAAGAGTTCTGTAGGATTTTCGCTAAGTGAGGTTTACGCTGGGATGATTAACGGGTTGCGGTTTTAGTATAATAAGAATTATACTTTAATAAATAGTTTAAATAATTAATTAAATAATAACTAATACGGTTTTCAGGAATGGGGATTTACAAGTTGTAACAACATAATTTTGTCTGTATGGCGTTTTGGACGCATAAAACACATGGAGTCTGGGACGCATGCGGCCAAAAATGCATGGGACGCATGGACTGCATGGCGGCCAGAGACGCATGGGATGCATGGAGTATGGAACGCATGGGCTAGAGACGCATGGAATGCATGGAGTCTGGAACGCATGGGCCAGAGACGCATGTGACGCATGGAATCTGGGACGCTTGGACTGCATAGTGGCCAGAGACGCTTGGAACTCATGGAGTCTGGAACACCTGGGCCAGAGCCGCATGGAATCTTTTGTCATGTTGTATACGTGGTGCTGCACACTCCTTGAGACTTTTGTCTTTTAGTGAGGTCGTCTTTCGAGGCTTTCAGAGAATCCTTTCTGTCATGATTCTATGTCAAACTTGATCTGGCCGTCAGGACGTCATGTCAGGTCCATCTGCGGCCAAGGTTTGCTTTGGCTGTTTGGACCGCATGAATGTAGCTTTTTCTGGGCTGCATGGTGACTATGCGGTCCAATTTTTGCTGAACTTTATCGTGGGGTGTATGGTCGTTGGCCGCATGAATCCGTATTTTTCATGTTTCTACAGGAGTTACTTCCCTAAGGGAGATTTCTAGTCTGCCAAGATCAATAACAACTTCTCGGTGACGGTTAAAATGCTCTTGGGGTTGAGGAGCTTGGTTAAACCTAGAATTACTAGGGTTATTTGCTCTGAAAATCAGACTAGTTTGTGGCATGATCCTTGGATAAACCATACCAGCCTGATTGATAGAGAGGGATGACATGTATATGATATAAGGGGATCTACTGAACATGTTAATTGTCTTATCTAGGAGGGAGCGTGGAACTTACAAGGTCGGTTGATTGAGGCCGTTATGCGGTTGATATTCGAGAGGTAGAGATAGACAAGTTGGGCACGGAGGATTACTGGATGTGGGAGAAAATAGATAAAGACACTTTCTGCTTTCGGAAGGCCTTCAACCAAATCAGGAGCAAAAATTCAGACGTGGAATGGGCAGATCTGGTTTGGACTAAAGGAGGAGCGGTTAAGAACTCCCTATGTCTATATAAGATTATCCGTAACCGAGTACTCACTAGAGACCGTCTGAGCAGGTTTGGTGTGGACTATCCAGATAAGAAATGCTGCTTATGGGGGTATATGGATGAGACCAGGGACCACCTTTTCTTTTGTTGTGACTTTCTTCGTAAGATAGGGAATAAACTTTGCTGATGCTTTGGACTTCCGGCTATGCAGAACAGTGACCTATTGTCAGTCTTGAATGAAGTCATAACTCAAAAATACAAATGACCATGAGCAGATATGCGACTACAGATAATTTTAGGTACGGTGGTGTGACATGTGTTAAGAAAACGAAACCAACGTATCTTTGAGGGACTGGCTATCAGTATTATTATTGTACAAAGACAAATACAAGCTGATATAGATATCCTAGAACTAAGATAAATTTATTTTGTGTCTTGGTTGGGCTGATAGTGTTGTAATATCTTATTTTGATTTTCAATAATATTACCTTCTTCGAAAAAAAAAAAAATTGTAATTAGTTTTTGTTTTAAGAGTTTGGATCGTTTTAAGTCATTGTTCACAAAACCAGCACAATTGGGAATGGATGATTTCATTGGGCTTGAAACAAGTGTGAGTGATGCAACAATTGAATTGTCACTTGGGATGGCACAACACATAATAATCACATAGTACAGAACTAGTCCAGACCTCTGATTAAAAGGGCCTAATATTATTATAGATTAGAAGGGCCTCTGATATGTAACAGCATAAACGTGATATTCTTCTGGTCCTAATTTAAGATTTGTATATAGGTACTTGATCATTGTAGAGTTCAATTCTCAGATTTGTAGTATATTCTCAGATTTGTATATAGAATCAATTCTCAGATCAATTTTCAGATTTGTATACAGATTCAATTCTCAGATTTGTATATAGATTTTATATGTTTGATTTTTAACTTTGCTTCTTGAATGTCAACTTTCAGGAGAAATCTGAAGGAGCAAAGATGAAGAAAAAATTGTGTCCCAGATATTATGATTTACTTATGGTCTTTGTTAACGATGCTACGACTGACGATCGAGCGGTCTCGGGAGATGATTTTTCTCAGATGAGCGAACCCGTGTATGACTTGGAGGACAAAAATGATGTGAAGAAAATACAACCAAGTCATTCAACGAACTCACATCGGTCAGTGCAAGAGGGTTCTTCACAAAGGCGAAAGCGTACAAAACCGATAGAAGATGCTGCATTGGCCCTTGCGAAGATAGCGAAATCCTCCGAGATAATCATCGTAGATTTCGACAAACAAGCATCACAAAATTACGTCAATGGACAAGCACTTTTGAAAAAGTTAAAGGAGATAAACATTGACCAAGGAGATATGTTGGATTTGATGGAAGTGTTTTTTTTTTTTTGGGGGGGGGGGGGGGGGGGGGGGGGGAATAATACCAATATAATACCAATCAAAAACAAAAATTAAATTTTTCGTGAAAATTTATTTGATTTTTTACGAGAAAATAATTGCAATCAAACACCGTTGTTATGAAAATTTTTAAATTTCGTGAAAAAAAATTCTAGTAAAATTATTCTGTACAATTAATTTTTTTTTCCATGTATTTTCCATCTTTCAATCAAAACGTACCGTTGCTGATTTGTTGGTTCATGTTTATTATTTTATTGTATCACGTTTCCTACTAGCATCTTAATTTGCTGATGCAGTGGTAGATGAAACTTGACTAGGTGTAGGGGGAACAATAATAATAATAAATCTAAAACAGTATAAATTCATGAAGGAATCATTCATGCGGAGGAATAAGAGAGAATACAGATTGTTTTGTGGAAGATGGGACGTTTGCAACGCCAATTTTAATAAAAAAAATAATAATAAATAAATAATTATCTAAATATTTTATTAATTATTAAAAAAAATATTTAACCCTCTAATATGATATATTTATAACTAAATAATTTTCACTCAAAGTGATTAAGGTGGAAGGCATTTTTTTATTGTTTGAATTCAATTCCTATAAATAGTATTTTTTATAATAAATTTATATTTTTTTTTATAATATTATTTTTACGTATTACATGCACATGACTAGTTTATATATAATTGGTGGTGTTGTGTATAGAAAGAAAAAAAAAATTGGTATGGAATGTCACGGAAATACCCAAAGAATGCAAGAATATACACTAATTTAGGGCACAATTGAGCTGTTAGGCCTAATTAATGAACTTGAATCACGAAATATAAGAATAATCAACACATCTTATTCTCAAACCTGGGCCGAACGTGGATCCAAGCCCGTCAAGAAATCTAGCAGACTCTCGGCACAAATGTAGGGATACATGGTCTACTAGTAACACCAGTGAAGGAGAGGAGCGGGTGAGTTCGAAATTTTAGTTTAGGCAATAAATAATGAGAAGGTGACGGTCATTAACGGTCATCAAGTGGGCCGGGTCAGTCCAAATTTGGGTGGATCAGATCGGATCTGGACTGGGCCTCTCAAATTCATGCATTATTGCGGACCGGGTCCTAAGGGTATACTTGGTAATTCATTAATAAGAGGTTCTGATTTTTTGTTTTTTTTATAAGAATAAAATTACTTATATATCCATATATAAACAAAACTTTCTCCAAGTTTTATTTCTGATATCGATATCTGTTTGATACAAGATTCTTGAAGATGTCTCTATGGGTGTGTGTCATACAATATTCGACTTCGGAAAACAAGATTTTAAAAACTAACCGAAGGAAGTAATCGTAATTTGGAAGGAAAAAGAAGAAGATGAAAAACAGAAAATATGAATGAAATAAAATAATAAATTGAATAAAATAAAATTATAATTAGTACTTATAATAATATATTTTTAATGAGGATATAAATGGAGTAAAATATTAAAAACTTTCAAAATCCATTGATTTTGGGTGTTTATAAAGACATCTAAAATTATACTACACCAGTTTATTTGGGTGTTGAGGGGAGTAGAGGGAGGAAGGGATGTTGCGGGTTTGAGCCGACAAAACTTAGTGTTTGCAAAAAAAATTTATCGAATAATTTTTTTTTTAAATACTTTATAAACGATCGACTTAAAAATTCTTCAAAACCGTTCAAAATACGGTCGCCAAGCAGACCTTTTAGTAAAGACTAGAATGGTGCTAGAAGGTTTAAACAGGTATAGATAAAAAGAGAACTTTTTCGAGATGTTCGATCGATGACGTTTCATTGTAAGAGCATCTCCAACCCTGTTGTTAGTTTGTAAAAAATAATTGTCGCCACATAGGAATTATAACAACTTATTTCAAAATACTTTCTTCAATACAAATGTGAAATAAATTATGCAGTTGACATGACAATGATATGTCAAAAATAATGTGAAGTTGGTTGTCTAGATCTAGACAATTGACTTCAGAATGCTTTTACTTCCACATCATCAACTATGTATAAAAATATTTATAAAAAAAAGAAAGAAGTGAAAAACTTGTCTTGGAAGTTGGAAAAAAATAGATTTTATTGTCTTCTTAATATTTTTGTATTAGAAAAAAATACATTTCTATTTTATTGTCTTGTGTGTGCATATAATATTGTCACATAAAAAAAATATTATCTTGTGTCTCGTATCACATAAAAATCATAACACAACATAAAACAATAGTGTTGTAGATGCTCTAACTTCATGATGCTTAGTGTCAATTAGCTTCACAAGGGCCATGAACCAAATAAAGTGGGATAGCTACAAATTAATATTTCCCACTTGAGCCTTCACATCCGTTTCATAAATTGGTGGGCAAGGAAGGGGGCCATGCTTGCTTCCTCTCACCAAAACACTATAGAGTAATAATACAATGGCTACTCACCCTCTAGTCATCTCTATGATCTATTCAAGATTGAGCTTGACATCTTGTTTTCCCTCGTTGGTCTCTTCCTGCATGTGTCTTCTTCCATGGAGACGAGAGAATTAATAGAGACATAGCAGCATGGGCTCCAATATTTTAGAGAATTTTCTTCAAAGAGAGATATTTGTAGTAGTCTTTGGGAGCTACCGTGTTCTTAGCATACAGTTGTAGTGGCCTTCGTCTACAAAATTTCTGGTTTTTTTTTTTTTTTTTTTATAGTTTTGTAGTACTTTTGTCTTTGCTATCAAGGTATGCAGTATCGATATCGGAATCGGTATTGAATCATTTCTACGAATATCGGGATCGACGGTATAGACAGTATCAACGATTTCAGATTGGAGTATCGAATTTTTTGCAACCGAAAAACAAATAATTATTAAAAAATTATTAAAATTTTAGAAATATATATATATATATATATATTTTATATATTTATGCATGATTTTAAATATTTACAGTGTTTTTTCTTAATAATTTTAAAATTAAATAAAAAAAGTAGCCACCCTTGCCGATTAGTTTACCTGTGTTCAGGGCCGGTCCGGAAGGTCGGGTTGTCCTAGCCGGAGTAAATTTTAGTTGCCCTCGATTCTTATTCAAAAACTAGTTATAATAAAAGTATATAAATAAAAGAAAATGATAAATCACATATATAATTTGTCCCTTACCCTTATTCATACCTAACTCCTTCCAGCAGGAACTGCAAAAATTTCGAGATCCTAAAGGCTAAATCCTAGACAATTATAAAAGTTCTTTGAATAACCCTTATTATAAAAAGGCTTGATCTATAACATTCAGTCCTTATTAAATTCTAGGTCTATTATAAAAATGTATTATACTGTACAAAGTATCATTTTGAAAGTATTATTTGATCTACAACACATGGCTCCAAAAAAGTCAGGTGTTCTTCCTAAAAATTTATTAAAAACTTATTAAAGGGAGGGTTGAAGAGTGGGTCATTGAAGAAATCTCACATATTGAAAGTATCATTTTATTTGATAAGATCTAAGATCTAAGATCTAACATATATATATATATATATATATATATATAGAGAGAGAGAGAGAGAGAGAGAGAGAGCGAGCGAGCGAGCGAGCGCCTGACTCTTTCGATAAGTGGATGAGTCAGAGACCTAGGATGGCTGCCAAAGTGCCAATTTCTAGGAATTTTCAACCATATTTTTTGGCTGCTCCTGGGCCGGCCATGTGGGGGGTTGCCCATAGAAGGTGGGTTCTCCAAGCCAATGGGCTTGTCTGACTTGCCCTAGGACCGGCCCTGCCTGTGTTAGACAAGTTTTCTTCTTTTATATGTTTTAAAACTTTATAATGCTTTTACATTCTTATTGCTTGGTGTTTTTGTTCAAAAAAAAAAAATTTCTTCTGAATTGACGGAAAAAGTGGTCTCCGATGTCAGTATCGGTTGGTATCGAATCTGGACATGCCAAATCGTATCAGTATCGGCCATATCGGATTGGTATCGACAGATACTACAAATTACCAGTGACGGTGTATTTGTATTTCGATAGTGATACCAAGAAAATACAGGTACCCATCATATTGGCTAAGGTTCGGATGCATCAAAAAAAAGAAGATTTAGGACATGACGATCCGAAAGGAAGCAACTTGGATATCGATCGATACAAACAATGATGCCTTGATGTGCACCTCATCTATTATATCATCAAGGAGAAAAACTAGTTGGTTGCTTGCAATAACTTCTCCATATGGAACCATCATTTAGTTATAGTTCTTTGGTTGCGTGCAGATGAAATTAACATGTCATATTCTGATATGTAATTTTCTGGATGCAAGCAATTCCGCTCTTCTTTGTGCTTGCAACTCCAGTAATTAGATTGCTGCAGTTGGAATGTTTTTCTGTAGTTTCCCTCGGTGTAAATGGAAATATTAATGTTTGTATCGGATTTCTGTAAATATTTAGAAAATGGGCACTGGTCAATGACATTATAGCTGGTCCATGTGAAGATGTTGCACTCGTACTTCTTACCGGGTCCGGAAAGGGTTTAGCTCCTCAGGTCCGAACACGGCCTTGTCAGAAGCTACTCGGGTCTGGATCCGGCTGGATCTGGAGATTTGATTTGAAATTTCGGTTCGGTCCGACCCGTTCAGATCCGATTTCTTTTCCGAACCGATCAGGTCCGACCCAAAATTAATCAAATCCGGTCAACTCTGAACTCCTATCGGACAGACCCGATAGACACCTTGAATCTAGCCCGGCCCGATAGACACCTTGAATCTACACATTGCGTGTTCTTGTCAACTGGTGAGGAAAGCAAAGATGTCCATATCCCTAAAACTAACATTTTAGAAGCATCGATGAATATGAGTCAACCAACATGCAATTCTTAACCATTCCTCGATACATTTTTTTCTTCTTTAATTAGGGGTTGTTGAAGATTACCCTCTCTTCGTGGGCATAAGAGTGTTTTAAGACTATAGGAAAGCTCGAAACATTTTCTTCGTCGAACCGATGGTTTAGTGTAGATTCCATCTATTTCAGTTGAATATGAACACGACCGGTGTTGGAGCTGCTGCTTGTCAGTTGAGTTTGGTTAAGCTTTACTTTTTCAAAGGTCCTGTTAATAATCCCTATTGAATAGGGACTTGCCGTTAGATTTGATCTATTCACTAGTGCCGTTAGATTTGATCTATTCATTAGTGTTAAGAGTACTAGTAGTAATGGACTTTAGTCCCACATCGGATAGAACAATAGTGAGAGGATTAACCTCTCATATATATATGTAACCCACTCATCAAAAATAATTAACCATTATTCCAATTCTACACGGTATCAGAACTATAATCCATTCACACCCCCTCTCTCTCAAAAAAATAAAAATAAAATTCTAGTCCTAGATCAGCCCCCATTCCCCTCCGCCTCCCTCGGGTCACCCCCCCCGCCCGCTCCAGCGCCCCTCCACCTCCCTCGGCCCTCGTTCCAGCTGCCTCCTGCGTCCTCCTGCCTCGCTGCCTTCTCCCCCCCCCCCCCTCCCCCCCAGCCCGTGCCCCCCTCCTTCCTGCACCGCTGCCTCTACCCCTTCCTACCCGCTGTCTCCCCCCTAGTCGTTACCTATCCCAAACCCTAATCCTAACATGTCCATAAATCCTAACCCTAACCCAACCGCCACCTTTCCCAAATCCTAACCGTCTTTCTACTTCAAAAATTAAAGAAAAGAAAAAAAATTTTGATATTCTTAGAGGGTAAACAATAGTTTGTTGTCGGAAGCTCAGACTCTAATGTCACACCCGTTTTCAGATTTGGTATTTTTTGAATTTCTGATATTCAAATTTATTTTTCTGATAATGTATTTATGATGTATTTGTATAATACTTCCCGTCATTTGTATTTATTCCTGATGAGAGAGACTACCCGAGACTCGTAGAATATCCATTGGCATTGCCATAGACCCGGTTTATGACCCGCATGTAGACTGGACACCTGGTTTGGTTTATTTTGACTGAACTCAAGGCTAAACCATCCCTCTCCCCTTTATATATATGAATGTTTTCTCTCTCCTCCATTTCATTCTTCATTTTACTCTTTTCACTTTCTTTCTTCTTTCTCCTTCCTTTGCTCCGTTCTCTCAAACCCTAACCCTAGGGAGAAGTTGCTGTGACTTGGACCGTGAGAAGTTGAGGCTAAGAAGCCACTACATGCAAGTACATCTTGCACAAGAAAAAAATATGAATTTATGCATGCTTTTAGTTCATAATATTTTCTTGTTTATTTCTAGCTCATATTGTTGGGATCGAGCACGCCTTCATCTATAATACTTGTTGTTCTTGATTTTCTCGGTTGTAATTGCATGGGCCTGAGTTTGGGTTTATGGGTTCACTTTTATTTTCTTGGGGTTTGATCTCCCAAAACTTTATGTTTTATAAAACTAATTAGCTCATAGTGTAGAGCATCATATTTTATGTAACTTTGTATTTGGTCGTGCTTGATTTCGAGTCCAGCTAAGTTCAGTGTTGAAACTTGATACAATACGTATACCAAAGTAGCTGACTGGAGAGTAAGAACAGTGCTCTGATAAAGTATGCAAGAGAACCCCTTTGGCGTAGAAATACGTATGTTTCACTTTCGACGCATTGGTGTGCTGTCCCACCTCTTCGTGCGTACTAATCATACTGCACTCAATCTCCTAGCAAAAGTGTGCCAGTCACACTCCTTGAGTCACAGTGGCGCACTTTCGAGAGGAGAACTATTTGGCGCACTTGGGTGCGTATCCAATCAATGTTTTCTCTGGAAAACCAAGAGAAAGTGCGTGCGCCATAGTCAGTCAGCGCACTTCCTTCACGTTTAGCAATCTGGCGCACTTTCTCTATGTTTCGTCAGCCGGCGCACTTTTCTTACTTTTGGTAGCTCGCTCACTTTCTTCCCTCTTTATTTCCTTAGGGACAAAATTTTGGTTGTTTTCTTGATTTCTGTGATTGATTTGTGTGCTCCTCGACTGACGAGTTTTTCGATTATCGAGCTTTGACCTCGGATTGTGTGTTTTATCTTTTAGCTAGTTTGCTCGCACACTTTCTTTGGAAGCACACCTTATTCTTGCCCACGCACTTTTGTCAAGTGCGCCGTGTTGATTAACTTGACAAAGTGCGTCAACCCTTTGTAGCTCGCGCACTTTCTCGCGAAAGTACGCCAACCTTGTATCTGCTAGTTTGTGCGCCAACCTTGTTTCTGTGAGTTTGTGATATTTTTTGTGTGTATTATATAGTTGGATGTTGTGCTCTTACAATTTAATACATGTTCTGACCCTCTGGACATCGTGGAAATTATTGTGTATGATAAACCTATTGCATTTAGCATCGGACAATTGAGTGTGAGTATTGCCCAATGTATCGCGTTTCGCGGATACGATAAGTTCGCCAGTAATAACTCGTGAATAGCTTGTACTCGTAACTCGTCATTCTAGGACGTTCTCGAGTGTCCATGACTCAAGAACTTGAAATAATGATTAAACGAGATAAAATTTGACTAGATCATTGGGAGAAACAAATATTGTGCTACCGCTACCCCGATCTTCTAGGAATCCATGAGGCATGGACTAACCCTACTAGACAAGGGCCCAATGACCTACCAAGTTTACGCATGCCACGGTACGTACAAGACTTTGTGATGTACCATGGTAGTTAAATGATTTGTTGCATAATATGGTTACAAGATCTGTGATGTGCTGCGGCACTATAAGTTGTTATTGAGCCGAGGTTCATAACATTATGTGTCACTACCATATTTTCTAGGAAAGAATATTTTAGTCATTTGGTAATTAATTAAAAATTATGCATGTTAAATTTTATTTATTATATTATTTATTTATTATTAGCATGTTAGATTTATTTTTGGACTTGTGTTAGTGGACCAACTAGTTTAGTTTAGACTCATGGACCAACATTTAATTCTAGTTAGAATTGAGCCCAATAATTAGAAGCCCAATTATTAGGAGGATGATTAATTATGTTAAACCCATTAGACTAGAAGCTTCCCTCCTTAATTAATTTTTTTTATGAGAGGCCCCAAGGGGTATTTTAGACTTTACATAGTAGCTTGAGGGAGGGGGCAAGTGAGGCCTATATAAAGGGGATAAAAACTTTCTCTCTCTTCATTTTTTCATTCCAAATCTAGATCTAGAAAATTTCCTCAACCAAATTCCTACCAAATTTCTATCCAATTATTTTTCAAATTACTATTGGAGGCTATTAGAGCAATGATCTACAAGGAGGAAGCATGGATCTACAAAGAGGAGCAAGGATCTACAAGTTGGAGGCCAATTTCACCAATTTTGGAGGTTTCATTGGGAATCCATCTCCCAATAGGTATAATTCAGTTTTTTCCTTAATTTAGGTTCTAAATCTAAGATTTAACCATGAAAATCAACCCATATGCATAGACTACCCATAGGTTTTGGTTTTGTGTTCATAGGAGGCCTATTGAGAAAGTTATGGTACTTTTTGTGTCAATTTTTGAGAAATTCCGAAATTGATATTTGTTGTGTGTGACAATTGGTCCTATAGATCAATTTGACATGTGCTTGTGTGTTTGGGGCTAGTGTCGTGTCCATAATTGGGTACGTGTAGGTCGTATCCCATCAATTTGGTGATATGTGTTGATTTGGAGGTTTTTTCCTCTGACCCGGGACTTTGAGTATGTCATATTTTGACACAGACACGTAGATCTATATTTGACTCTTCGTATTATTCATAAATAATATATATGACTTGTTCGTGTCCTTCGGGGTACGTTTGGATGTGTGGTGGACTCGTGTCACATGCGTATCCTAAATCTAGTGGGATACGGGGTGATACGGTCGATGTATGTGCAATTTAATTGTAGATCTAATTCTTTTGTGTTCTTATTTCATGGAGAAGTATAATTATATATATGTATATATATAATATTGTGTATATATATTTATGTAATGTTGTGTCTTAGATCTATGTACCTATGCATATACTATATGTGTATATTTATTATGTAGCTATTTTTCTACATGTAGATATATATTTATAAGTGGTAGTATATGTATATATAATATAGTAGATATATTTATATGTGGTTATATATATAGTTATATTATATATTGTTATGTATTTATATAGTGTATAATTTTATATACGTATACATATATGTATAGTTATATATACATATTAATATGTATGTGTGTGTATGCTACTATGTGGTATTTTATACAATTTACTATGTATAAGTGTATGTATAGTTATATATATAGTTATATATATATATATATTGTATAAATATATATTGTGGGTTATATATATGTATTTAAATATATATATGGTAATTAATATATATATATATATATATATATATATATATATATATATATATGTTCCTAATTGTTATTTGTATTATACTATATATGTATATATTTAGTTGTAGTACATAATATTATCGAGTAAGTTAGTATATTTTAGTTATCAATGGTTATGAGTATCTTTTATATATTATATATTTTTAGGTATGTATGTACGTATATATGTATTAATAGTTAGTGTGTAGTTGGTAGTTAGTATTTATTCTATTAGTACATACTAGAGTTATATTGGATTGATATATGTAATTATTGTTGGATAGTTAGTACATATATAAAGTTTTGGCAATTACCTTGAGATACCAAGATAAGTATCAAGATATACCAAGGTATGAGTAGTAGGTATTGACATAGTAATATGATGTAAACTAATTATGGGTTGGTAATAAGGTGACTAAAATAAGGTATATAGTATGGTATAAATACTAAATACATGGTAGTTTATAGTTATAGTTGGATAGTTAATATATATACTAGAGTGGCATTAACTTGAGATACCAAGGTAAATGCCAAGGTATTAAGGATATCCAAGGTATTGGGTTTGGGTATCAAGATAGAGGTTTACTATTGCGATACCAAGTTGGTTCAAAACCATGATAATCTTTTAGCATTTGTAATTATAATTTATATATATATAATATTGCTTTATTATAGATATGTGATATTTACCTATTGTTTGCGTATCCTGAGATACGGTATCTTAGTATCCTAAGATGTAGCTTGTATGGTCTAGATTCATAGTGTGTGAGCCCAATATCTTTGAGTTAGACTCATGTAACCTAGAAATGGGTAGTTGACCATAGTTTGACTATAGTTGACCATAGTTGACTTAGAGTTGACCTAGTTTGACTTTTGACTTAGAATTGACTTGTTGACCTAGAAGTTGACTAGTTTAACTTATTTTCTTTCCAGAACCTTATATTAATACAATATTCCATATATAGGTCTATGTGACACCAGTTCGGACAGTTTGACATTCATTGCTCTGGACCACAGGCGAGTACATTTTTCTGATAGTTTTCAATTCATAATATTATATATATGCATGTTCTAGAATTGTATACATTGATTCCGACACAGTGATTTCACGGACTAGTACTATATGGATTCCGTCATGAGATGTTATCCCCTACCGTGTTCAGCGGGTACTCGTATACATTGTATCTCATCGTGTATACTGGGTATTGATGTTACTTCGTGTTCACACACTGCTCGTGTTCAGTGTGATTATTCGTGTACACCCACCGCTCGTGTTCGGTGGTTATGATATTCGTGTACACCCACTGCTCGTGACAGTGGTTATATTTTCGTGTTCGTAGCGTGTCGTGATTGGATCCATCGGTATTAGTTGGGGGTGGGAGAGTAGGAGTTAATTATGTGATCAAAGCCATTGTTACAAATCGTGTACATTCTGATTATATACTTCACTTGTAATCCGTCTTACCTGATCATGTTCACCCAACCCGATCACATAATGAACTCGTATTCTAAGGCACATTAGATAGTTTAGATTGCAGTTTACTTTATCATATTGTGATATTCATATTGTTGATCTATATATTTTCGTACATTACATGTATATATCTTGTTCATCATTCATATGTTTAGTGATCTTGTATTTCATTTCTATATCTGCTTATATGCTCGATTATGTTATTGGAACTGCTTTTAGAGGTATGTACTTCGCTCCATTCCTGACTGAAAAATATTTTTCAGAGGATCCGAGAGATTGGTGTCCGACATACAATAGACTTCGACTTATAGATGGTGCAGACTTGGATCCACTAGTTCTGGAGTGATTGCCGGGAGGTTTATCCGGATCACTAGTTTTCATAGTTAGTCTCTTTAGCATTTTGGTACCGGATTTGTTTCCAGCATAGAGTATGAGATTGGATATTATTTCTGTTATTGTTTATATATATATTGAATGGATAGTTATGTTAGACTTTCTTGATATCTTCTCATGCTTTAGAATGTGATTGAGTTTTGTGTTGAGATTTTATTGGCAGACTTCATATTATTGTGAGATTTTAGATAGTATAGTAGACCAAGACAGCGTTCTACCGCCGATTCTGCGGCGTAGGCTGGGCGTTGTTTCCGACTTGCATCCCTATATCGGGTGCGGATCGTAAAATTATGTATTGCAGTATATGCATTCCAGTATATGTTTCAGTTATGTTTCAGTTTTAGTATATGTTACAAGGCAATTTACAGATTAGTTATGTTTACAAAAACTAGTTTTACGTTTACTAAAACCAGTTTAGGCCTAAGTTATGTTATGTTATGCTATCAGTTATCTGCTTTAGTTCTTTATTCATCATTGTTTGTGATGTGCACTACAAGTACTAGACAAGCGTACTCTTGGCCATCTGGGTTGACTGCAATGCCGGTGGTATCAATATTCTTCAAAACATGCATTTGTTTTCTAGTTGATCTCTGGATTGCGGAAATTGATGGAGAGACCGCTGGCAAGTTTGAAAGAGTAAAGGAGGTTGACGATGGAAGAGCGATAGCATAGAAAGTGCATCAGACCGAGATGATGGGTGGGATTTGCTAACAAGAGGTCGCCTCACTTTGTTCTCCTTGCCCGAGTGGAGCTGATATACTGGACCACGTCGAGTGGTACCTGGGTGAGAGAGTGTTACGGCAGTTTGGGATTGATCAGCCGGATCCTGATCCGCCACCCCAATCCTTCCATGTATTGCGGACAGGTGGAGCTGCTAGATATAGCTTACTTTACACTTTCAGAGATCAGATTAGGCACTTCAATGCTGGAGGAGAATCGATATGCATTTGACCGACCGCGAGGACTATGTTGAGTGGTATGCGTCAGTGTCCACAGGACCGATCCTTCCTCCACACATGAGGATAGGGTCGGTCCTTCACTTGCGGATCGATCGTTAGGAACTAGGTTTGTGATAACCCTAGTTAGTTAATTATAGCAAGCCGTAGGCATGTTTGGTCGTGATATAAATATTTGTCTATTCATCTAACTTGTCCTGTTATATTCTATATTCTTTAGGCGCGTGGTTAGAGTACAAATTTTTGCTTGGGTAAAAGTCTGCAAACCCGGTCCTCATTTGGTTTAAGGGTTGTGGTCCTGATCCAGAGTATATCCTATGCCCTTTTGCCACTCGTCGCCTTATCTTTTTTTATAGTTAGTTTATTATCAGCGCATCAGTCTTTATAGTTATTTTATCGAGACAAGTACATTGGTACCGTACTGTCACTACCCATTCTCGATATAAGTATTTAGAACGTATTCTTTTTCTGCCTATGTTATTTATTTATTTTATGTTAATTAGGTTGCATGTCATTGAGATTAGACCCATTCTTTGGTTCAGTTAGACTCATGGTTTAATTGTTTGGTTGGTTTGGTCATGAGTTAAACCCATGGTCTAAACCTCAAACCATAGCTATATAAGCTAACTTATTTCTCTCTCTTCCCTCATTTTTCTTATTTTTCTCCTTCTTTTATTTCTACGCAAGTACACCTTGCATGACATGGAGAAACTCTTTGATTTTAGTTCTTTCTCTTTACTTGCATTTTCTAAGTCTATTATGTGTACATTATGATTCTAAACACTTTTAATACTTGGAGTTTTCGGCTTTGATGGATAGATTCGTGTAGATCTATATTTTTGTTAAGGGTTTTCATAGGTTTTAAATTTTTTTTCTTGGTTTTGATCTACTAAAACATGGTATTTTAGAAAACTAGTTTTTGTGGTTGATAGAGCATTCCATTTCAGGCATTTTAGGTTTTGGTTTACTTGATTTTGATTTAAAATAAAGTTTTTATGGAGAAAATAAATTTTGGATTTTGGAGCTTTTCTGCCATAGCTGAACTTACTGTCTGGAGAAGACGAAGTTCTCATACGACCAGCGCAATATATGACCGAGACTTCCAAGCGGCATGGTCCTTATGCAGCTAGACACTTTGCTGCATAGCCGACCATTATGCGTCCATTTTCTTGGAAGCATGACTAACCATTACTCCTTGTATTCTGGAGCTAAGTGACAAAACTCCTTGTGTTTTAACTAGCTATCCCTCAATCATTATATAGGGAGTGAAGACTGGAACCATGTATATTATTTAAATCCTCTTTAGTGGATGGTAATATTCGACTATTATATTGTACTATGTGTTCTATACGATCTTAGCACGGTGGCCTTACGAGGGACCGGTGCATATTATTATGTGCTATATGGCAATTCATGGCTCGGCTAGCCCCTGTTAGAATATGGTTTGATATAAGGATTCCTATTATATGCATATTTTAGGGATAACCCAGACTCCACCTCGTAAGCCATACACGTGATTGGCTGAGTGTGTAACTGAACTTGATTGTGCATTGTACCTTCTGTTAAATAGTTTAGGGACATGTACTATCATGGTGCGATGGTCTAACCCTTGTCCTTATTTGGTTATATGGTTAGATTATTGTATCACGATAGGCCATGTACCAAAACTACGAGACAAGACTATATATATGTATATGTTTATTCTTTCTGGTTTTATTTCTTCATTCGTGCTTCCTTTGTGGTACTTACTATTTGGGGTCTAACCCCACTGGTTTTGCATGGCCAGGTTTAGAGCCAGCACTCGAGGATCAAGCGTACTTTCCCCCTGAACAATGGTGTGCACCAGACGGATAACCGCTGAGGGAAACGAGTGGGTTTCTCCTTCTCTACTCGTTATTGCATATTTTACACTTTTGGGCGTTTAGTCACCGGCACTTGTTAGTCGTAAATATGAACATTTAGTTTTCTTACATGATTGTAATTAATCAGACTGTAGCTGATCATGGTCATGTACTTTTGCCACTCTACCAGCTTTCTTATTTTTTACAGCTGGGTTCCAAAATATTTTGGCAGGGCGTTTGGGATGCCTTACTTCCTTGTCATATATATTCTATGTTTACTATACTTACTTGACTGATTGAGACAATAGTTGTGATGTGCGACCCTAAGTGACTTTCTTGTAGTATGTACTCCCTTGTCTAGTTACAACCGTGACCGCCCTACGGTGTTTTATACCTTGTATGGGGGAGCTGGCCATGTCCGTCTCCGTATTCCAGTACTGGGACTTTACAAGGTTTTAGTGGTGGCCCATGTAGGTCCATATTTTTAGAATTGTGGGGTATTACGATCATATGAGTCTAAATCAAATATGTCCCCTTTGATATCTTGTTTCATCTTCCTCGGTACCAATGCTTGAACTGTTAAAACTGCTTGCCTCCTTGATCCTTCCCGTTATGTTCTTGACATATCTTGTCCTTTTTTCTAGTGCTTCTTCAGTTGCTGGAGCACAAGGTATAGCAGGACAGGGTTCCCCTAGGAAACAACAGGAAGTAGCACATGTTTAGAGTCAGATCTGGATAGAGCCAGTAGTTGAGAAAGCTGGCACAGTGGAACCAGAAGTTGGGCATATTGATGAACCAACTCCTGAGATCCCCGTACCCCCAGTAGTACCAGTAGTACCAGCGGTACTTGACACCCCAGCATTGTTAGAAATCTTTCAAGAAATGATAGATATGCAGCAACACCAGATGGCGGTACAACAACATCAACAGTTTCAATAACAAGAGCAGAATGTCTTGTTGAGTCAGGGTTTACAGACGACTCTGGAAAGAGACGGGAGGACTGATTCGGGGGCATCGGTTATATTTTGTCGACTTAACCCAAGGTACTTCAATGGCATGGAGGATGTTGTCACAGTAGATATTGAGGTTATTCTGATAGCAGCAAGGGTTCTAGCGGATGAACAAGTTGATCAAGTTTGATTGCAGCTTCAAGACCTTACCCGTAACTTGTGGGCGTTAATAGAGGTTGGCTTGAGGCATCCTATCTCTTGGGACAGTTTTAGGACTCAATTTTGGGCTAAATATTTTGGAGTCGTAGCACAGTATGAGCTCCAACAGAGATTTATCGGTCTCAAGGATGCCCCTAGGACTGTTGACAGATATGCAGTCGAATTTTGCAGGCTGAGTAGATTCGCTCCGATTATGTTAGCTACGGAGTCGGATAGAGCAATGAGGTTCCAACAAGAACTTCATCTGGAGATTCTACAACTGGTAGAGGGGCATAACTACTAGACTTATGAAGAAGTACTGATAGCAGCTCGGAGGCACGAGCTTACCATGCAGAGGTTATCGGCAATAACATGAGGCCAGAAGAGGTCTCATGCTCAGAGTGGAGGAGGAGGTAGAGGAGTACCTCAGAGGTCAGCATTATCACCTAGCGTTCGCATCCATGATTCAGCACCGAGGAGGGCGACAGTTTCGACGGTGACAGTACCGGCTCGGCAGCAGCCGAGACAGCAACAACATCAAAAATGCCAGGGAGCACCGGTCATCCTGGATGGACGCATGATGTACATTTGAGGCAACATGGAGAGAAGTGGGGAGCGCATGCTTCACAGTTGGGTAAGGCACAGCGACCTTCGCTACCCATGTCCTGTGGGTCTTCTGTCCTGTGGGTCTTCTTAGGATTTGCTTGCCTTGGAGAAGGGCTCGCACTGTCCCCTGAGAGCATATTCTCGAATGCTTGCTGGTTGAAGCATACCACCAGCATCCTTCGGGTTAAACCCAGCTTGGCCGTATCAGCCTACATCACTGTCTTTTCATTAGAGGAGAAGTTGGTCCCCAGCAGAGTCGCTATCTTGCCTGCCATTGCAAGTTTTGAATGTTGAAATAACAAACAAAGAAGTACAAAGAGATCCTAAACAAAAGATCTAAGTACAATATTTTTAATCTGGGTAGTGACGATGGAGCTTGAGCACCGCAACGTCTTTTTTACTCCGTTGGCGGTCTGATGAGGGAATGAGAATGCTCACTTCTCTTCTCGCTCCTGTGTGCACGTATATAGCTGGCCGGGTTTGTACGGTATGCTACCCTTGCTATTTATAGCCATCCTGCTAACGGGCTATAGGTGACGCATATGCCTCTGTTTGGTGGCCACATAGGATTCCTTCAATAGAATACGGTGGTAACAGCAGTCACACGCCACAAACAGGCTGCCACGTGGTCTTGGTTACGATATGTTATTGAAGAGATCTCAGGGTTATTGCGTGCGTGACTTGGTTAGGTGGACACGTAGTCAGCACTGATTGTGCAAAAAATTATCTTCGGTTGTAATAGAAAAGATCCTGCAAATCGATAGCTGCATAACATCATGGCCACATATATGCTCTCGTTTGGCCTTGGTCGTTTGGACACTCTGGACGGATGATGACGAGGCCTCTTGGGTATATAGCCGTATACAAGCTTTCGTCTGGCCTTGGTCGGATGGACACTCTGGCTGCACGATGGCGAGGCTGCATGGAAATGTAGCCACATGCAAGCTCTCGTCTGACCTTGGTCGGATAGACACTTTGGCCGCATGATGACGAGGTCGTATGGGCATGTAGTCGCATATGAATGGACACATGGTATGACACATCTGTCGAGGCCATCAATAAGTTTATGTGACCTTTTGCCTTTTCTTGAGCCGTCGTCTTTCCGAATCTCGAAGCATCTCAGTGTGACGAGTGATATGTCAAAGTCTGAAAGTCATCGAATGCTGTGTCACGGAGGTTTTATGCGACCTCCCTACTCTGTGGTCGTTCAGGCTGCATAGAGTATACTATGCGACTTATTGATCCTTGGTTAATCAAGCCGCATATGGCTTCTCTATGGCTTGGTTGCCTTTTTAAGGGGGTATGACTTCTATGCGGCCTGCATAATTTTTTATGCTTCTATAGTCACGCCTCCCACAACCCTCGAAGGCTCGGATAAAGAAGATGAGTTACACTCTCACTCTTCAGAATCTTCCGCTTGCGACTCCGATATCTGTATCGGGGAGATACTCAAACAAACGTTGTCTGCCAATATGGTGTCAGCTGACCCTAAAAAAGACGACGATGATCCACCTAAACTCTTTGAAGTAGAACTATGGGCCCAACGCCTAAACGCACATTGGGAGACGAGGTTCGAACAGGGAGAACCTCTTACTAAGGACAAATTCGTATAAATCGATCTAGGCGACGAATCCTCCCCTATACCTATCTTCATCAGCAAGAGTCTGTCTAATAAGGACCGGGAATCACTGCTACAGCTTGTCAGGGAATGCATCGATGACTTTGCCTGGAGTTACGAAGATATGCCAGGACTAGACCCCCAAATTGATGTCCACAAACTCAAAATCTTGTCGGACGCTAAGCCAGTCAAGCAAAATCAATGACGGTTCCGGCCGAATATCATGAACGCAATCGAAGCTGAAGTCAACAAACTGATAAATAGTGGCTTCATCCGCGAAGAACAACATCCGGATTGGGTAGCCAACATCATGCCCGTCGTCAAAAATAATGGGAAGATCTGGATCTACATTGACTTTCACGATCTAAATACGGCATGTCCTAAGGACGAGTTCCCCCTTTCGACCGTAGACATAATGATCGACAACACTTGTGGCTTCGAGCGCATGTCCTTCATGGACGGGTTCTCAGGATACAATCAAATCAAGAAGTTTTCTGACGAAGAGAAGCACACATCGTTTCAAATACCGATAGGAGTATAATGTTACACAGTCACGCCCTTCGGACTGAAGAACGCCGGTGCTATATAGCAAGCTATGAGCATTATCTTTCGTAAACATCTATGCAAGACCGTGGAGTGTTACGTTGATGACATCGCTGTCAAGAGTTGCTCCAAAGATGATCAACTCCGGGACTTGAGGACTGTGTTCGACCTCATGCATGCACACCAGCTCAAGATGAATCCTACTAAATCCTTCCTAGGAGTCTCTAGCGGCAAGTTCTTGAGTTTTGTCATAATTTTGAATGGTATCCACATATTCCCTGACAAGACTAAAGCAATCCTTGAAATGTGTCTATCGAAGAACCTTAAAGAACTATGTAGCCTTCAAGAAAGACTGGCATACATCAGGAGGTTCATATCAAACCTTTCTGGACGTTGTTAGCCGTTCACTCAGCTTATGAAGAAGGGAGTCTCCTTTGTCTGGAACGAAGAATGTCAACTCGCTTTCGACGACCTCAAGGAGTATCTCATAAACTCCCCTGTATTGGTAGCCCCTATTATGGGAAGACCCTTCCTACTATATGTGCGGGCAATGGACCACTCCTTCGAAGTTGTACTAGCCCAGAAAAGTGATGCCGGTCACGAACATGCTATCTACTATCTCAGTGGAATAACGATCGACACAGAGCACAGGTACAACCCCATTGAGAATGAGTGCCTCGCTCTGGTCTTTTCCATTCAGAAGACTCGACAATATATGACAGGACAAACTATCCATATGATCTCACGAGTTAATCCACTCAAGGTCCTTATGACTAAATCCGAAGTACTCAACTCTCGCCTAGCCAGATGGGCAATATTGCTGTCACCATACGACATGATATTTATCCCGTAAAAGGCGATTAAAGGCCAAGCATTGGCATATTTTCGTGCATCTTACCCTATACTAGAAACCTCGAAGCTTTACGACGAGATCTCAAACGAAGTAGAGGACTCAAACATGACTACAAGCGCAGAAGTCGTTTGGTGAATGTTTTTCAACAGTGCTTCAAAAATAGGGCACAAAGGCGATATTGTCGCTGACATTAGGATAGTACTGATTTCTTTACACGATCTGTTCATCAACCGCTCTTACTCTCTCACAGAGCCATGCTCCAACAATGTGGCAGAGTACAACGCTCTCGTCATTGGGCTCCAACTCGCTAAACAAGTGGGAGTTGACTATCTGGAAGCCCACAACGATTCCAAGCTGATAGTCAATTAAGTCCGAGACAAGTACAAAGTCCGAAATGAAGACTTGATTCCCTACCACCAAGACGCGCTTGGTATTATCTCCTCCTTTGAGGGATTCTTCATAGAGCACGTCCCTCGACTTTAAAATATTAGGCTGACGTCCTAGATGGCCTTGCAGCCTCTTTAACTATTTCTGTCAATACTCATGAACTGATCACCATTGTCGGTCAAGAGCTGGTCTGCTCGAAGAATAACCTCTGTTTGTGCCTGAGATAGCCAGTAGAGACAAGCACCGAATCCCAAGACTGGAGACTCCTATTCATCGACTACGCAGTCTATGGAATTATTCCCGAGAACCCAAAAGAAGCCACTTCCATCAGAAGATATTTCTTCCGGTTCTATTACAATATGGCTACAAAAATTCTGTATCGTCGATCCTACGATGGCCTTCTGCTACGATGCCTATCGAATGTAAAAGCAAAGCAGGCTCTCCGTAAAGTTCACGACGGGGTTTACAATGTCCATCAGGCTGGACCCAAGCTATAGAACCATCTATGGAGAATGGGTTACTTGTCACACTTAGTCCAAAAATACCAATGGACTAGCCATATGGCAATGGCCAACAACACAACTCCAATGGGCAAACCCAATTTAATGGACCCGTTAGAGTGCACTTAAGCAGTAATATAGATAAATAAAGTCTACTACTCCTGTCACAGTATATAATCTAAACTAATCGCATCCACAGACAGTAAACACAATACAAGAAGATAGAACAATAAAGAAAATAAATAAAGGAAGCTGTCAATCACAAGTCCAAAACTATACAATGTCACGGGGAACAACCCGTCATCAAAACTAAAGAAAAGAAATAAAACTGAGTACATATATCCAGTAGTCACAGAAACAAGTCTCAATATCTAAATAACATAAAAAGTAAATGAAATAGTAACTGTGCTCAAGAGAAGTCCTCGAGCACAACCTCATCCTCTGATGTAAGTAATGCTCCAACATCAGCTCATGTCCCGTAAACCTCGGGATAACTCTCCTCAGCTATTCCTGGGGACATAATCCGAATCCAGGTCCTCAGGGGACATAGCAAGGTACAAGAATAACTTAAGCAAAGTACAGTAAATAAAAAAAATAATGAAAAGAGGTGTGCTCAGGGTATCTAACATAATCCATCTATGTGTATGCAAGTAAAAACGTACTCGTCCGCTAAAATACCGGGTTTCATACATATACTAGGGGTACTAGTGATAGTAGTATTAATAGTAGTAGGTACGTACAAGCCCCATCAAGGTACCTGCATTACATAATACTAGTAGAGTTTGGTAGCCCAACGGTACGGTAAGTTCTCTCCAACCCCATGTATCTCACGCCTCATGTCACGAAACGTAAGACAATCTCTATCTATCAATGCAAGGTATAAATAATAGCACTAGTAAAAGTCTCCATCCCTATCCTAAAATAGAAGCCGGAATGCCTCATGTCACAAAATGTAAGACAATCTCTATCTATCAAGGCAAGGTATAAGATACCAAGTCTTGATGCCTACGGGGTTCGGTTGAAGTCCGACTGCTTTTCGACTTCCCGAAGGAGTTACTTCGCCTTTAGGTCGACCCATAGTCGACGGAGAGCAACCAAAGGATGGTGGAGAGGTGGTGCACGGATGCATAGGGGCGGCTGCTGCTGTGGGCCACGGGTTAGGGGGAAGGAGGTCGAGTGGAGGCATCGGGTTGTGTCGATATTGTTGTCGGTGGTGGTATTGGTGTTGTTGTCGGTGGTGAGAGAAAGAAGGAGGAAGAAGGAGGAAGAAGGAGATGGATATATGGAGAAGAAGAAGATGGAAGGAAGGAGAAAGCACACGTGAATAGGAGGGAAGGGTCAGCTGCAAGTTTATATGGGGGTGGGGTTCGTAGGTTAGAATATGTTATATATAGGTTGGTATTAAATGAATGAATGGATGGATGGATATAGGCTAAAATCCAATGGTTAAAAGGAGGTGGGGGGTGTATAAAACTTGTATAATCGGTAGAAAAATCTCCTTGGGCTGCGGGTTGGTCCCCCCCTCTCCCATGTTGTGTACATGAGGTGCAATATAATTAAAATAGTCCATTGGAACATGCCCAAATAGGTAATTGCTGAATTTAGATTAAAGGATAATAAAATATGGGATTTGGTGTGAAAAAATAGTGTTTGGTGTGTAAAAATATGGGGATGGGTGTGTGGTGTTGTGCATGTTCTAGACAAATTGGTTTGAGGGTTCAAGTTGGGGTTTGGTCTCGGTTTGGTTTAATTATTCAAGAAAGGTCAACTTTTAACTAAATAAATGTGTGTTGTGTTTAATACTATTTTTTTGGAGCCTATAGGGACTTGAGTAAATGTAACATGAAAGTCATGCACTTAGCATGTCGTGTTTGACTAGGGGTTATATAAATTAGTTTTGGGATTTGAGGTCACGTTACCCATCTAAATTGATTGCAACGGAAAAAGGGGTTTCTAAAATCAAATAATTGTTTTGTAAATGCACTAATAAAATACTAATACTTTTAAATAAAATAAAATATACAAATTTTACTGTAATAACCTTAGTTAAATTTTAGGGGGATTACAATCTACCCTCCTTAAAATAATTATGTTCTCGCAATTCAAGAATTTAGCTACTCTAGGAATTTAATAAGACATGGTAACTAAGGGTAGTTCTGAGTTCATACCTACATCCTCGAATAAGTGAGGATAACACTGGTGTATGACATCCTCTCGCTCCAAAGTGGATTCGACTGGGGAGTGATGTTTCCAAGCTACCCGAACCAGTCTGATCGTCTGACCTCGTAATATCTTCTCACTAATGTCAAGTATCCCTACTGGCTGCTCCTCATACCTCAAGCTCGGTCCTACTGCAATCTTGGAATGATTGACTACGTGACTTGGGTCAGTCACGTACTTTCTCAGTTGTGAGACATGGAATACATCATGCACTCCCTCTAGAGATGGGGGTAATGTAAGATGGTATGCCACCTCACCAATACGCTCTAAAATATCAAACGGCCCAATGTACCTTGGGCTCATCTTGCCTCTGCTCCCGAATCAAATAGTACCTCGAGTAGGTATCATCCTCAAGAACCCATGTTCGCCTTCCTTGAACTCCAAAGGTCGACGATGTATGGCAGCCCAATATTTTTGTCTGTCCTGAGCTGCACGAAGATGACTCCGAATTTGCTTCACCTTCTCAACTGTGTGCATCACTAACTCTGGACTGAGTATCTGACGCTCGCCAACGTCACTCTAACATATCGGTGACCTGCACTTTCTGTCGTACATTGCCTCAAAAGGTAATATCTGGATGCTCATCTGGTTGCTATTATTGTAAGAGAACTCTACCAAGTGCAAATGGTCTTCCCAAGACCCTCCGAAGTCTAACATACATGACCTCAACATATCTTTTAGGATCTGAATAATGCGCTCTGATTGGACATCTGTCTGCAAATGGTAAGCCGTGCTAAACTTGAGTCTGATGCCTATACTCTCTTGCATGCTCCACCAAAAATTGGACGTAAATCTAGAGTCACGATCTGATACAACACTCATCGTTACTCCATGTAACCTCACAATCTGACGCATATACATATCGGTTAGAATCTCTGTGGACTGCCCAACTTGGAACGGAAAGAAATGTGCCACCTTGGTGAGTCGATCCATAATAACCCAAACTGCGTCCTTCCCACTAGGGCTTCTCAGAAATCCTGTAACAAAATTCATGGTGATATGTTCCCACTTCCATTCAGGGATGGGAAGTGGCTGTAACATACCGGCGATCCACTAATGGTCGACCTTAACCTGCTGACAGACCAAATATTTTGCCACGAATTGCACAATCTCTCTTTTTATTCTATGCCACCAGTAATACTGCCTCAAATCTCGGTACATCTTCGTACCTCCTGGATGAATAGAGTAAATAAAGCTATGTGCCTCTATCATCAACTCCTGTCTCAACTCTCCTTACAGAATATATAGGCAATTTCCATACCTTAGTATTCTGTCCTCATGGATCCGAAGTCCCGTCTGCATACCGGCTTCTGTCCTTTCTTTAAGTCTCTGGAATCTAGCATCCGTAGGTAATGCCGCCTTGATTATCTCTACTAGTGACGACTGAACCTCAAGGTTAGCCAATTGTCCACTCTATCCTGGCATGATGACCTTGATCCCAAGATCCTGAAGATCCTCTAATAACTGGGGCTGCGCTGTCAAGAGATAAGCTGTGGGCTTCCTGCTAAGAGCGTCGGTTACAACATTTGCCTTGCCTGGATGATATTGCAAGTCTATGTCATAATCGACCATCAACTCTGGCCAGCACCTCTGCCTCATGTTGAGCTCCTTCTGAGTCTATACGTACTTCAGACTTTTGTGCTCAGTGAAAATTTTTACCCTATCTCCGTAATGATAGTGCCTCCATATCTTTAGTGCAAAAATTACTGCTTCTAGATCAAGATCGTGCGTCGGGTAATTCTTCTCATGCACCTTTAATTGTCTCGATGCATAAGTGATAACTTTACCATGTTGTATCAAAACACATCCCAATTCACTGCCTGGCGCATCACTATATACTACAAATCCTTTCGATACCGAAGGAAGGGTCAAGACCGGTGCAGTCGTTAACCGCTTCTTTAGCTCCTCAAAGGCCTTCTGACAATCCTCTGTCCATACAAACTCCTAGTCCTTATACGTCAACCGCATCATAGGCTCTGCAATACTTGAGAAGATCTGCACGAACCTCCATAATATCCGGCAAGTTCGAGAAAACTCCTAACCTATGAAACTGATGTAGGTATAGGTCAAGTCTCTATTACTGCACTTCGGATCAACTAAAAATCCTTCTCCTGGGATGATATATCCTAAGAAAGCTACTTTATCCATACAAAACTTATATTTGCTGAGCTTGGCATATAACCTCTCCTGTCTCAATGTCTCTAACACGATCCTAAGATGCTCCTAGTACTCTTCGTGGTTCTTGGAGTATACCAAGATATCATCAATGAACACAACCATAAACTTGTCCAAGTACTGATGGAAGACTCCTTTTATCAGACTCATAAACATAGCTGGCGCATTGGTTAAACCAAACGGTATGACTTGGAACTCATAGTGTCTATATTTGGTCCTGAAGGCTGTCTTCGGTATATCTTTCTTCTACACTCTAATCTGATGGTAGCCGGATCTGAGGTCAATCTTTGAGAATATATGGGCATCACTCAACTGATCAAACAGATCATTAATTTGTAGCAGGGGATACCTTTTCTTGATGGTTACGAAGTTGAGTGCCCTGTAGTCAATACATAGGCATACCGTCCCATCCTTCTTCGGCACAAATAGTATGTGTGCTCCCCATGGAGAGATACTAGATCGAATAAAACCCTTATCTAAGAGTTCACCAACCTGCTTCTTCAATTCCACTAACTCCTTAGGTGCTAATCTGTACATAGCTGAGGTGATAGGCTCTGCTCCTATTGTCAAGTTTATAGTGAATTCTATTTTTCGATCAGGTGGTAAGCCGGGAAGATCATCAGAAAATATATCCACAAATTCTACTATAACTCTTGTGTGCTCTAGTTCCTCATCTGCAGTGTGTGTCTTAAGTGTAGGCTGGGCACCTTGTTCACTGGCTCCCCGAAGAAACTAAAACTTTGAATGACCAGGTGGTCTAAAGATAACACGCCTTCGCCGATAATTTAGAGTCGTATGGTACTGGATCAACCAGTCCATACAAAGTACAATATCGTAGTTCGGCATAGAAAAGATCAGTAATTGGACTCTCATCTCTCAGCCACAAACTACTATCGAAGAAGATCTACAAGTGTCACTAACGGGAATAATTTTGCTTTCCATAAGAATTTTTATGGTCTTCGAAAGGGGTGCGATAGCTACTCTATGTGTGGCTATGAAACTAGCAGCTATAAAAGAATGCGATGCTCCTGAATCAAATAAAGCTACATCAGGTAATAAAGCTACTAATATGGTACTTGCGATGATCTCTCTTGCAGTAGCTGCCATCCATAGTCATGGCGAAAGCCTGTCCTTGTCCCTGGGATGGTCCTCTCTGATGATGTGCCTCCTGGAATAACGCTTCCTGTGAAGCCAAGGGTGGCATCGTCTGATATCCTCCTGGAGCTGGTGGTCTGACTCCTCTAACTCCCGTCTGTGGCGCTCCTAGTGCTGGATAGACTGGCCTAGGTGGCTGCTCTGTTGGTCTCGGTACTGGTAAGACTGGTCGGTGAATTATAGGTGCCCTTGTACATTCACATGCTGAGTGCTGTCCTGATCCGCAAACCAAGCATAGTCCCAACTTGCGTATGCACTCGCTCTCAATATGAACTCGCTTGCCACAATATTGATATATTGGCAGTGCCTGCAAGGCTATTCTAGGTGGCTGGTGCATGTGAGGTCTTTTTATAGCTCCTTCCTGGGTTACTCTGGCTGGTGCTAGTGGGTGCGGCCATTTCTGGCTGGACTCTCTCCGGTTGATGCTCTCCATGCGACGCGCTGCGGCAAGGACGTCAGTATACGAAGTAGGTGCAACGGATCTTATCAATCTCTGTAGCTCAAAGCTAAGTCCGTCAAAGAACTTCTCTGCCTTCTCCTCTTCTGTCGGAATCATAGTAGGGGCGAAGCGACTCAAACGGATAAACTTCGCATTATACTCTTTTACTATCATGTTGTCTTGAGTGAGACAGTTGAACTTATCCCTAAGTTCTGGTCTGGCAATCGTTAGAATGTACATCTCCTGGAAGAGTCTAGAGAACTCCTCCCAAGTGACTCGGTCTGAGCCTAGTCGACTCTCCTCGGATAGCTACCAATAATGTGCATTGCCTGCAACTGTATCTTGACAACAATCATCCAACGCTCTCTAGGACGCTCAGCTGCTTCCAATTGAAGTTGAGTGTTTGTGAGCCACTCATGAACTTCAATGGGCTTCTCCTTGCCCAAAAAGGTACGTGGCTTCAACTGACAAAAATCTGAGATGGATCCCGTCGATGGTTGCCTGGCTGGTAGGGTCGAATGCTCAAGTGCTGTCACTATGTTGTTCCTCAAGTTCTCCGCCTGGCATTGCTGGGTCTCTTAATGTACCTGCTATTATGCTTGCATCATTACAGAGAATATTTGAAACATCTGTTATCCGTCCATAGGCTATCCTGGTGGAAAAACTGGCATCGGTGGAGTAAACTATGGTGGTGGTGGGATATCGTCTTGTCGAAACCTCGAGGCATGCTGATCTTCTTGATTGCTTTGTTGAGTAGAGGGATCTCCACTCGGTGGCATCACCCCATCGTCGTAGGTAACCACAACATCTTGTGGTATACCCGTGGGAGTCTCGTCGCTGGCTTTTGGATCCATTACTCTATACACAAGTAAACTATGAGGATCTCACAATGATTCAAAGCATGATGTAAGTCAAAGAATTATTTTGAATTCGGTATAGAGGTCAAGAACGTGTCAATTTGTGGATGAGATCCTATAATTTTATTCTATCTTAATTTGTAGGCTTGCTCGGTTCCTAAGTTGGAACCAAAGATATAAGTCATTGACCTGCATAGGCCACCACAAAAACTATGTTACATTCCAGTCTCAAAATAACGAGGTACTAACCACATGGCAATAGCCAACAACACAACTCTAATGGGCAAATCCAATTTAATGGACCCGTTAGAGTGCACTTAAGCTGTAATATAGATAAATAAAGTCTACTACTCCTGTCATAATATATAATCTAAACTAATCTCACCCACAAACAGTAATCATAATACAAGGAGATAAAACAATCAAGAAAAATAAATAAAGGAAACTATCTATCACAAGTCCAAAACTTTATAATGTCACGGGGAACAACCTGTCATCAAAACTAAAGAAAAAAAATAAAACTGAGTAAATCTATCCAGTGGTCACAGAAACAAGTCTTAATATCTAAAGAACATGAAAAATAAATAAAATAGTAGCTGTATTCAAGAGAAGTCCTCGAGCACAACTTCGTCCTCTGATGCAAGTACTGCTCCAATATCAGCTCCTGTCCCGTAAACCTCGGGGTAACTCTCCTCAGCTATACCTGGGGATATAATCCGGATCCAGGTCCTCAGGGGACATAGCAAGGTACAAGAATAACTCAAGCCAAGTACAGTAAATAAAAATAAATAATGAAAAGAGGTGTGCTCAGGGTATCTAACATAATCTATCTATGCGTATGCAAGTAAAAACGTACTCGTCTGCTAAACCACCGGGTTTCATACATATACTAGGGGTACTAGTGATAGTAGTAATAATACTAGTAGGTACGTACAAGCCCTGTAAACCCCCTGAATTTTCAAAAAATATTAAACTTGCATTTTTCACAATTTTCTGGAATTTTCTGGGAATTTTCTGTAATTAAAATCAGGGTTTTAATTATTAAATGATTTTAATTGTTAATAAATAATATTAAAATATTATGAAAATAATATTTTTGGGTGTAAAATGGAAAAATGGACTTAGGGTAATTTTTTGGAATTTATTGGGCCCCGGACCTATTTTTAATCACCTAAAAATATTTAATTATTTAATTATTTAATTATGTATTTATTTATTTATTTATTTTAAACCCAGCCCAATAGCCGGCCCAAACCCAATACCCGGCCCATTGGGCCCAGCCCAGCCCGTATAGCCTAACGGGTCGGGTTGGGTCCGCCCGGCCGAACCCGACCCGCACCCGAACCCAAACCCCCAGCCCCCAGCGACCCGTTCGAACACCCCCGAGTCTTCCGCCGCCTGCGCCGCGCGCCACGCCGGCCACGCCTCCCCCTTGCCCCGCACTCCTCGGCCACCACGACCCCGTTGCCCTCGCCGCCTTATCCGGCCTCCCCGACCTCCTCCCTTCCCTTTAAAACCCCTAGCTACCCAGCCTCCGGCAACACCCCGACCGCCCCAGACCTCGCCGCCACCCACCATGAACCACCTCGCCATCCCCGAAGCCGAGGGGAGCTGCGGCGGCGTCGACTGGGAGGAAGGAGGAGAGGCGTATCCGCGGACACCGTCCCGTATCCGCCTTTTCTGAATTAAGCCCTAACTTTCTGTGTACACGTCGGATCGAAACGAAACTTATGCCATCGGACTCGTAGCGATACGCTGGTCCTGTGACCCAAGTTTGGTTTGATTCTGAGAACGTTGACGAAATCGCGTGTCGTGGGCCCCATAGGCCCCACTCGACGGACGATTTTGTGATCGGCTCATCGGAATCAAATTCTGGAAGTTCTGCTGGGTTCGTATCATCGTTCCTGACCTGTTGACACTAAGTTTGGTGAATTTGGAGACCTTTGACCCTGACACATTTTTCGGTGCAAAGCGGGCCCACATGCGGATCCCGTTTTGACCCGAAATTGCCGTTTTTGCCCTTGTCTCCAAATTGGACTCAAGGACAGGCATTTCTAGATATTTGATATCTTCTGAGCATGATGGTAATGTTTATTTCAGCATCCGGAGTCATTTCTGGAAATTTTCCCCGAGACACAAAACCGTAGTGGGATCCAAACATCAGGCAAGTACCTGCACTTCAAGTTTATTCTTTATATTGTGATAATTAGTTTCTTGCTCTACTAGCACCATTGGATGTTTACACGTAGTGTTAGAATATTGGATTTCATGTCTTGCTTTTCATGTCGGGAGGGAGAATACTAGGAGGCATGTAGTTTACCCTTCCCCCTGTCATGACTAATAGCTGTTGGTACACGACTGTACCATCAGTCGAATCTCGATTATTTCTGTCTGATAGCCGTCTATGACGGCCTGATTAGCCTTATAAGCCCCTACATGCCAACTATGTATTCTAAATACACAATTTCACACACATAGTTTCTTGTCTTGTTGCAGTTCCATTTTCTTGTCTCATTATATTCCTGTTTTACTCATGTCCCTGGTTTATAGCAATTAATCCTGTTTTACTTATATTCCTGATTTTTAGTACTTAATTCTTAGTTAATTTCACTACTTATTGTGCATATTCTTATCGTGATTGTTTAGTCAGTTTTTTTCCTACTTGTCATAAATATTTAGTTTAATCTTGTTGTGTATTTGGTACTTTGCTCCTTTCCTGACTGGATCCGTTGATATTAGGCGATGATGAGGACTATGCCCCCACCTTTTATGGCCCATATAAGGTAGCAGATGATACTTTTGAGGAGCCGGTTCCCACCCAGGAGACTACTTCTGAGGAGTAGTTAGCAATTAGTTATTATTTTCTTTCATCCTAGCAATCGGGTTTGTCCCCGATTTAATTTCTGGTTCTGTAATAAACTATGGATCTGGTTGTCACATTTTGATTATGAAATCTTAGCATTCCTTTTCCTATTATTATCCTTGCCTACTTATTTTATTATGAATGAGCTAGATTTAATTTAACTGTGAATATGGCCTAGACAGCGTACTACCGTCGACACTGCGGCGTAGGCTGGACGTACCCACGTACTCGTGCCCGAATATCCGGATGCGGTTCGTGACAAGCCCCGTCAAGGTACCTGCAGTACTATAATACTAGTAGAGTTTGGTACCCCAACGGTACAGTAAGTTCTCCCTAACCCCATGTATCTCACGCCTCATGTCACAAAACGCAAGACAATCTCTATCTATAAAGGCAAGGTGTAAATAATAACATTAGTACAATTCTCCAGCCCTGTCATAAAACAGAAGCCAAGATCCTCGAATATCTCAAGAGTGGCTCTTGTGCATGAAAGTCGAGTACAGTGTCTTATGGTAAATCATGCAAGAATAGCACGAGTAGGTAAGCGCTGATAATGCAACTAACGATACCTGAACTCCACGTATGAAAGTTGGCACCCTAATGTGATCCTGAAGCTAAGTATTGTGACGGTCCTAGGTCATAACAATTATAAGCAATAAAAGAAACAACAAAAATAAAATAACTAGAGAACAATCTACTGTGAACAAGGCAAGGTACACTTGCCTTCTGTCTGCTGCTGCGATGTAGCGAGTCCCAAGTCCACGTCCGATGGTGCTGTGTCTCCGACGTGCCCTGTCAGTAATATATAAATAAATTCTAAATTCTAATATTTACTACTTTTATTTAAATTATAGAGTCATCACGCGCTCGTCAACCACGTTGCGTTGTTGGTGCCAATGGCACTACGCATGATTAGTGCGGTACATCGTATGTTGTCGTACATCCCATGTTATGTTCAACCATAACATGGAGAACACACATAGACGTATATAATATATATAATTTAATATTATAATTGTATGCATATTTTTATATATACATATTCGTTATTTTACGCAATGTAATACACATGTCCAAGTTCCTTACAACTTAGTGATCAATTGTCCATAGTCTAAGACCCTAATAGACATGCTTTAATATATATAAAATCTAAAATAACACCCAATAATTTCTAAAATTAATATTAAAATCTAAATTTAAATTCTTTAAAATATAACTCATATTGCATGCTACAACTTAAACCAAACCTATGAATGTGCTAGCATGACCAACTAGTAGATTGCATGGGTTATATACAAGAAAAGAGGGGGTTCTTGATCATGTATGGATGGGTTCTTGGTTCTCCTATACATACATACATGAAGGAAGGAGGGTTTGATCAACTTACCAAGTCTTGATGCCTACGGGGTTCGGTTGAAGTCCGACTGCTTTCCGACTTTACGGAGTTACTCCGCCTTTAGGTCGACCCGTAGTCGACGGAGAGCGACCATAGGGTGGTGGAGAGTTGGTGCACGACTGTACAGGGGAGGCTGTTGTTGTGGGCCGCGGGTTAGGGAGGAGAAGGTCGAGTGGAGGCGTCGGGTGGTGTCGGTTTTATTGTCGGTGGTGGTGTTGGTGTTGTTGTCGGTGGTGGAAGGAAGAAGGAGATGGAGATGTGGAGAAGAAGAAGATGGGAGAAAGGAGGAATCACACATGAAGAGGAGGGAAGGGTCGGCTGCAAGTTTGTATGGGGGTGGTGTTCCTAGGTTAGAATAGGTTATATATAGGTTGGTAGTAAATAAATGAATGGATGGATATAGGCTAAAATCGAATGGTTAAAATAAGGTGAGGGTGTATAGAACTTGTATAACCGGTGGAAAAACCTCCTTGGGCTGCGGGTTTATCTCCTCCTCTCCCATGTTGTGTACATGAGGTGCAATATAATTAAAATGGTCCATTGGAACATGACGAAATAGGAAATTGTTGAATTTAGATTAAAAAAGAGTAAAATATGGGATTTGGTGTGGGAAAATAGTGTTTGGTGTATAAAAATGTGGGGGATGGGTGTGTGGTATTGTGTATGGGCTAGACAAATTGGTTTGAGGGTTCAAGTTGGGGTTCGGTCTCGGTTTGGTTTAATTATTCAAGAAATGTTGGCTTTTAATAAAATAAATGCGCGCTGTGTTTAATATTATTTTTTTGGAGCCTGTAAGGACTCGAATAAATATAACACCGAAGTCATGTGCTTAGTAGGTCATGTTTGAATAGGGGTTATATAAATCAGTTTTGGGATTTGAGGTCACGTTGCCCATCTAAATTGATTACAACTAAAAAGGGGTTTCTAAAATCAAATAATTGTTTTATAAATGCACTAATAAAATACTAATACTTTTTAAATAAAATAAAATATATAAATTTTACTATAATAACCTTAGTTGAATTTCAGGGGGATTATATTACTATTAGCCGACAATGGTCCCGGATTCTGTCAACTATGCAAGGAAGCGCCAAGCATGCCAAATCCACGCTGACTTCATCCACCAACCCTCAGAGTTCCTACACCCGACCGTTGCATCTTGGCAGTTAGAAGCCTAGGGAATGGGCATTATCGGGCCAATTAGTCCACCTTTATCGAAGGGACATCGGTTCATCTTGGCTATGACCTACTACTGCTCCAAGTGGCCTGAAGCCGTACCACTCGCTGAAGTAAAAATATCAAACGTGATCAGCTTCGCCAAGAATTACGTCATACCACTTCAAATTGACACGGAGGATCATCCACGATAATGGTCCACAGTTCGCAAGTCACACTTTTTATTGGTTTTTTGACAAAAGCCGAATCAGAATATAGCCTCAACGGCCTACAACCTAGTAGCAAATGGTCTGGAGAAAGCATTCAACAAGAACATCATAAAGCTACTCAAAATATTCATGTTATCCAATAAGCGTGATTGTAATGAGAAGCTGGGTGAATATCTCTCGACTTATTGAACAATGGTCCGGATGCCAACTGGTTGCACGCCATTCTCCTTGGTCTATGGGAGCGAAGCAGTCCTCCCCCTCGAGGTCCAAATTCTCTCGCTCCGAGTAGCTCTCTCCAACCGGCTAATCATCAACGATAATCACCGCCGACGGCTACAAGAGTTAGAAGCACTCGACGAGAAGCGTCTCTTAGCTCAACAGCGCATTAAGAGACGGTAGATGTACCAAGTGTGCCTCTCTGGGGCCTTTAATAAATGGGTCAAGAATAGGACTTATCAAGTGGGTAACCTCGTCCTGACAGTAAGAAGGCCGATGGTTATGACCCACATGACGACCGACAAGTTCCAACCCAAATGGGAAGGCCCGTTCTTCGTATAATATGTATTCTCCAACGGTGGCTACCGACTGACAAAACCTAATGGCGACTTGCGCATAATGCCCATCAATAGCAAGTTCCTGAAAAAGTACTTTTTCTAATGCTAGACTTGTACTTCTCTCTATCCCCATCAGGACAACAAAAGTGTACATGATTCCCACTTTTTATTGTTCATTCCCAGTGAGTGATTATGCATGTCACCCTCACATTTTCAATTAAGGGTAGTTTGATAATTTAACATGGGTATTTTTATTTTAAGAGTACTGTATTTAATTATTATGAATGTGTAATTATTTATTTATTGTATTATTTATTTATTGTTGAGTACTAGATTATTTTGGACTTGTGTAGTGGACCTACCTAATTAAATTAGATGCATGAATCCAACATTTTATTTTGGTTTAGATTGAGTCCAATAATTAGGCCCATTTATTAGGAGGATGAATTAATTAGTAAAACTATTAGACTAGAATATTTTCTCCTTAATTAATTTCTTCATGAGTGGCCCCAAGGGGTAATTTAGACATTTTATACTTTCTTGGGGAAGGGGCTAGGGTCGGCCACATTAGGAGGGAGGAGAGAGAGAGAGAGAGAGAGAGAGAGAGAGAGAGAGAGAGAGAGTCTTTTCTTATTTGACATTTTAATTAGATCTAGAATTCCCCCCCCATTCCAATTTCTTCATTCTCTCACCGTTCCCTCACAAATTTCTTCTCAAATTTCTTCCCTATTCTTCATTAGAGTCTACTACAACAAGGATCTACAAGAAGAAAGCAAGGATCTACAAGGAGGGAGCCAAGATCTACAAGGAGGAGGCTACATTCTTTATTTAAGATTTTTATTGGGAATCCATCTCCTAATAGGTATATTTCAGTTTTTTCTCTTCTATTAGACTATAAATCTGAGATTTAACCATGAGGAACCACCCCACATGCATAGGCTACCCATAGGAATTGGAATTAGGTTTATATGAGGTCTATGGTGGAAGTTATGGTATTTTTGTGTCAATTTTGGAGGAATTCCGAGATTGACACATGTGGTGTTTGTCAATTGGTCAATTAGATCAATTCGACATATGTTTGATTATTTGTGACTAGTGTCGTATCTACAATTGGGTACGTGTAGGCCGTATCTCATCAATTTGGCGATACGGGTTATTTTTGGGAGTTTTTCTCCGATACGGAGATTTGTGCCACTACTAGAAAAAGCGGGATTAGCGACGTATTTTAGCGACGTCAAAAGAAACGTCGCTAATAATACATAAATTAGCGACTCATTATAAACACGTCGCTAGACGTCGCTAAATGTCGCTAAATGGCGACAGTTAGCGACGTTTAGCGACTTTTAATACGATTTTAAAAGATAAGTCGCTATAAGTTCAATTAAGGTCGCTAAACGTCGCTAATATGTCTAATTTAGCGACGTTTAGCGACGTATATAGCGACATTTAAACTCAAAATATTTAGCAACGTGTTTAGCGACGTCCTTTACGTCGCAAATATTTAATTTAGCGACATTTTTAATGGACGTCGCTAAACGTCGCTAAAATTTGGTTAATTAGGGGTCGGTTTCCTTTTTCCCCGTCAGTTGAAATTTCGATTCGAAAATATATTCCCCCCCCCCCTCCCCAGCTCCGTCGACCGCGACTACTCCGGCAAGGCAAGGTATACTCTCTCTCTCTCTCTCTCTCTCTCTCTCTCTCTCTCACAGGACACATGTGACATTGACACAAACACGACACACACACTGACACTGATACAGACACAGACACGGCACACACACACACTGACACAGACACTGATCTGGACCTAGGGTTAGGGTTAGGGTTAGGTTTTTTGACATGGGGTTAGGGTTAGGGTTAGGGTTAGGTTTTTTGACATGGGGTTAGGGTTAGGGTTAGGGTTAGGGTTAGGGTTAGGTTTTTTGATAATGTTCATGCATGTGCGATCATGTAGAGATCAGATTTTAATTTCTTCTTTCAAGTATAAAATAAATAAATAATATGGATCGATGAATAAGAAAGAAAGAACATAAGTGTATTTATTTGCACTTTTGCAATATATATATATATATATATATATATATATATATATATATATATACATACTAATTGTTTGATTTTGTGGTTACTATTCATTGGTCCAATGGAGGAGGGGAAAAAATGATGGCTATTATTGAATCCATGTTCATATGTCATGACTACGTACATTGGGTGAACAAATTAGAACTAATTCCTGAATATTCGTACAACAACTGATCATGTGATCAAATTAATTAGAACACCAATTATTCGACCAGGAAGTGTATGATCTAAGCAACCGTCCTTAATTGTGCCCCAAGAATTTTGAGCTCTAGCTACTTCCTCGTTCCACTCCCAATATATATAGGGGTTAATTGCCGAAAGCAAAGTACTGCGGAGTTATGTATCTCAGTTCCTCACCCTACTGCCAGTTTCAAGAAGTGCCTAATGGTCTAAATAATATGACTATAACAGTTGAATTAGCTAAACGAAACTTACAAATAAGCTTAAATAAATAAAGGATTAATTTCAACACTTACTGAAATCACTAGCTAGCAGTATGAAGAGCCTCTAATGGAGCAAAGATATCATCGCAGCATGCATCATTAAGGACATGCATCTCAAGAAACTTATTGGCTTCGGCTGGAGCCTACTACACTAAAATCCGGACACTGACACAGAAGTGGGTTAAGGTATAGTAGTAAAGTGGTATTAAGATATTATTTGGGTAATGTTATATATATATATATATATATATATATATATATATATATATATATATATATATATATATATACTGCTTTTCCAATAACGGACACTGACACAGACACAGAAGTTAATTTTGCATGTAATGATTTATATGATACATACTGTCAATTTTGCAGAAGTATCTAGAAATGGATATGAATTACTATCTGCGTCATCGTTCGTGGATGTACAACCGTCATCCTGATGACATGTGCGGTGTGCGGGATGAATTCATTGAGGGTGTACAGCAGTTCCTGCAGTTCGCCAAGGCGTTCCCTCAGTACATAGACGGTACCAAAATTAAGTGTCCATGTGTGAGATGTCGCAACAGGAAATATCATCCAGAAGTGGAAGTTACATATCATTTATACTCGAAGGGCTTTACGCCGAATTACTATCAGTGGACCACGCAGTCATCTAGGGCCTCCCCGACAGCTGTGCATTCCACACACCCCTCGCAGTCGCAGCCCTCGCAGTCGTCGGCCAGAGTCCAGGAGGCCGTCCAGGAGGCCATTGACCGTCAGATTGCGTCTCTCCGTGACGACTTGCTGCGAAGTATGGAGGACCAGTCCCGGTCCCAGCCGCAGGCGGACGATCCGATGCTTATCGCATGATTGGATATGCTCGACCGCAGCATGACGGAGCTACGAGAATTGACAAATGATATTAGAGCCTCCAATGATCGCAATATCATGGAGCTGCAGGCGTCACAGCTATCGATGGGCGAGAAGCTGACGAGGATGCATGCGTCACAGCTATCGATGGGCGAGAACCTGACGAGGATACAGGATTCAATGGGTGATAGCAGTACGAGGCTGTTAAATACCCTGGATTCTTACAACCAGCGACTCGCAGACTTGGAGCGGGCACGGTCGCCACCGACGTCACTGTCTTCTCCATCGACATCGGTGTCGATTCCACGGGACGAGTATGAGGAGTTGTTATCCTTGAAGCGCGCCGCTGGTCAGCCTCCTGCAGATCCGTAGTAGTCTAGTTATTTTTATTATTATTTATGAATTATTGGTACTTCAACAATAGACATGATGTATGATGCTTCTTGTGGTCTTGAATTTTTTAGTTAATTTAATTGGATTATATAGTTATCCATATTTAATTGGATTGATACTTCTTGTGGTTTTTAATTTAATTGGATTATATAGTTAACTAGATTGAATCATGTTGGTGTGTATGATGAAGATGCTGTAAAACTGCAGGGAATCACCAATATTTGATTCTGGAAATTTTTTTTTTATTTTTTTTTTAAATTAGCGACGTTATTAGCGACGTGTAGCGACGCTTAGCGACGTTAATTTATGTCGCTAATTACGTCGCTAATCAGCGACTCTGTAAAACGTCGCTAAGTTCGTCGCTAATGACGTCGCTAAAGTCGTCGCTAAGCGTCGCCAATTGCTGACATGGCAAGTATAGCCAGGTCATTAAAGACGTCGGTGTAACGTCGCGATTGACGTCGCTAATCAGCGACGTTTAGCGACTTTAATGAACGTCGCTTTTTAGTGACTTGGCGTCGCAAAACGTCGCTAAATTCAGCGACACATTGAAGTCGCTAAAAAACGTCGGTATAGCGACGTTTAGCGACGTTTTTTGTTTTAGCGACTTGGTGTTTTCCGACTGCTTCAGAACGTCGCTAATTACGTCGCTAAACCTAATTAGCGACGATTTATTGTTATTTAGCGACGTTTTTAGACGTCGCTAATTTGACTTTTTTTGGTAGTGTGCATATCATTTCTTGACACGGACACGTAGTTGATTAAATTATTGTTCGTATTGTTCATAATTAGTATCCTAGACTTGCTCGTGTCCTTTGGAATACGTTTGGTTGTGTGGTGGAGCCGTATCGCAAGCGTATCATAGAATGGGTGTGATACGGGTGCGGTGCACTCCACGTGTTTGTTTCTTTGCCCCCAATTCTATTTGTGCTTGTATATATATATATATGAGTATGTATTTATATGATATTGTATAGATGAGAATACATATAACTATGTGTCTATGTGTATAAGTATATATATGAGATACTATATCTATATCTATGTGTGTATGTCTATATATATCTATATGTATATAAATATGTGGTTGAATATATATATGTATATATGTATGAGTGTATATATATATATATATATATATTTATAAGTGCATATGTATATATATATATACATATATGGGTGTATATATATATATATATATATGTATGCATATGTATGTGCTATGTGTTTGTGTGTATGTTTGTGTGTGTTAGTAAGTGAGATCGGGATAGAGACATTCAGTTCCGCACTGGGAGCAAGGAAACAGCATGCTGCTGGTAGACAACAAGGTTTGGCTAGGCAGTGTTGCACTTGTGCACATAGACTGGCAGTGCACAACAACTCGTGCAGCCAACTGCAGGGAGCAGTGGCAGTGTGCAATACTTTAATGCACAACAGTGCTCGTGCACAACAAGAAGGGTCTTCAATAGCTGGTTTCAGCAAGGAGGGCACTGCAGCTGTGCAGTTTCAGCAAAGAGAGGAGCCATCAACAAGTATCAGCACAGTACTACACAGCAAGGGGGAGAGGCAGTGAAGCACTGCAGTCTCGAGCATCCAATTCATTAGCAGTAGCATTCACAACAAATCCATCTGAGAGTAGCACAACTACACAGAGGTAGTTTCAGCATAGAGTGTTCAGTCAGTTAGTTCAGTTTAAGTTAGCATTTGTTAGTGTAGTTAGTTTAGTTAAATAGATAGTTAGTGATATACTTGATTATACTATTAGTTAGCTTAGTACTATATGTATATATGTAGTATTATATAAATAGGTATTATGGGGTATGTTAGTAGATGTGTATCATGTGTTAGTAGTTAGTATCTATGTATTAGTATATAAAATATTTTAGTTAGTTGTTTAGCATTGGGTATTAGCTATATAAATAAGGTTTTGAATTACCTTGGGATACCAAGGTAATATCTAGGTAATGGATCGATACTCAAGGTATTGGGTTTGAGTATCGAGATAGGTGTGTGGTAGTGTGATACGCATTGGTGCAAGGCCAATGTATCCCAATTTCATTAATTAGTTAAGATAATATATATATTGACTTGTATATATATTTAAATTACTATTTTCATATGTAAAAACTTGCGTATCCTATGATACGGCCTTTTGTGTGTCTCATAGTATCTTAGATTAGCTAGTGTAGCTTAGTTTCATAGTGTGTTGACCTAGTATCCTAGAGTTAAACTCATATAACCTAGAAATAGTCCGTTTGACTTAGAAATGGCTTTATGACCTAGCATTGTATCAATTTAACTTATTTTCATTCCAGAACCTTGTATTAATGCAACATACCATATATAGGCCTGTGTGACACCAGCTTGGGCATCGAGAGACACACCTTGCTTAGGACTTCAGGCGAATATATTTCTCTGTTAGTTTTCAATTCATAATAGTGTATATATTCATGTTCTAGAACTGTATACTTGATTCCAACACAGTGATTTCACAGACTTGTACTACATGGATCCCGTTAGGAGATGTTATTCCTACCGTATTCAGAGGGTACTCCTGTTCATATATTTTATCGTATACATTGTGTATTGATTTATATTTCGTATTCACACACTACTCATGTTCAGTGTGCTTATTCGTGTATACACACTGCTCATGTTCAGTATAATTATATTCGTGTATACCACTGCTCGTGTTCAGTAGTCATATTCGTGTTCATAATGTGTCGTGATTGGATCCATTGGTATTATTGGGGATGGGAGAGTAGGAGTTGATTATGTGATCAAATCTTTATTGTTATTCGTGTACATATCGATTATATACCACACTTATAATCTACTTACCTTATTGATCATGTTCAACCTAAACCGATCACATAATAAACTTGTATTCTGAGGCACATTAGTTAGATTTCAGCTATTTCTTCATATTACAGATATTCATATTGTTGTTCTTTTTTCCAGTGTACTACCTGTTCACCCTTGTTTATTTTATGCATATGTTTAGTGATCTTGTATTCATTTCTATTATCTATTTTATATGCTCGATTATGTTATTAAAACTGCTTTCAGAGGTATGTACTTCGCTCTAATCCTGACTGGATATATTTTTTTAGATGATTGGCTCATAGATCAGTGTCCCATATTCTATGGACCATAGGATGGTATACCTACAGAGGGTACTCCTGTAGACCAGGAGTGTAATGTCCCGCAACCGTACGGTGCGTTACGCTGAGTCAGATTGAATGAAACAAATACTGGTTAAATTTAATTTGTTGGATTTTGGGAAGAAGTATTGATTGAGTTGTTTCATGTGCAGATGGCTAGCGGGTTCGATGGAAATTAGGTGTTTGTTCAGAGCAGTACTGAGATAGCTGAGTTGGAATGATAATGCCATATTTCTTAGTCCGATCGGTCGGATGATTTGTAGAGCACGGCCTGCTCGCACGGTCATACCAGTTGAGTAGATCGCGCTTGCATCGGACCACGGGTTCAAGGGATTGGCCGTATCGGCAGGACAGGATGCCTAACGGGATCAATCATTGTGAGTGGGCTCTTTCCCTTCTCCTCTACTCCTTCATGCCTAATAATATGGAAAACACGTAAAGGCTTGAACACTTGGATAGAAATATTGGGAATCACTACACTGAGGCGTGCATAGAGTGGACGTCGTTGGCTTGGTAGGATTGTGGCTTGATTTGGTTTGTGCGTTGGATAGTTGGAGCTAGAGTTGGAATATTGCATTTGAGGCAGTTGGTTGATTGATTGGGATTATGCTTGGACAGCTGGAATGAGTCATTGATGCATTGGGAATATCGGGAATCTGGGTGAGCGAGCGTGCATCCGTGCACGGGTATCACTTGGTCGCTTTGTCTTGTAAAGCGAGCAGTTTTGGTTCAAAATCGAACAACTGCATCGGCGAGGGTGTTGTGCCGCTTGATGGGGCATCGTGCCACGAATGGGGCATTGTGCCACTGAAACGGCATTGTGCCATGGGTTAGCTTTGAGCATTGGTGTTGCACCATTGGAAACAATGTGTTGAGAAGAGGCATTGTGCCTATGGAAATACTTGGATTTGGTGCCTTGGGCTATATGTTGGAAGAATGGTTATGGATGTTTTGGTTGGATAATTCATGGAACGAGTCTAGGATCGCTTGGTGGGGCAAGAATGTTCGATCCTCTCATCATACCTACTGTGTCTGCATTGTCACGGACAACCTGTGTGGCACAGGGTTTGGTTTCCTGGAACGGGATGAGACACCGGGACCGTTCTACCATGGAGGAAACAATGGGCATCGCGCGATTGGGCGCAGTGCTGGTAGTCCGATACCACCAGGCGGGAGTAGCTGCCCAACCCTGGATCGGGTAGGATTGCCCTATTGATCTTGGTCCGATCAATGTCCTTTATGGCTTTTAGCCAGTGACTCCATATAGTATAGGTGATGGCTTGCTTTTCTTTTGTTGGTTTGGCTTTCGTGTAGGCGCGGCCACCTTGCCTCGGCAAGAGTGTGCACTGTGAGATTTGGATTGTAAAAGTTGGTTGAGGATGGATATTGAGGCTTGGGAATGGTTCGATATGTTATCGTGTTGCTTGGACTTGAGCAGGACGGTTGCATGCTAGTTTACTTCGGGTTGCTATATATATTTGCTTGTCGATTGGTTTGAGTTGAATGCTTGCATGCTTAAACTGCTTTACAGCTTTCCTTAACATGTCATCCATATGCCATGAAATGAATCTAGGATTCAAACTAGAAAGATCACCATTTAACTGTTTGCATTCACTATTTTACTTAGTGTCGGCTTAGGCGAGTGGGTTACCCCGCTCACCAGTACGGTTGTGTACTGACCCACGTTTGTGGGCATTATTTCAGGTACACAGGCGTAGTGGCGCTGCTTGGATATACGAGGCATGATGTATGAACTGTAAGTACCTTTGTGGGCTAGAGAAAAAAGCAAGAGCATTTCATCGTCTCCGTGGCATCGCCTTTGTGGCATTGCCTTCGGGGCATTTCATTTGGACCCTATCGTGAGCTTCGCTGCGTATTACTCTGATGTGTGCTTGGTACACAATACTTGACTTCCGCTGCAACTTGGTTGTTTCAATGATAACATTTGGTGTTTGACAACATCGCCTTGTACGAGCGCAACTCCAGGCTCGTACGGCATCACGTCCCGATGAGAACGATTGTCCTACGGGAGAGCTGCAACGTGGTGATTCACATTCAGCGGGGACTATCGAGCTTGCGGGAGATTGGGACGTGACAAATTGGTATCAGAGCGCCTGGTTCATTTTCTCAGACTTGGTCCTTCGCTTCATCACAAACTCTAAATAGCTTTCGTGTGTCGTCTAGCTCTTGACTCTACTCGGTGCCGCATCGGATGTTTCATGCAATAAGTCTATTTATTGCTCGTTGTGGCTGCATATTATTCTTTGTTGGGTTGCCTTGGTTGATTTTCGTAGGATCGCTTAGTCTCGTTAGGCGTTGTTGCATTTGTGCAACAAGTGTGGGCTTTTGTTGTGTTGGCTTGGCTTAGCGTTCGGGAGTTTCTGATTGCCTCAATGAATCAGTTGGTTGGCTAACGAGATTTGGTTATGCGGCATGTTTTGAGTAGAAACATTCGAAGAGAATAGATCCTTACACGAGTTGCTCGTCTAGTGATTGTGTTGGGTACAAGTTGGAATTTTGGCTGTAGCACATCGGTTGGGCATGTTTGAGTTTGGCTTGGAATTATTAGAATAGTTGGCACGAGTTGCTCGTACAACAAATGTGTGAAACCATTGAGTATTATATTGGAATACTTGGAAAAGATCATTGCATGAGATTGCCCGTGTTGCGAAAGTAGCAGACGGCTTTGAGGATAGTTGAAGCATTGAGAATGGAATATAGCACAAGTTGCATAACGAGATTGATGGAAAGAGTAAGATGGTTCACTTGTTGGCTGAGTTTTTGTGTCAGACTTGAGTTGAGAATGGCAGGATCACGCATAAGGGATGGTTCGAACGGATCTTGGATCCAGTGCAAGGAAATCGTAATGCGAGTATCGACTTGATTCGGAGTGGTATATGGGATACCACATTGTGAGCAAGGCATTGGAATACTTAAGTTGGACATCAATGGGAATTGCCTGAACGGACTCGGATATTTGGAAATATAATTTGGTTGGTGCACGTTGGTTGAGTTGGGAAGAATGAAAATGGAGCAAGTGAATATTGAGTTGAGTATATCGAGAACGGACTTGTGCAAATGGAAGTATCATTGAGCTTAAGAGATGGACGAGATTGGAATGAACAGTTAGGAGATGCTTGAGCGAAGCGATTGGTAAATCGGAGGATAGCGAGCACGGACTACGATTTTGGGCAACACATTTGAGCTGTTGGTTGAGCAATGAAACACGATCTTGGTTTGGAGGGACAATGCGATGGACTTGAACGGTCTGGAAGGATTTTGGATATTGCTGCTCGAGAAGTTGACTCAGGTTTAGCGAAAGTAAAATTTTGGGCAAGCTAGTGCAACAATGGTAGACGGATTCTCCGGAAGACGTGGACGGATTGAGGCAACAACTAAAGGCAAGAATTTGTGGCTGACAGACTTTTGAAGATAGCTAAACGTGGGAGCAACGTCGGAGCAAATCACTGTGCGGTTTGAGCAAGTTGGACGTGCATTGTAGAATACGGCAAAGGGATAAGAATTGGAGCAAGTCTTGAGTTTCGGAAATTATTGCGGTGGTAGTGCGAGAAGACGAACATGGCAGTTCGGAAAATTTGATGGATTCAGGGCATAACGGCGGATTGATGGAAGACGGTTTCAAACGAGCACAGTTCTCGAATTATGGCTTGGATAGATAGCAAGAGTCTAGGTGGTTAAGCAGCATTGGTTGACAGATCAGCAGAGGTAGTGCATGAATTGCTCGGATTCGGAAGTTTGCTCGGATGAATGGTTGGATTTTGATTCGGATTTACAGATGAGATATAGCATGGTTCATAATAACTGTCCATCGTGATGATTACAATTATCGAGCATAGCTTCGGGACAGCTGACCCTAGTGACTTGCCCGCAGATCAGAGATTGAATATGGTTGACCCATAGAGAGACCCTTGAGGCGGCGTATTTGGGAATGCGTCGAGGGCAGATGTGAGCAATGTGATTTGGCTTATTGACTGAGAGTTGGATTTGAGAGATCCTTGGGATAGCCTTCAGCTGAAGATGCAGCCGGAAGACCGAAGCGATTGTGGGATTGGCCTAAGTCAACTGATGAGATTCAGAGTCACAGATTTTTGTAGATGGCATCGCCTCTGACTCATCGTGCTCTGAAAGGAAATAGCATTTATATGAATTGACGACTGTGGCGGCTCGTTCAAATCAAATCTTTGCAAATACTGGAAGGGACAAATGTGCCTCAGATTTACAAGATGTCTCGGAACTTAGTCTGGGAAGCGTGCTCGTTCAGAAGGCGAAGGTGATATCCTATGCTTCGAGTCAGTGGAAGCAGCGCGAAGAACTATTCCATGCGCAACCTAGGAATTGTGGCGAGTGTGTCCACGTTGAAATCGTGGCAACACTATTCCTTTGGCGTGGCGGCGAGATCTTCGTGGATCACACAAACCTCAATATAGATGTTCACCCAGCGAGGTATTAAGATTTGATGGAAGAGATGTTTGGTTGAGCTGATCTAACCAAAGTTTGATATTTGGGTAAGTCGCCTAGCTGGGGTAGTATCAGTTGAGTTGATCGTTCGGTGCATGAGATATATTTGGAGATGTTGCTAGTGCGGATTCAAAAATAGTTGGATGGATTGAGTTGGAACTCGGACTGATTGATCGGTGGAAAATCATCATATTGAAAATAGAGCTCAAGCGAATATGTTGGAATGAAAATCAGGTTTGGTTCAATTGGGAGTAAAGCAAATGGATGCATCAGACATAAAGATACCCTTGTAACTTATCCAAATTCGCTATCGCAAAGCTCGGCTGAAATACATGTATTTTAGGGACGCCTTAAATATGTGTATCGATCCAAAACTAAGCGATACGAGAAATTCGTATTGAGCTGCAAGGAGGATGTGGGAATATAGAATTTGTACGAGCATTCAACAGAGCGAGATGCTGAGTCTGGATCAGGATAATATGAGTTGCATAGAGCAGATCCATGGAATTGGATTGTGGCATGTGATAGGAATGAGTACCAGCACGGTTCGTGGACGAACCTGATTCTAAGTGGTATATTATGTAACGCCCCGCAACCGTATGGTGCGTTACGCTGAGTCAGATTGAATGAAACAAATGCTGGTTAAATTTAATTTGTTGGATTTTGGGAAGAAGTATTGATTGAGTTGTTTCATGTGCAGATGGCTAGCGGGTTCGATGGAAATCAGGTGTTCGTTCAGAGCAGTACTGAGATAGCTGAGTTGGAATGATAATGCCATATTCCTTAGTCCGATCGGTCGGATGATTTGTAGAGCACGGCCTGCTCGCACGGTCATACCAGTTGAGTAGATCGCGCTTGCATCGGACCACGGGTTCAAGGGATTGGCCGTATCGGCAGGACATGATGCCTAACGGGATCAATCATTGTGAGTGGGCTCTTTCCCTTCTCCTCTACTCCTTTATGCCTAATAATATGGAAAACACGTAAAGGCTTGAACACTTGGATAGAAATATTGGGAATCACTACACTGAGGCGTGCATAGAGTGGACGTCGTTAGCTTGGTAGGATTGTGGCTTGATTTGGTTTGCGCGTTGGATAGTTGGAGCTAGAGTTAGAATATTGCATTTGAGGCAGTTGGTTGATTGATTGGGATTATGCTTGGACAGCTGGAATGAGTCATTGATGCATTGGGAATATCGGGAATCTGGGCGAGCGAGCGTACATCCGTGCACGGGTATCACTTGGTTGCTTTGTCTTGCAAAGCGAGCAGTTATGGTTCAAAACCGAACAACTGCATCGGCGAGTGTGTTGTGCCGCTTGATGGGGCATCGTGCCACGAATGGGGCATTGTGCCACTGAAACGGCATTGTGCCATGGGTTAGCTTTGAGCATGGGTGTTGCACCATTGGAAATACTGTGTTGAGAAGAGGCATTGTGCCTATGGAAATACTTGGATTTGGTGCCTTGGGCTATATGTTGGAAGAATGGTTATGGATGTTTTGGTTGGATAATTCATGGAACGAGTCTAGGATCGCTTGGTGGGGCGAGAATGTTCGATCCTCTCGTCATACCTACTGTGTCTGCATTGTCACGGACAACCTGTGTGGCACAGGGTTTGGTTTCCTGGAACGGGATGAGGCACCGGGGCACCGGGACCGTTCTACCATGGAGGAAACAATGGGCATCGCACGATTGGGCGCAGTGCTGGTAGTCCGATACCACCAGGCGGGAGTAGCTGTCCAACCCTGGATCGGGTAGGATTGCCCTATTGATCTTGGTCCGATCAATGTCCTTTATGGCTTTTAGCCAGTGACTCCATATAGTATAGGTGATGGCTTGCTTTTCTTTTGTTGGTTTGGCTTTCGTGTAGGCGCGGCCACCTTGCCTCGGCAAGAGTGTGCACTGTGAGATTTGGATTGTAAAAGTTGGTTGAGGATGGATATTGAGGCTTGGGAATGGTTTGATATGTTATCGTGTTGCTTGGACTTGAGCAGGACGGTTGCATGCTAGTTTACTTCGGGTTGCTATATATATTTGCTTGTCGATTGGTTTGAGTTGAATGCTTGCATGCTAAACTGCTTTACAGCTTTCCTTAACATGTCATCCATATGCCATAAAATGAATCTAGGATTCAAACTAGAAAGATCACCATTTAACTGTTTGCATTCAATATTTTACTTAGTGTCGGCTTAGGCGAGTGGGTTACCCCGCTCACCAGTACGGTTGTGTACTGACCCACGTTTATGGGCATTATTTCAGGTACACAGGCGTAGTGGCGCTGCTTGGATATACGAGGCATGATGTATGAACTGTAAGTACCTTTGTGGGCTAGAGAAAAGAGCAAGAGCATTTTATCGTCTCCGTGGCATCGCCTTTGTGGCATTACCTTCAGGGCATTTCATTTGGACCCTATCGTGAGCTTCGCTGCGTATTACTCTGATGTGTGCTTGGTACGCAATACTTGACTTCCGCTGCAACTTGGTTGTTTCAATGATAACATTTGGTGTTTGACAACATCGCCTTGTACGAGCGCAACTCCAGGCTCGTACGGCATCACGTCCCGATGAGAACGATTATCCTGCGGGAGAGCTGCAACGTGGTGATTCACGTTCAGCGGGGACTATCGAGCTTGCGGGAGATTGGGGCGTGACAAATTGGTATCAGAGCGCCTGGTTCATTTTCTCAGACTTGGTCCTTCGCTTCATCACAAACTCTAAATAGATTTCGCGTGTCGTCTAGCTCTTGACTCTACTCGGTGCCGCATCGGATGTTTCATACAATAAGTCTATTTATTGCTCGTTGTGGCTGCATATTATTCTTTGTTGGGTTGCCTTGGTTGGTTTTCGTAGGATCGCTTAGTCTCGTTAGGCGTTGTTGCATTTGTACAACAAGTGTGGGCTTTTATTGGGTTGGCTTGGCTTAGCGTTCGGGAGTTTCTGATTGCCTCAATGAATCAGTTGGTTGGCTAACGAGATTTGGTTATGCGGCATGTTTTGAGTAGAAGCATTCGAAGAGAATAGATCCTTACACGAGTTGCTCGTCTAGTGATTGTGTTGGGTACAAGTTGGAATTTTGGCTGTGGCACATCTGTTGGGCATGTTTGAGTTTGGCTTAGGATTATCAGAATAGTTGGCACGAGTTGCTCGTACAATAAATGTGTGAAACCATTGAGTATTGTATTGGAATACTTGGAAAAGATTGTTGCATGAGATTGCCCGTGTTGCGAAAGTAGCAGACGGCTTTGAGGATAGTTGAAGCATTGAGAATGGAATATAGCACAAGTTGCATAACGAGATTGATGGAAAGAGTAAGATGGTTCACTTGTTGGCTGAGTTTTTGTGTCAGACTTGAGTTGAGAATGGCAGGATCACGCATAAGGGATGGTTCGAACGGATCTTGGATCCAGTGCAAGGAAATCGTAATGCGAGTATTGACTTGATTCGGAGTGGTATATGAGATACCACATTGTGAGCAAGGCATTGAAATACTTAAGTTGGACATCAATGGGAATTGCCTGAACGGACTCGGATATTTGGAAATATAATTTGGTTGGTGCATGTTGGTTGAGTTGGGAAGAATGAAAATGGAGCAAGTGAATATTGAGTTGAGTATATCAAGAACGGACTTGTGCAAATGGAAGTATCATTGAGCTTAAGAGATGGACGAGATCGGAATGAACAGTTGGGAGACGCTTGAGCGAAGCGATTGGTAAATCGGAGGATAGCGAGCACAGACTACGATTTTGGGCAACACATTTGAGCTGTTGGTTGAGCAATGAAACACGATCTTGATTTGGAGGGACAATGCGATGGACTTGAACGGTCTGGAAGGATTTTGGATATTGCTGTTCGAGAAGTTGACTCAGGTTTAGCGGAAGTAGAATTTTGGGCAAGCTAGTGCAATAATGGTAGACGGATTCTCCGGAAGACATGGACGGATTGAGGCAACAACTAAAGGCAAGAATTTGTGGCTGACAGACTTTTGAAGATAGCTAAACGTGGGAGCAACGTCGGAGCAAATCACTGTGCGGTTTGAGCAAGTTGGACGTGCATTGTAGAATGCGGCAAAGGGATAAGAATTGTAGCAAGTCTTGAGTTTCGGAAATTATTGCGGTGGTAGTGCGAGAAGACGAATATGGCAGTTCGGAAAATTTAATGGATTCAGGGCATAACGGCGGATTGATGGAAGACGGTTTCAAACGAGCACAGTTCTCGAATTGTGGCTTGGATAGATAGCAAGACTCTGGGTGGTTAAGCAGCATTGGTTGACAGATCAACAGAGGTAGTGCATGAATTGCTCGGATTCGGAAGTTCGCTCGGATGAATGGTTGGATTTTGATTCGGATTTGCAGATGAGATATAGCATGGTTCATAATAACTGTCCATCGTGATGATTACAATTATCGAGCGTAGCTTCGGGACAGCTGACCCTAGTGACTTGCCCGCAGATCAGAGATTGAATATGGTTGACCCATAGAGAGACCCTTGAGGCGGCGTATTTGGGAATGCGTCGAGGGCAGATATGAGCAATATGATTTGGCTTATTGACTGAGAGTTGGATTTGAGAGATCCTTGGGATAGCCTTCAGCTGAAGATGCAGCCGGAAGACCGAAGCGATTGTGGGATTGGCCTAAGTCAACTGATGAGATTCAGAGTCACAGATATTTGTAGATGGCATCGCCTCTGACTCATCGTGCTCTGGAAGGAAATAGCATTTATATGAATTGATGACTGTGGCGGCTCGTTCAAATCAAATCTTTGCAAATACTGGAAGGGACAAATGTGCCTCAGATTTACAAGATGTCTCAGAACTTAGTCTGGGAAGCGTGCTCGTTCAGAAGGCGAAGGTGATATCCTATGCTTCGAGGCAGTGGAAGCAGCGCGAAGAACTATTCCATGCGCAACCAAGGAATTGTGGCGAGTGTGTCCACGTTGAAATCGTGGCAACACTATTCCTTTGGCGTGGCGGCGAGATCTTCGTGGATCACACAAACCTCAATATAGATGTTCACCCAGCGAGGTATTGAGATTTGATGGAAGAGATGTTTGGTTGAGCTGATCTAACCAAAGTTTGATATTTGGGTAAGTCGCCTAGCTGGGGTAGTATCAGTTGAGTTGATCGTTCGGTGCATGAGATATATTTGGAGATGTTGCTAGTGCGGATTCAGAAATAGTTGGATGGATTGAGTTGGAACTCGGACTGATTGATCGGTGGAAAATTATCATATTGAAAAATAGAGCTCAAGCGAATATGTTGGAATGAAAATCAGGTTTGGTTCAATTGGGAGTAAAGCAAATGGATGCATCGGACATAAAGATACCCTTGTAACTTATCCAAATTCGCTATCGCAAAGCTCGGCTGAAATACATGTATTTTAGGGACGCCTTAAATATGTGTATCGATCCAAAACTAAGCGATACGAGGAATTCGTATTGAGCTGCAAGGAGGACGTGGGAATATAGAATTTGTACGAGCATTCAACAGAGCGAGATGCTGAGTCTGGATCAGGATAATGTGAGTTGCATAGAGCAGATCCATGGAATTGGATTGTGGCATGTGATAGGAATGAGTACCAGCACGGTTCGTGCACGAACCTGATTCTAAGTGGTATATTATGTAACGCCCCGCAACCGTACGATGCGTTACGCTGAGTCAGATTGAATGAAACAAATGCTGGTTAAATTTAATTTGTTGGATTTTGGGAAGAAGTATTGATTGAGTTGTTTCATGTGCAGATGGCTAGCGGGTTCGATGGAAATCAGGTGTTCGTTCAGAGCAGTACTGAGATAGCTGAGTTGGAATGATAATGCCATATTCCTTAGTCCGATCGGTCGGATGATTTTTAGAGCACGGCCTGCTCGCACGGTCATACCAGTTGAGTAGATCGCGCTTGCATCGGACCACGGGTTCAAGGGATTGGCCGTATCGGCAGGACATGATGCCTAACGGGATCAATCATTGTGAGTGGGCTCTTTCCCTTCTCCTCTACTCCTTCATGCCTAATAATATGGAAAACACGTAAAGGCTTGAACACTTGGATAGAAATATTGGGAATCACTACACTGAGGCGTGCATAGAGTGGACGTCGTTGGCTTGGTAGGATTGTAGCTTGATTTGGTTTGCGCGTTGGATAGTTGGAGCTAGAGTTGGAATATTGCATTTGAGGCAGTTGGTTGATTGATTGGGATTATGCTTGGACAGCTGGAATGAGTCATTGATGCATTGGGAATATCGGGAATCTGGGCGAGCGAGCGTGCATCCGTGCACGGGTATCACTTGGTCGCTTTGTCTTGCAAAGCGAGCAGTTATGGTTCAAAACCGAACAACTGCATCGGCGAGGGTGTTGTGCCGCTTGATGGGACATCGTGCCACGAATGGGGCATTGTGCCACTGAAACGGCATTGTGCCATGGGTTAGCTTTGAGCATGGGTGTTGCACCATTGGAAATACTGTGTTGAGAAGAGGCATTGTGCCTATGGAAATACTTGGATTTGGTGCCTTGGGCTATATGTTGGAAGAATGGTTATGGATGTTTTGGTTGGATAATTCATGGAACGAGTCTAGGATCGCTTGGTGGGGCGAGAATGTTCGATCCTCTCATCATATCTACTGTGTCTGCATTGTCACGGACAACCTGTGTGGCACAGGGTTTGGTTTCCTGGAACGGGATGAGGCACCGGGGCACCGGGACCGTTCTACCATGGAGGAAATAATGGGCATCGCGCGATTGGGCGCAGTGCTGGTAGTCCGATACCACCAGGCGGGAGTAGCTGCCCAACCCTGGATCGGGTAGGATTGCCCTATTGATCTTGGTCCGATCAATGTCCTTTATGGCTTTTAGCCAGTGACTCCATATAGTATAGGTGATGGCTTGCTTTTCTTTTGTTGGTTTGGCTTTCGTGTAGGCGCGGCCACCTTGCCTCGGCAAGAGTGTGCACTGTGAGATTTGGATTGTAAAAGTTGGTTGAGGATGGATATTGAGGCTTGGGAATGGTTCGATATGTTATCGTGTTGCTTGGACTTGAGCAGGACGGTTGCATGCTAGTTTACTTCGGGTTGCTATATATATTTGCTTGTCGATTGGTTTGAGTTGAATGCTTGCATGCTTAAACTGCTTTACAGCTTTCCTTAACATGTCATCCATATGCCATGAAATGAATCTAGGATTCAAACTAGAAAGATCACCATTTAACTGTTTGCATTCACTATTTTACTTAGTGTTCGCTTAGGCGAGTGGGTTACCCCGCTCACCAGTACGGTTGTGTACTGACCCACGTTTGTGGGCATTATTTTAGGTACACAGGCGTAGTGGCGCTGCTTGGATATACGAGGCATGATGTATGAACTGTAAGTACCTTTGTGGGCTAGAGAAAAGAGCAAGAGCATTTCATCGTCTCTGTGGCATCGCCTTTGTGGCATTGCCTTCGGGGCATTTCATTTGGACCCTATCGTGAGCTTCGCTGCGTATTACTCTGATGTGTGCTTGGTACACAATACTTGACTTCCGCTGCAACTTGGTTGTTTCAATGATAACATTTGGTGTTTGACAACATCGCCTTGTACGAGCGCAACTCCAGGCTCGTACGGCATCACGTCCCGATGAGAATGATTGTCCTGCGGGAGAGCTGCAACGTGGTGATTCACGTTCAGTGGGGACTATCGAGCTTGCGGGAGATTGGGGCGTGACAAATTGGTATCAGAGCGCCTGGTTCATTTTCTCGGACTTGGTCCTTCGCTTCATCACGAACTCTAAATAGCTTTCGCGTGTCGTCTAGCTCTTGACTCTACTCGGTGCCGCATCGGATGTTTCATGCAATAAGTCTATTTATTGCTCGTTGTGGCTGCATATTATTCTTTGTTGGGTTGCCTTGGTTGGTTTTCGTAGGATCGCTTAGTCTCGTTAGGCATTGTTGCATTTGTGCAACAAGTGTGGGCTTTTGTTGGGTTGGCTTGGCTTAGCGTTCGGGAGTTTCTGATTGCCTCAATGAATCAGTTGGTTGGCTAACGAGATTTGGTTATGCGGCATGTTTTGAGTAGAAATATTCGAAGAGAATAGATCCTTACACAAGTTGCTCGTCTAGTAATTGTGTTGGGTACAAGTTGGAATTTTGGCTGTGGCACATCGGTTGGGCATGTTTGAGTTTGGCTTGGGATTATCAGAATAGTTGGCACGAGTTGCTCGTACAACGAATGTGTGAAACCATTGAGTATTGTATTGGAATACTTGGAAAAGATCGTTGCATGAGATTGCCCGTGTTGCGAAAGTAGCAGACGGCTTTGAGGATAGTTGAAGCATTGAGAATGGAATATAGCACAAGTTGCATAACGAGATTGATGGAAAGAGTAAGATGGTTCACTTGTTGGCTGATTTTTTGTGTCAGACTTGAGTTGAGAATGGCAGGATCACGCATAAGGGATGGTTCGAACGGATCTTGGATCCAGTGCAAGGAAATCGTAATACGAGTATCGACTTAATTCGGAGTGGTATATGGGATACCACATTGTGAGCAAGGCATTGGAATACTTAAGTTGGACATCAATGGGAATTGCCTGAACGGACTCGGATATTTGGAAATATAATTTGGTTGGTGCACGTTGGTTGAGTTGGGAAGAATAAAAATGGAGCAAGTGAATATTGAGTTGAGTATATCGAGAACGGACTTGTGCAAATGGAAGTATCATTGAGCTTAAGAGATGGACGAGATCGGAATGAACAGTTGGGAGACGCTTGAGCGAAGCGATTGGTAAATCGGAGGATAGCGAGCACGGACTACGATTTTGGGCAACACATTTGAGCTGTTGGTTGAGCAATGAAACACGATCTTGGTTTGGAGGGACAATGCGATGGACTTGAACGGTCTGGAAGGATTTTGGATATTGCTGCTCGAGAAGTTGACTCAGGTTTAGCGGAAGTAGAATTTTGGGCAAGCTAGTGCAACAATAGTAGACGGATTCTCCGGAAGACGTGGACGGATTGAGGCAACAACTAAAGGCAAGAATTTGTGGCTGACAGACTTTTGAAGATAGCTAAACGTGGGAGCAACGTCGGAGCAAATCACTGTGCGGTTTGAGCAAGTTGGACGTGCATTGTAGAATGCGGCAAAGGGATAAGAATTGGAGCAAGTCTTGAGTTTTGGAAATTATTGCGGTGGTAGTGCGAGAAGACGAACGTGGCAGTTCGGAAAATTTGATGGATTCAGGGCATAACGGCGGATTGATGGAAGACGGTTTCAAACGAGCACAGTTCTCGAATTGTGGCTTGGATAGATAGCAAGAGTCTAGGTGGTTAAGCAGCATTGGTTGACAGATCAGCAGAGGTAGTGCATGAATTGCTCGGATTCGAAAGTTCACTCGGATGAATGGTTGGATTTTGATTCGGATTTGCAGATGAGATATAGCATGGTTCATAATAACTGTCCATCGTGATGATTACAATTATCGAGCGTAGCTTTGGGACAGCTGACCCTAGTGACTTGCCCGCAGATCAGAGATTGAATATGGTTGACCCATAAAGAGACCCTTGAGGAGGCGTATTTGGGAATGCGTCGAGGGCAGATGTGAGCAATGTGATTTGGCTTATTGACTGAGAGTTGGATTTGAGAGATCCTTGGGATAGCCTTCAGCTGAAGATGCAGCCGGAAGACCGAAGCGATTGTGGGATTGGCCTAAGTCAACTGATGAGATTCAGAGTCACAGATTTTTGTAGATGGCATCGCCTCTGACTCATCGTGCTCTGGAAGGAAATAACATTTATATGAATTGACGACTGTGGCGGCTCGTTCAAATCAAATCTTTACAAATACTGGAAGGAACAAATGTGCCTCAGATTTACAAGATGTCTCGGAACTTAGTCTGGGAAGCGTGCTCGTTCAGAAGGCGAAGGTGATATCATATGCTTCGAGGCAGTGGAAGCAGCGCGAAGAACTATTCCATGCGCAACCTAGGAATTGTGGCGAGTGTGTCCACGTTGAAATCGTGGCGACACTATTCCTTTGGCGTGGCGGCGAGATCTTTGTGGATCACACAAACCTCAATATAGATGTTCACCCAGCGAGGTATTGAGATTTGATGGAAGAGATGTTTGGTTGAGCTGATCTAACCAAAGTTTGATATTTGGGTAAGTCGCCTAGCTGGGGTAGTATCAGTTGAGTTGATCGTTCGGTGCATGAGATATATTTGGAGATGTTGCTAGTGCGGATTCAGAAATAGTTGGATGGATTGAGTTGGAACTCGGACTGATTGATCGGAGGAAAATCATCATATTGAAAATAGAGCTCAAGCGAATATGTTGGAATGGAAATCAGGTTTGGTTCAATTGGGAGTAAAGCAAATGGATGCATCGGACATAAAGATACCCTTGCAACTTATCCAAATTCGCTATCGCAAAGCTCGGCTAAAATACATATATTTTAGGGATGCCTTAAATATGTGTATCGATCCAAAACTAAGCGATACGAGGAATTCGTATTAAGCTGCAAGGAGGACGTGGGAATATAGAATTTGTTCGAGCATTCAACAGAGCGAGATGCTGAGTCTGGATCAGGATAATGTGAGTTGCATAGAGAAGATCCATGGAATTAGATTGTGGCATGTGATAGGAATGAGTACCAGCACGGTTCGTGGACGAACCTGATTCTAAGTGGTATATTATGTAACGCCCCACAACCGTACGGTGCGTTACGCTGAGTCAGATTGAATGAAACAAATGCTGGTTAAATTTAATTTGTTGGATTTTGGGAAGAAGTATTGATTGAGTTGTTTCATGTGCAGATGGCTAGCGGGTTCGATAGAAATCAGGTGTTCGTTCAGAGCAGTACTGAGATAGCTGAGTTGGAATGATAATGCCATATTCCTTAGTCCGATCGGTCGGATGATTTGTAGAGCACGGCCTGCTCGCACGGTCATACCAGTTGAGTAGATCGCGCTTGCATCGGACCACGGGTTCAAGGGATTGGCCGTATCGGCAGGACAGGATGCCTAACGGGATTAATCATTGTGAGTGGGCTCTTTCCCTTCTCCTCTACTCCTTCATGCCTAATAATATGGAAAACACGTAAAGGCTTGAACACTTGGATAGAAATATTGGGAATCACTACACTGAGGCATGCATAGAGTGGACGTCGTTGGCTTGGTAGGATTGTGGCTTGATTTGGTTTGCGCATTGGATAGTTGGAGCTAGAGTTGGAATATTGCATTTGAGGCAGTTGGTTGATTGATTGGGATTATGCTTGGACAGCTGGAATGAGTCATTGATGCATTGGGAATATCGGGAATCTGGACGAGCGAGCGTGCATCCGTGCACGGGTATCACTTGGTCGCTTTGTCTTGCAAAGCGAGCAGTTATGGTTCAAAACCGAACAACTGCATCGGCGAGGGTGTTGTGCCGCTTGATGGGGCATCGTGCCACGAATGGGGCATTGTGCCACTGAAACGACATTGTGCCATGGGTTAGCTTTGAGCATGGGTGTTGCACCATTGGAAACACTGTGTTGAGAAGAGGCATTGTGCCTATGGAAATACTTGGATTTGGTGCCTTGGGCTATATGTTGGAAGAATGGTTATGGATGTTTTGGTTGGATAATTCATGGAACGAGTCTAGGATCGCTTGGTGGGGCGAGAATGTTCGATCCTCTCGTCATACCTACTGTGTCTGCATTGTCACGGATAACCTGTGTGGCACAGGGTTTGGTTTCCTGGAACGGGATGAGGCACCGGGGCACCGGGACCGTTCTACCATGGAGGAAACAATGGGCATCGTGCGATTGGGCGCAGTGCTGGTAGTCCGATACCACCAGGCGGGAGTAGCTGCCCAACCCTGGATCGGGTAGGATTGCCCTATTGATCTTGGTCCGATCAATGTCCTTTATGGCTTTTAGCCAGTGACTCCATATAGTATAGGTGATGGCTTGCTTTTCTTTTGTTGGTTTGGCTTTCGTGTAGGCACGGCCACCTTGCCTCGGCAAGAGTGTGCACTGTGAGATTTGGATTGTAAAAGTTGGTTGAGGATGGATATTAAGGCTTGGGAATGGTTCGATATGTTATCGTGTTGCTTGGACTTGAGCAGGACGGTTGCATGCTAGTTTACTTCGGGTTGCTATATATATTTGCTTGTCGATTGGTTTGAGTTGAATGCTTGCATGCTTAAACTGCTTTAAAACTTTCCTTAACATGTCATCCATATGCCATAAAATAAATCTAGGATTCAAACTGGAAAGATCACCATTTAACTGTTTGCATTCACTATTTTACTTAGTGTCGGCTTAGGCGAGTGGGTTACCCCGCTCACCAGTACGGTTGTGTACTGACCCACATTTGTGGGCATTATTTCAGGTACACAGGCGTAGTGGCGCTGCTTGGATATACGAGGCATGATGTATGAACTGTAAGTACCTTTGTGGGCTAGAGAAAAAAGCAAGAGCATTTCATCGTCTCCGTGGCATCGCCTTTGTGGCATTGCCTTCGGGGCATTTCATTTGGACCCTATCGTGAGCTTCGCTGCGTATTACTCTGATGTGTGCTTGGTACACAATACTTGACTTCCGCTGCAACTTGGTTTTATCAATGATAACATTTGGTGTTTGACAACATCGCCTTGTACGAGCGCAACTCCAGGCTCGTACGGCATCACGTCCCGATGAGAACGATTGTCCTGCGGGAGAGCTGCAACGTGGTGATTCACGTTCAGCGGGGACTATCGAGCTTGCGGGAGATTGGGGCATGACAAATTGGTATCAGAGCGCCTGGTTCATTTTCTCGGACTTGGTCCTTCGCTTCATCACAAACTCTAAATAGCTTTCGCGTGTCGTCTAGCTCTTGACTCTACTCGGTGCCGCATCGGATGTTTCATGCAATAAGTCTATTTATTGCTCGTTGTGGCTGCATATTATTCTTTGTTGGGTTGCCTTGGTTGGTTTTCGTAGGATCGCTTAGTCTCGTTAGGCGTTGTTGCATTTGTGCAACAAGTATGGGCTTTTGTTGGGTTGGCTTGGCTTAGCGTTCGGGAGTTTCTGATTGCCTCAATGAATCAGTTGGTTGGCTAACGAGATTTGGTTATGCGGCATGTTTTGAGTAGAAACATTCGAAGAGAATAGATCCTTACACGAGTTGCTCGTCTAGTGATTGTGTTGGGTACAAGTTGGAATTTTGGCTGTGGCACATCGGTTGGGCATGTTTGAGTTTGGCTTGGGATTATCAGAATAGTTGGCACGAGTTGCTCGTACAACAAATGTGTGAAACCATTGAGTATTGTATTGGAATACTTGGAAAAGATCGTTGCATGAGATTGCCCGTGTTGCGAAAGTAGCAGACGGCTTTGAGGATAGTTGAAGCATGAGAATGGAATATAGCACAAGTTGCATAACGAGATTGATGGAAAGAGTAAGATGGTTCATTTGTTGGCTGAGTTTTTGTGTCAGACTTGAGTTGAGAATGGCAGGATCACGCATAAGGGATGGTTCGAACGGATCTTGGATCCAGTGCAAGGAAATCGTAATGCGAGTATCGACTTGATTCGGAGTGGTATATGGGATACCACATTGTGAGCAAGTCATTGGAATACTTAAGTTGGACATCAATGGGAATTGCCTGAACGGACTCGGATATTTGGAAATATAATTTGGTTGGTGCACGTTGGTTGAGTTGGGAAGAATAAAAATGGAGCAAGTGAATATTGAGTTGAGTATATCGAGAACGGACTTGTGCAAATGGAAGTATCATTGAGCTTAAGAGATGGACGAGATCGGAATGAACAGTTGGGAGACGCTTGAGCGAAGTGATTGGTAAATCGGAGGATAGCGAGCACGGACTACGATTTTGGGCAACACATTTGAGCTGTTGGTTGAGCAATGAAACACGATCTTGGTTTGGAGGGACAATGCTATGGACTTGAACGGTCTGGAAGGATTTTGGATATTGCTGCTCGAGAAGTTGACTCAGGTTTAGCGGAAGTAGAATTTTGGGCAAGCTAGTGCAACAATGGTAGATGGATTCTCCGGAAGACGTGGACGGATTGAGGCAACAACTAAAGGCAAGAATTTGTGGCTGACAGACTTTTGAAGATAGCTAAACGTGGGAGCAACGTCGGAGCAAATCATTGTGCGGTTTGAGCAAGTTGGACGTGCATTGTAGAATGCGGCAAAGGGATAAGAATTGGAGCAAGTCTTGAGTTTCGGAAATTATTGCGGTGGTAGTGCGAGAAGACGAACATGGCAGTTCAGAAAATTTGATGGATTCAGGGCATAACGGCGGATTGATGGAAGACGGTTTCAAACGAGCACAGTTCTCGAATTGTGGCTTGGATAGATAGCAAGACTCTAGGTGGTTAAGCAGCATTGGTTGACAGATCAGCAGAGGTAGTGCATGAATTGCTCGGATTCGGAAGTTCGCTCGGATGAATGGTTGGATTTTGATTCGGATTTGCAGATGAGATATAGCATGGTTCATAATAACTGTCCATCGTGATGATTACAATTATCGAGCGTAGCTTCGGGACAGCTGACCCTAGTGACTTGCCCGCAGATCAGAGATTGAATATGGTTGACCCATAGAGAGACCCTTGAGGCGGCGTATTTGGGAATGCGTCGAGGGCAGATGCGAGCAATGTGATTTGGCTTATTGACTGAGAGTTGGATTTGAGAGATCCTTGGGATAGCCTTCAGCTGAAGATGCAGCCGGAAGACCGAAGCGATTGTGGGATTGGCCTAAGTCAACTGATGAGATTCAGAGTCACAGATTTTTGTAGATGGCATCGCCTCTGACTCATCGTGCTCTGGAAGAAAATAGCATTTATATGAATTGACGACTGTGGCGGCTCGTTCAAATCAAATCTTTGCAAATACTGGAAGGGACAAATGTGCCTCAGATTTACAAGATGTCTCGGAACTTAGTCTGGGAAGCGTGCTCGTTCAGAAGGCGAAGGCGATATCCTATGCTTCGAGGCAGTGGAAGCAGCGCGAAGAACTATTCCATGCGCAACCTAGGAATTGTGGCGAGTGTGTCCACGTTGAAATCGTGGCGACACTATTCCTTTGACGTGGCGGCGAGATCTTCGTGGATCACACAAACCTCAATATAGATGTTCACCCAGCGAGGTATTGAGATTTGATGGAAGAGATGTTTGGTTGAGCTGATCTAACCAAAGTTTGATATTTGGGTAAGTCGCCTAGCTGGGGTAGTATCAGTTGAGTTGATCGTTCGGTGCATGAGATATATTTGGAGATGTTGCTAGTGCGGATTCAGAAATAGTTGGATGGATTGAGTTGGAACTCGGACTGATTGATCGGTGGAAAATCATCATATTGAAAATAGAGCTCAAGCGAATATGTTGGAATGGAAATCAGGTTTGGTTCAATTGGGAGTAAAGCAAATAGATGCATCGGACATAAAGATACCCTTGTAACTTATCCAAATTCGCTATCGCAAAGCTCGGCTGAAATACATGTATTTTAGGGACGCCTTAAATATGTGTATCGATCCAAAACTAAGCGATACGAGGAATTCGTATTGAGCTGCAAGGAGGACGTGGGAATATAGAATTTGTACGAGCATTCAACAGAGCGAGATGCTGAGTCTGGATCAGGATAATGTGAGTTGCATAGAGCAGATCCATAGAATTGGATTGTGGCATGTGATAGGAATGAGTACCAGCACGGTTCGTGGACGAACCTGATTCTAAGTGGTATATTATGTAACGCCCCACAACCGTACGGTGCGTTACGCTGAGTCAGATTGAATGAAACAAATGCTGGTTAAATTTAATTTGTTGGATTTTGGGAAGAAGTATTGATTGAGTTGTTTCATGTACAGATGGCTAGCGGGTTCGATGGAAATCAGGTGTTCGTTCAGAGCAGTACTGAGATAGCTGAGTTGGAATGATAATGCCATATTCCTTAGTCCGATCGGTCGGATGATTTGTAGAGCACGGCCTGCTCGCACGGTCATACCAGTTGAGTAGATCGCGCTTGCATCGGACCACGGGTTCAAGGGATTGGCCGTATCGGCAGGACAGGATGCCTAACGGGATCAATCATTGTGAGTGGGCTCTTTCCCTTCTCCTCTACTCCTTCATGCCTAATAATATAGAAAACACGTAAAGGCTTGAACACTTGGATAGAAATATTGGGAATCACTACACTGAGGCGTGCATAGAGTGGACGTCGTTGGCTTGGTAGGATTGTGGCTTGATTTGGTTTGCGCGTTGGATAGTTGGAGCTAGAGTTAGAATATTGCATTTGAGGCAGTTGGTTGATTGATTGGGATTATGCTTGGACAGCTGGAATGAGTCATTGATGCATTGGGAATATCGGGAATCTGGGCGAGCGAGCGTGCATCCGTGCACGGGTATCACTTGGTCGCTTTGTCTTGCAAAGCGAGCAGTTATGGTTCAAAACCGAACAACTGCATCGGCGAGGGTGTTGTGCCGCTTGATGGGGCATCGTGCCACGAATGGGGCATTGTGCCACTGAAACGGCATTGTGCCATGGGTTAGCTTTGAGCATGGGTGTTGCACCATTGAAAACACTGTGTTGAGAAGAGGCATTGTGCCTATGGAAATACTTGGATTTGGTGCCTTGGGCTATATGTTGGAAGAATGGTTATGGATGTTTTGGTTGGATAATTCATGGAACGAGTCTAGGAACGCTTGGTGGGGTGAGAATGTTCGATCCTCTCGTCATACCTACTGTGTCTGCATTGTCACGGACAACCTGTGTGGCACAGGGTTTGGTTTCCTGGAACGGGATGAGGCACCGGGGCACCGGGACCGTTCTACCATGGAGGAAACAATGGGCATCGCGCGATTGGGCGCAGTGCTGGTAGTCCGATACCACCAGGCGGGAGTAGCTGCCCAACCCTGGATCGGGTAGGATTGCCCTATTGATCTTGGTCCGATCAATGTCCTTTATGGCTTTTAGCCAGTGACTCCATATAGTATAGGTGATGGCTTGCTTTTCTTTTGTTGGTTTGGCTTTCGTGTAGGCGCGGCCACCTTGCCTCGGCAAGAGTGTGCACTGTGAGATTTGGATTGTAAAAGTTGGTTGAGGATGGATATTGAGGCTTGGGAATGGTTCGATATGTTATCGTGTTGCTTGGACTTGAGCAGGACGGTTGCATGCTAGTTTACTTCGGGTTGCTATATATATTTGCTTGTCGATTGGTTTGAGTTGAATGCTTGCATGCTTAAACTGCTTTACAGCTTTCCTTAACATGTCATCCATATGCCATGAAATGAATCTAGGATTCAAACTAGAAAGATCACCATTTAACTGTTTGCATTCACTATTTTACTTAGTGTCGGCTTAGGCGAGTGGGTTACCCCGCTCACCAGTACGGTTGTGTACTGACCCACGTTTGTGGGCATTATTTCAGGTACACAGGCGTAGTGGCGCTGCTTGGATATATGAGGCATGATGTATGAACTGTAAGTACCTTTGTGGGCTAGAGAAAAAAGCAAGAGCATTTCATCGTCTCCGTGGCATCGCCTTTGTGGCATTGCCTTCGGGGCATTTCATTTGGACCCTATCGTGAGCTTCGCTGCGTATTACTCTGATGTGTGCTTGGTACACAATACTTGACTTCCGCTGCAACTTGGTTGTTTCAATGATAACATTTGGTGTTTGACAACATCGCCTTGTACGAGCGCAACTCCAGGCTCGTACGGCATCACGTCCCGATGAGAACGATTGTCCTGCGGGAGAGCTGCAACGTGGTGATTCACGTTCAGCGGGGACTATCGAGCTTGCGGGAGATTGGGGTGTGACAAATTGGTATCAGAGCGCCTGGTTCATTTTCTCGGACTTGGTCCTTCGCTTCATCACAAACTCTAAATAGCTTTCGCGTGTCGTCTAGCTCTTGACTCTACTCGGTGCCGCATCGGATATTTCATGCAATAAGTCTATTTATTGCTCGTTGTGGCTGCATATTATTCTTTGTTGGGTTGCCTTGGTTGGTTTTTGTAGGATCGCTTAGTCTCGTTAGGCGTTGTTGCATTTATGCAACAAGTGTGGGCTTTTGTTGGGTTGGCTTGGCTTAGCGTTCGGGAGTTTCTGATTGCCTCAATGAATCAGTTGGTTGGCTAACGAGATTTGGTTATGCGGCATGTTTTGAGTAGAAACATTCGAAGAGAATAGATCCTTACACGAGTTGCTCGTCTAGTGATTGTGTTGGGTACAAGTTGGAATTTTGGCTGTGGCACATCGGTTGGGCATGTTTGAGTTTGGCTTGGGATTATCAGAATATTTGGCACGAGTTGCTCGTACAACAAATGTGTGAAACTATTGAGTATTGTATTGGAATACTTGGAAAAGATCGTTGCATGAGATTGCCCGTGTTGCGAAAGTAGCAGACGGCTTTGAGGATAGTTGAAGCATTGAGAATGGAATATAGCACAAGTTGCATAACGAGATTGATGGAAAGAGTAAGATGGTTCACTTGTTGGCTGAGTTTTTGTGTCAGACTTGAGTTGAGAATGGCAGGATCACGCATAAGGGATGGTTCGAACGGATCTTGGATCCAGTACAAGGAAATCGTAATGCGAGTATCGACTTGATTCGGAGTGGTATATGGGATACCACATTGTGAGCAAGGCATTGGAATACTTAAGTTGGACATCAATGGGAATTGCCTGAACGGACTCGGATATTTGGAAATATAATTTGGTTGGTGCACGTTGGTTGAGTTGGGAAGAATGAAAATGGAGCAAGTGAATATTGAGTTGAGTATATCGAGAACGGACTTGTGCAAATGGAAGTATCATTGAGCTTAAGAGATGGACGAGATCGGAATGAACAGTTGGGAGACGCTTGAGCGAAGCGATTGGTAAATCGGAGGATAGCGAGCACGGACTACGATTTTGGGCAACACATTTGAGCTGTTGGTTGAGCAATGAAACACGATCTTGGTTTGGAGGGACAATGCGATGGACTTGAACGGTCTGGAAGGATTTTGGATATTGCTGCTCGAGAAGTTGACTCAGGTTTAGCGAAAGTAGAATTTTGGGCAAGCTAGTGCAACAATGGTAGACGGATTCTCCGGAAGACGTGGACGGATTGAGGCAACAACTAAAGGCAAGAATTTGTGGCTGACAGACTTTTGAAGATATGTAAGAAGTATCATACATACCAATATCTGTACGTCCACAAAAGCCAAATCAACGGTGATAAGTCCACAAAACCTGCCACGTCCATATTACCTCTGGTATGGCTTATCTCAAACCTATTAATTACACTTAGGTATGTAAGAAGTAACGGGTCCACAAAATCTATCACGTCCATATTAACTTTGATAGGGTTTTGTCTCAATCTTATTACTTGTACTCTCGTGCGCAAGAAGTAATAAGTCTACTAAAAGATCCTCCAGTGGGATATCCTCGATGGATGCAAATAGTTCATGTTCATATTACCTCTGAATTATGAGCTACCCATGTTCCCTATCCAAAAAAATATCCACGTCCATATTACCTCTGTCTTATTTTCTTTTTCTTCCACAAAAATACCAGGATCGTACCTAACCTCTCGGTATGACTATCGATTAGCTCACATCCACGTTCTCTCTGAGCTATCGTCCTCACATCCTCACTGCTTGGGTTTGTTATGTCCTTCTTACCTCTCTATAAACCTCTCTACTTGGCTATCGATCATCACTGTCACGACCCGCACCCGGTGAAGGGGCACGAGTACGTGGGTACATCTAACCTACGTTGCAGCATCGGTGGTAGAACGCTGTCTTGGTCAACTATACTATCTAATTATCTCATAATAATGCATAAATCTCCAATAATATCTCAACTCCATGAAGAGTGTAATAAACTTAATTCAACACAATACTCAATCACAATTCTATAACACGATAAGATATCAAAGAAGTCTAACATAACTATGCAATCTAAACAAATATAACAACAATAATAGAAACAATAATCAAATCTCAAAATATAAGACGAAAATAAATCCGTTACCAAAACGTTAAAGAGAACTAACTATGCTAACAAGTAATTCCGGCTAGATCTTCCGGCAGTCACTCCAGAACTAGTGGGTCCAAGTCTGCACCATCTATAGGTCGAGGTCCATAGTATGTCGGACACCAATCTCCGGGAGCCTCTGAAAAATATTTTCCAGTCGGGAATGGAGCGAAGTACATCTCTAACCGCAGTTCTAATCAATAATATAAACTATGTAACAGTAAAAGATGTGAATATACAAGATGCCATATACATATACAAGAGATACGCAATAAAGAAAATACTAAAAATAAATATAAGAATGAGCAATATGGAATGAACAAGAAATACTAATGACTAAGTGAGTGAGTACCAACTTTAACATGTGATCGGCTTGGGAACTTGCACAAGAGTAAAAGGCCTGGTTAATCATACGTGCGGTATATAATCAACACTCACAAGGAATAAGACATGCAGAAGGAGGGTATGATCACATATCTATACTACATACTCTCCGCCTCCGACTGGTATAGTGGATCCAACCATGGTACGTCATAACACGGGTTTCCACAAGAAGGGCGCTACTCTCCTCATGAACCAATATCTGTACATGTACAAGAAGAACAATAAAACAAGGCTTGCACAAGATATATCATATATACCAAGGAATAACATCTCATGACGAGATCCGGATATACCAATCCGTGTAACCATCGTGTCAAAAAATCAAGTATATATACACTAGATACAATGAACATAGAGGATATCATAAATAAGAAACTATCAGAGAATGTACTCGCCTATGATCCAGAGTAATGAATGTCAACTGTGTCTGAACTGGTGTCACACAGACCTATATATGGAATATTACATTAATACAAGATTTTGGGAATAAAAATAAATTAAACTAGTCAACTTCTAGGTCATAAAGCCATTTATAAGTCAAAATAGTCAAAGTAGGTCAACTCTATGCCAAACTAGTCAAACTTGGTCAAACTAGCTATTTTTTAGGTTGTATGAGTCAATCTCTAGGATATTAGGTCCATACACTATGCAACTAGGCCACACTAGCTATTCTAAGATACTAGAAAACCAACAAGATGCTGTATCCTAAGATACGCAAGTTTTAATATATAAAAATAGTAATTTATATATATACACAAGTCAATACATATAATACCTTAGCTAATTAATGCAAATAGGATACTTGGCCTTGCACCAATGCGTATCACACTACCACACACCTATCTCGATACTCAAACCCAATACCTTGGTATGGACCCATTACTTGACATTACCTTGGTATCCCAAGGTAATCCAAAACCTCATTTAGCTAATATATATATAACCCTCATAAACTAACTATATGCTAACACATAGCTATTAAATACCACTAATTACTAACATATATTATATACTAATACATATATACTATCTTAATAATACAATACTTATGTAATACTACATATGGTTACTTAGCCAATAACTTACATACATATATATATATATATATATATATATATATATATATATATATATATATATATATATATATATATATATATATATATATATATATATATAGCTAAACTATATACTAATTATTCCAACTATTAAACTAACAAGGCATTTATAGCTAACTATCTAGCTAACTACTAATTGCTAACATTAATACTAACAAGTATAAACTAACCTTAACACTAAACTACTAGTTATATAAACAAACTACTACCCAAATAACTACTAACCAACTAAGCTATTAACCATCTTAACTAACTGATACCTAACCTCACCTGTGCTCATACTGTGCTGCAGGTATGCTGAACTTGCTGTGGCTTCACTGTAACACTCCTGCACTTGCAACTACACATTCCCCCTTGCTGTGAAGCATACTGCAACTGTTTTATTGCTGAAACTATGCTAAAAGCCTGCTGATAATGTGTTGTTACCATGCTGTTGATACTGACTGAAACTTGCTGCCTTGTCTCGAGTTGCTCACTGCAGCTGAGACTCCTCCATGCTCTTCTCAGCTTGCTGTGCACGAAGTGCTGTAATTGTTAAACTGCTATTTGATGCATACTGATGCTAGCTGAATGCTATGCCAGACTATGCTGCTGCTATGTCCCTGTACTGCAGTGCTCAGTGCATTATGAAACTGCAATGGATGCATTGATGCAACTGCTGCAAGGCAATTCCTCCTTGAGCTGCTGATGTGAACTGCACTGTTTCCTCTCCCTTTGCTGCATAGTTTGCTGAATTCGAGACTTGCTGCTGCAGTGAGCTCGGTTGTGGTTGCTCAATACAATGGCTGAGTGCAGTGTCCACTGTCTGAGCTCCCCTTTCCCTTGCTGTCACTGAACTGCAGTGATGCAGTTTATGCATTAGCTTCCTGCCTGATACTGTGCTATTGCTGCTACTGAGCTGTTATCTGGCCTGAGCATCTCACTCACAAACACATAGCACACACACACATACATACATATACATAGATACCAATATATATATATATATATATATATATATATATATATATATATATACACACACACACATACTCCCTCATATATATATATATATATACAATCACACATAAACACCTATAGATATATCACTCATATATATATATATATATATACACACACACATACTCCCTCATATATATATATATATATACAATCACACATAAACACCTATAGATATATCACTCATATATATATATATATATATATACACACACACACACATATATATATATAACGTACACACTTACACACACACACACACACACACACACACACACACACACACACACACATATATATATATATATATATATATATATATACACTTAGGCATATAGCTATATTTATACTTAGCTACAATTACTCATCTATACAAATAATATAAATATATATATATATATATATATATATATATATATATATATATATATATATATATATATATATATATATATATATATATATATATATATATATCATACATATATATATATACCACATGCACACATAGAATTAAGGGCAATAAAATAAACACGTGGAGTGCACCGCACCCGTATCACACTCATTCTATGATACGCTTACGATATGACTCCACCACACAACCAAACGCATCCCGAAGGACACGATCAAGTCTCGAATACTGATTATGCACAATATGAATAATTATTAAAGCAACTACGTGTCTGTGTCAAGAAGTGACATGCACAAATTCCCGTGTCGTAGAAAAATCCTAAAAAATAACCCGTATCGCCAAATTGACAAGATACGGCCTATACGTACCAAATTATGGATACAACACTAGTCACAAACAATCATACACATGTCAAATTGATCTAATTGACCAATTGACAAATACAACATGTGCCAATCTTAGAATTTCCCTAAAATTTACACAAAAATAGACATAACTTCTACCATAGGCCTTCTATGAACCTAATTCCAATTCCTATGGGTAGTCTATGCATGTTGGGTGGTTTCTTATGGTTAAATATCAGATTTAGAGTCTACTAAGAGAGGGAAAACTGAAATATACCTATTGGAAGATAGATTCCCAAATGTAGAATGTAGCCTCCTCCTTGTAGATCTTGGCCTCCTCCTTGTAGAACCTTGCTTTCTTCTTGTAGATCATTGTTGTAGTAGCCTCAATTGAAGAATAGGGAAGGAATTTGGGAAGAAATTTGTGAGGGAATGGTGAATGAATGAATAAATTTATAAAGGAGAAAATCTAGATCTAATTGAAATAAGAAATGAGAAATGAGAAATAAGAAATGAGAAGAGAGACTCTCTCCTCCCTCCTAATATGGCCGGCCCTAGCCCCTCTCCTAAGCAATGTGAAATGTCCAAATTACCCCTTGGGCCTCTCGTGAAGAAATTAATTAAGGAGGGAATATTCTAGTCTAATGGTTTTCACTAATTAATCAATCCTCCTAATCTATGGGCCTAATTATTTGGCTCAATCTAAACCAAAATAAAATGTTGGGTTCATGCTTCTAATCTAAACTAGTTAGGACCACTACCACAAGTCCAAAAATAAATCTAACATGCTAATCAATAAATAATACAATAAATAATATTCAACATGCACAATATTTAATTAATTACTAAATGACTAAAATACCCTTTCTTGACAATCACGTCCATATTACCTCTGATATCGATCGTCGTCTAAACTTAGCACCCATACTTAACTCTAAGTACGTCAGTGGTGTTAAGTCCACAAAACTTGCCACGTCCATATTACCTCTGGAAAGGCTTATTTCGAATCTATTACTTGCACCCAAGTGCGCAAAAGGTAATAGGTCCACTAAAGATCCCCCAATGGGATGTTCGTGAAAGACTACGGTGTAGTGCTATATCCATATTACCTCTAATACAATACCCAAAGTCCACAACATATAATATGACAAATACAAAAGAAGAAATTCTGAAAAAGAAGAGACTATTGATTAATATCCAAGATCATGAGTACATATGATGGAAAACTATTAAATTCAAGGATTTTTTATTAGTATTCAAGGTCCTGAGTACATATGATGGAAACCCATTTTAAGGGTTTCCATGAAGTCTCGTTGATGCGAACCTTTTTCATTAGAGGCACCCCTCCGTGCTGTCGTTGCTACTGACACAAGTTGAGCCCGCAGTAGAACTCAATGCTTTCTGGATCATCCCTCCACAGTACAAACATTAGTATATGAAAAAGAATCCATAATGACGGATAGCGAGAGAGGAGAAGGAGCAGGCACTCTACACCCATGTGGGAAGACCGAAGACATGAATGGTAATTAATCTAAATCATGTCATCGATGCCGCAGGCCTCGGCCGGTAGCAAGCCGCTTAAAGGGAAGAAACACAACTAGCATGCTACATAGATAGGGAAAACTCTGCGCATGACACAGGATATTCATCCTCTTCTCCTGGATCAGTTCTTGGTGAACCATTCTCGTCTCCTAGATAACTTCTTGGCGAACCATCCTTGTCTCCTGGATCAGTTTTTGATGAGAAAATGCCGCATAAGGTTGGCATTCTCTTCGAATGACGGATTTCATGATTTCCTTTCATGCTCTAACTTGGGCACCATGAAAGGTGGTAAAACCTACATAAAGATAACACACATCAGTCTCAAATAAAGATTGTAAAAATGTACAACGGTCGCATGCCACTTCCAAGTCGCAACCACGTGCAGGAGGGGACATCTCGAGATAGCCAAGTCTGCACGCATGAGAGTGAGAAATTCTCAGCCATGCGACCAAGCCACAGATGGACCGATTCCTCATCCATCGGCCAAGCCACAGATAGTCTCTACGCATGTTATGGATGACTGCACAGCTATACGACAGAACTCCGTGGGGGCGGGGCCCGCGTGTGTTCTAGATAATTTTTTATCCATGCTGAGAGGCTGTGTACTTGTGTCTCTGTGTGTGTGTCACTGCCACCAAGACACCCTCTCTTACCTCCAAAAAGAATACCAGCATCAGGGGACCACGGATCAACGCAGTTCCTGACAAACTCCTGGACAAGACGAACAATAGCCCTTGACATCTTCTTTAACAAAAATAGAGGGGAAGCCGAATAAACAAAAGTTCTCTCTTCTTCTCCGTAGCTTGCCTATTTATAGGCTCCTTGGGAGCATGAGAAGATCGAGGCGATAAACCACGCAGTTATGAGGATGAACCGGATGCCTCAATTTATGTAATCCATATTTATCTTCTCAGAAACTGTTGTTGACTTAGAGTCCCAAAAAAACTCCTTGGAGATCAAGCCAAATCCTGCATTAAATAGTGATTTGACAGCTAGGCAAAGACTCGTCTATGCGCTCGCCATCCATGCGGCCCAAGGTCCTCTCCTCCATGCTTCTCATTCAAAGTATCCCAAATTATTAATTTAAAAACTTTCAAGGGGGTCTTGTATAAGCATATAAAATCTAGATTCATGCACTCAACAAACATGCGCCCCAAAGTCAACTCGAAAGAAATCAGGCTGCAGGATGACCATGTGGCCAAGAAAAAATAGCATCTATGCGTCCCCAAATATTGGCTGCATAAAGGCCTGACACCGAGATTATGTCTGACACAGAATTCTGACAAAAAGAATTTTTGAACGCCTTAAAAGATGTGGGCACACTAAGCGACAAAAATATCTCGTCAGACTAATAATGACTTCTGACAAGCGTACAACACCACGTGTACAGGGCCTCATGCGTTCCAGACTCCATTTGCTCCATATGACTCTGGTCCTATCTGTCCCAGACTCCATGCGCTCCATGCGTCTCTGGCCCCATGCATTCCAGACTCTATACGTTTCGTGTGTCTCGGGTCCCATGCATTCCAGACTCCACGCGTTCCATGTCTCTGGCCTCATGTGTTTCAGAGGCCATGTATCCCTTGCGTCTCAGACTTATTGTATCCAACGTAGCAAGGTTCCTTGAGACAAAATATTTTTTTTGCGATTCTCTCCAACTGAATGTGGGCTACATGTCAAGCTGACCAAGTCACTCAAATAAAAGACAAGAACCGCCAGGATCTCCAAAAACAACAAATCGTAACAAAACATCCATGCGACAGCTTACCCTGGACTCAACCCATACTATGCACCCACTGTTGCAAACGTATTTTGTTGAAGGAGCCCTCTTCGGCCACCAAACAGAAGGACATGTTGCACCTATAACCCATCAACCAGATGGCTATAAATAGAGGCAACTTGGATGTTCCAATGGTTGGATTTTTATGCTTCAGAGAGACATAACCCTCCAGGCGAGCTACGTACGTGCACACAAGCTCATGAGAGATAAGAGAGAAGAGAGCATCCCGTATTTACTCGTCGGACTGTCAACGGAGTAAAAGAGTCACTGTAGTACTCGATCTCCATCGTCACACTACCCAGATAAAAATATATATTGTACTTAGATTTTCTGTTTAGGATTTCTTTGTACTATTTTTGTTGGTTATTAAACGAAGGTTTTCCAAACCTACTATAATGGCGAACAGTGCAACATTTTGTATTCACTAGCTTCATGATCATATATGGTATATATTTTGGGATGCCTCTTTACATTCATGTATGATATACTCTTAAAATTATTGTTGATGGATTGAGATACTAGGATTTGTCGTCCTTAGGACTGACGTCCTAACATGTTAGAGTCCACCCATTTATTTTCTTGACAACCTTACCACAATGTGGCTTACTTCGATATTCTGCAATGTGTGGTTGGACATGTCAGTCCTCTTATTTATCCAGTATTTCGGGAGCGAGGCGTGACAAGGTTTTAGTGGTAGCCCACACAGGTCTCATTTTTTAGACTTGTGGGGGAACTCATCTTGTTAGAATTTTAATCTTTTACTTATCTTCGATTGAACTCCACCTGAACCTGCACATTCCCGTTTATCTTGAATTGAAAACTTGCTTGACATGATTGTTCCATTTTTATCCCTTATTGTTTGCCTTGTATCCTTATCCTTCAGGGATACCCCACATGTTCCTTCTTCTAAGGGTTCCGTTGCACCGCTAGCAAATCCAGTAATAGGCCAAGATTAGGCCCCCCCATTGAACCAAGGACAACCGTTAGTAGCTTGCCGTCAGCCAGCTCCGCCAGTCACTCGAGTCCAATCAGCACAGTTAGTTCCGCCAATCTTGCCGGGATGGCCAGTCCAGTACGCTCTATCGTTCATACCAACTCAGCCAGTCCAACAAGTCCAGCCAACCCAAACAATACCACCAGTTCTTCTAGTACAATTAGCGCAGGCATTCTCGTAGGCCATGTTATAGATGATCCAAGCCATGATGATAGTACAACAGAAATAATAACAACAACAACTCTAACTCCAGCAAAAAGTGGTCCAGTTTTGCCAACAGTTTCAGCAAAGACAGGAACAATCCAACACGACTCTTTTCCAGGGAGTTAAAGTAGCGCTCGTGACCAGTGAGCGTTATAGCCTCAACTCGGCATCCAATGTCAGTCACTTGCGTCCAACTAAGTTTCTCAGCACTGGGGATGCAGTTTCAGCAGATTATTGGCTCCAGAATTTTGAGGCCATCCTGGATGTGACTAAGACCCTCGAGGATGAGAAGGTAGTAGTTGTAAAGATACAGCTAACATATCTTGCTCGAGATTGGTAGGAAGTACAAAAAATGGTGCTTCCGAAGCCCATTGCCTGATAGACGTTCAAGGAGAGCTTCTAGGGGAAGTATTTTAACACAACCGCCAAGTTTTTGCTCCAGCAGCAGTTCATCAATCTCTGTCATCAGACTAGATCAGTTGACCAGTATGCGGTCGAGTTTTGCCAACTTAGCTGATTTGCTCCTCATATGGAGGATCGATCCAAAAGATTCGAGCAGGGTTTGCATTTAGAGATTCAGTAGTTCATGGTGGGTAACGATTATGCCACCGATGATGCCGTATTCAGGGTAGATAGGTCCAAAGAACTTGCGACCAGAGATTGTTAGCAAGGATGGTAGGCCAGAAGAGGTCCCACTCATCCATAAGAGGCGTCAATATTCAGTCATCACCTCCAACATCAGCAGTCAGAGCTCCTCGCCTACTTGTACCTCCAGCCCCAACTATAGCCTTAGTACAATCCACCAGGCAGCTAGCATCAATAGGATATAGCTACTGCGATAAATTAGGGCACAACAAAGATTAGTGCAGGAGGGCCAATGGCCAGTATCTCAGATGTGGGGCATCCGACCGTATGATTAGCTCTTGCCCGCTGGTGTACTCTGAGGCTTCTTCAGTCCGACAATTGCCAGCTCTGCCTCAGGCAGCGATTGGAGGCCTGAGGGGACCAATATTAGCCGTTCGACCACTAGCCCCGCGTCCTCTCCTGACGCAGACTCGGCAGTTCCAGCAGCAATATCCGGCTCAGTTTGCACAAGCCCAGCAAGCCCAATAAGAAAGAAAAAACCAACAGCAAGTTAGAGCCTTAGCCCTTAGGCATGCACGTACAGAAGGATTCGGCCACCTAGAGGAGTTGTTAGCCGCAAGCACTTCGATTGTGGGTAAGATTTTTGAGTTTTCCTTTGTTTGTCTTGTTCTTGGGTTCTTGCCGAACGATCTTTCATTTTATTACGCTAGAGTGCAACAATAGTCTTTATTCTTTATCAAGAAGAGATGAGTTTCTAATTATGCTCTTCTGTCTTTGTATCTCGTAGTACGTGATGTCCATCATGTTTACCGACTGCAAAGTTATGTCCTGGATTAGAGTCATGATCTTGATATAGTCGTTGGTACTGACTTACCTCAAGGCTTGGCTCTTGTCCATTTGTGTGAGTCAACATAGGCAAGCGAGGACAAATTTTTATTTGACTGACTTAGGGGTATATGTATCCATATACCTCAATTTTTCTGTATGTGATTGCCTGCAATTATTTACTTTCTGCAGTTATTTATTTTATTCTAGTTATTTGCTTGATGTGATTTATTTTATGATAAGTGATTTATGATTTCTTGATCCTTCTAGCGTATTTTCCAGCTCAACTAGCCTTAGTGAAATTTCGAGGACGAAATTTTTCTGAGGGTAGAGATGTCACACTCGTTTCCAGATTTGGTATTTCTTAAATTTTTGATATTCAAATTTATTTTTCTGATAATGTATTCCTGCTATATTTGCATGATGCTTCCTGTCATTTATATATATTTCTGTTGAGAGAGACTACCCGAGACCCGTAGAATATCCATTAGGCATTGCCATAGACTCAATTTAGGACCCGCATATAGACTGGACACCTGGTTTGGTTTATTTTGATTGAACTCATGGCTAAACCATCCCTCTCTCCCCTTTAAATATATGAATATTTTCTCTCCTCCCTTTCGTTCTTTATTTTACTCTTTCCACTTTTTTTTCTTCTTTCTCCTTCCTTTGCTCCGTTCAATCAAACCCTAACCCTACGGAGAAGTTGCTGTGACTTGGACAGTGATAAGTTGAGGCTAAGAAGCTACTCCAGGAAAGTATATCTTGCACAAGAGAAAACTATGGATTTATACATGCTTTTAGTTCATAATATTTTATTGTTTATTTCTAGCTCATATTGTTGGGACCGAGCACCCCTTCATCTTTAATACTTGTTGTTCTTGATTTTCTCGGTTGGAATTGCATGGACCTGAGTTTGGATTTATGGGTTCACTTTTATTTTTCTGGGGTTTGATCTACCAAAACTTTGTGTTTATAAAACTAATTAGCTCATAGTATAGAGCACCATATTTTATGTATCTTTGCTTTTGGCCGTGCTTGTAAGCCCCCTGATTTTTAGGAATTATTAATTTGGACTTTTTATAATTTTCTGGATGTTTTTCGGGATTTTTCTGTAATTAAAACCTAGGCTCTTGGTAATTAAATGATTTTTTTTGCTGTTAATTACTATAAAAATATTATGAAAATAATATTTTTGGGTGTAAAATGAAAAACTGGACTTAGGGTAATTTTTCTGGAATTTATTTGGCCCCGGACCTATTTTATATCACCTAAAAACTATTATTTATTTATTTTATTATTTAATAAAATCAACCCCAGCCCAACCGAGCCCAGCCCAACCGAGCCCAGCCCGGTTGGCTATCGGGTCGGGTCGGGTCGGCCAGACCCGAACCCGCAGACCCGACCCGTTCTGAGTTCCCCTCAGAACCCGCTCCTCTCCCCCGCGTCCCACGCCGCCTCCTCCGGCCACGTCGCCGGCGACCCCCGCGCTCCTCGCTCTACGACCCCGGATCACCCTCCGCCTCTTTCGGCCTCCTCCCCGCAGCCCTCCCCCTATAAATCCCTCCATCTCCTCCCTCTTTCCCCCCAAACCAAAACCCAAGCCCCCGCCGGAACCCTAGCTCCGGCGCCGCACCTCCGCCATCTCCCCTCCTTCCTCCCAGCACTCCGCTGGCCTCCCCTAGCTCCTCCGCCCCTCGAACCCCCGCACCCCCGCTCCGGCCTGCGTGAGTCTTCGGCCGGCCGCAGTACACGCCGCTTTAGCAGCAGCCACCGGTCCAGCCCGCCCCGCTGTGCGACTCCGGCGGCGGACCGAGCCCCAACTCCGGCAGCGTGCAACCCCCTCCTGCAGCAGCCCGGCGAGTGTTCCCCCTGTCTCCGAACACGTGGACACGACCAGGACACAGAGACACGTGTCGGACACGTGTTGGACACGAGAAACCATCGTTCATGGAGCCCTGTTCAGGTACCGTTTTCTCTCACCTCGTAACTCCGTTTTCGATTCCGTCAGTTGCAACGTGTACCCTTCGTGACCCTCTCGGTGTCCGTGCAACCCGCTCAGTGCATCGCGTCCTGTGGTGATCGTGAACCGCGATCCAAAAACAGGAAAAATAACGCCCTATTTTACCCCGGAACTGAGTACGCCCCGCCAAATGGGACAACTTGGTCGCGCACGGTCTTCACCGATACGTACGCGCCGTTGATACGGACGTGTTGGATTTCGCAGAAGTCGATTCGGATGTGCGTGCACACCGGAATTAACGCGTATCCGCGGACACCGTCCCATTTCTGTCAGTTCTAGAACGCATCATAACTTTGTGTACATACGTCGGATCGAAACAAAACTTGCACCATCGGACTCGTAGCAATACGTTGGTCTTGTGACCCAAGTTTGGTTTGATTCTGAGAACGTTGACAAAATCACGTGTTGTAGGCCCCACAAGCTCCACTTGATGGGCGATTTTGTGACCGACTCATCGGAATCCAATTCTGGAAGTTCCGTTGGGTTTGTATTATTGTTCCTGACCTGTTGACACTAAGTTTGGCAAATTTGGAGACCTTTGACCCTGACACATTTTTCGGTGCGAAGCGGGCCACATGTGGGCCTCGCTTTGACCCGAAATTGTCATTTTTGTCCTTGTCTCCAAATTGGACTCAAGGACAGACATTTCTAGCTATTTGATATCTTCTGAGCATGATGATAATGTTTATTTCAGTATTCGGAGACATTTTTGGAAATTTTCCGAGTAACAGAACAGTAGTTGGAAATCAAACATCAGGCAAGTGTACCTTGCCAACTTGCAGTCTTTCTTTCATATTACTTGTCTTAATTATAATTGTTGTACATGCCTAACCTAGGAACTGTGTGACGTACTGAGTGTCCAATTATAGTCGGGTGCCAACCCCGTACGCGGTGTTGGGTACGTCATCTAGAGATGGATATTTTGGACCCTTTACTTTCTCGTACTTGTCTTATCAAGTTCAGCAGGACCCAGGACACTTGACACTATTCATGCAAACAGAATCTTCCTGAGATATTTATGGTGATTCTGTGTAGGATACAGGATTGACATAGACATTATATTCTTAGATATTATATGACTTGTTGCATTAGCTATGATCCCGCTGACATGGACATGAGACATTATGGTCATGATATGCGTGGTTACATTGGGTGGGGAGAGACATACAGGCTACAGGCTGATCCATATATATATTCACTACTATTGTGAGGTTGTAGACTCTCCAGCAGAGCTAGACCCTTTACGTGTTATTACTGCTACCGGCTCCCCGACACAGAGCTTGTAGCGGCTTCAGCCTGAGTTCTAGTGATGCTCTCAACTTGCATATCACTTAGATGGTTATATAGTCTACCTTATTGTTTCATTTATTTTCTGCACTGCATTATTATGGCTTGAGCTTTCTTGTACCTTGCTATGTCCCCTGAGGACCTGGATCCGGATTATGTCCCCAGGTATAGCCGAAGAGATCCATCCAGAGATATACCGTACATGAGCACTTCCAAGAGCTGTACCAGAACCTGAGGACGAGATCGTGCCAGAGGACTCCTCCTGAGTATTGGTTTTGCATAGTCAGTTATTTCTGTTTCTATTTCCAGTTCCTTTATTTCCTATCTAATTGCTTTGATGTATCAGACTTGTTCTCGGATTGTTCACCGAGACACTTTTATTGAGATTTGATAGTTATTTCTATTTGCATTATTCTGGCATTTAATCTGTGATTATCTGTTGTGGATGAGATTAGTATAGATTATGACTTGTAATAATTGTTCTATTTCCTGTTAGACTACAGCTTAAGCATGCCCTGATGGATCCATTAAATTGGGTTGTCCATCGGTGCATGCTGCTGGCCATTGCCACGTGTCCAGTCCTTCGGTATTTTAGGACTGGGGCGTGACAGTGCTTGATTTTGAGTCTAGCTAAGTTTAGTGCTGAAACTTGATACAATATGTATACCAAAATGACGGACTAGAGAAGAAGAACAGTGCCCTGTGAAGAGTATGCAAGAGAACCCCTTTGGCGTAGAAATACGTATATTTTACTTGGGTCGCATTGGTGTGTTGTCCCAACTCTTCGTGCGTACTAATCATACTGCACTCAATCTTCTAACAAAAGTGCACCAGTCACCCTCCTTGAGTCAGTGGCGCACTTTCGAGAGGAGAACCAGTTGGTGCAGTTAGGTGCATATCCAATCAAAGTTCTCTCTGGGAAACCAAGAGAAAGTGGGCCACATTTAGTCAATGCACTTTCTTCGGGTTTGGCAATCTGGGAAACTTTTTTTATGTTTCGTCAGCCGACGCACTTTTTTTACGTTTGGTAGCTCACGCACTTTCTTTCCTCTTTGTTTTCTTAGGGACGAAGTTTTGGTTGGTTTCTCAATTTCTGTGTTATTGATTTGTGTGCCCTCGACTGTCGAGCTTTGACCTCGGGTTATGTGTTTTGTCTTTTAGCTAGCTTGCTCGCGTACTTTCTTTGGAAGCACGCCTTATTCTTGTCCGCGCACTTTTGTCAAGTGTGCTGTGTTGGTTAACTTGACAAAGTGTGCCACCCCTTTGTAGCTCGCGCACTTTATTGCGAAAGTGCGCCAACCTTGTTTTTGCTAGTTTTTATGCCAACCTTGTTTCTGCTAGTTTGTGAACCAACCTTGTTTCTGTGAGTTTGGGATATTTTTGTGTGTATTATATAGTTAGATTTTATGCTCTTATAATTTAACACATGTTCTGACCCTCAAAATATAGTAGAAATTATTGTGTATGATAAACTATTGCATTTGGTATCGGGCAATCGAGTGTGAGTATTGCCCAATGTATCGCGTGTCACGGATACGATAAGTTCGCCAGTGATAACTCATGAATAGCTTGTACTCATAACTCATCATTGTAGGAAGTTCTCGAGTGTCCACGACCCAAGAACTTAAAATAATGATTAAACGAGATAAATTTTGACTAGATCATTCGGAGAAAAGAATATTGCGCTATCGGCTACCCCGATCTCTAAGGGACCTATGAGGCATGGACCAACCCTGCTAGACAAGAGTCCCATGACCTACCAAGTTTACCCATGCCACGGTACGTACAAGACTTTGTGATGTACCATTGTAGTTATATAATTTATTACATAATGTAGTTACAAGATCTGTGATGTGCTGCAGCAATACAAGTTGTTGTTATTGAGCTGAGGTTCCTAACATTATGTATTTCAGTATATGCATTCCAGTATTTGTTCCAGTTATGTTTCAGTTTTAGTGTATGTTACAAGACAATTTACAAATAAGTTATGTTTACAAAAACCAGTTTATGTTTACCAAAACCAGTTTAGGCCTAAGTTATGTTGTGTTATGCTATCAGTTATCTGCTTTAGTTCTTTATCCATCATTGTTTGTGATATACACTAAAAGTACTAGACAAGCGTACCCTTGGCCATCTAGGATGACTATAGTATCGGTAGTAGTAATATTCTTCAAAATATGCATTTGTTAGTAACTAGGTTTATGATAACCCTAGTTAGTTAATTATAGCAAGTCGTAGGCATGTTTGGGCGTGTATGAATGTTTGTCTATTCATCTAGCTTGCCCTATTATATTTTATATTCTTTCGACGCATGGTTAGAGTGTAAATTTCTGCTCGGGTGAAGGTCTGCAAAATCCGGTCCTTGTTTGGTTCAAGGGTTGTGGTCCTGATCCAGAGTATATCCTATACTCTTTTGCCGCTCATCGACTTATCTTTCTTTATAGTTAGTTTATTATCAGTGCATCAGTCCTTATAGTTATTTTATCAAGACAAGTACATTGGTATCGTACAAAGCTCGACCTGTATTTATTTAGTTATTTGGTTGTCTCTTATTTCTGCTGATTGTGGTTTTGGTTAATACCTTGAGCTTCTTTGTGGTATTTATTGCTTGGGGTTCTGAACCTACTGATTTTTCTTGGCCATATTTACTTGAAGAGAACCAGGATCCTCCGTACTTCCAATAAGATGGCTCGCACTCGTAGGACTGTGGCCAAAGCTTGCGGGTGGGTTTCCTTCTTCTACCCCTCATTTTGATTTCTTAATTTTTAGTGTTGGCAAGGGGCCTGAGTTAGCTCCTTATATTTATAAGATTATGATCAACATGATATATATATTAGACCATGGATAGTATATTTGATCATGTATAACTATACTCTGCTAGTGCAATATTTTTTATTTACTAGTTTCATGATCATATGTGGTATATATTTTGGGATGTCTCTTTACATTTATGTATGGTATACTCTTAAAATTGTTGTTGATGGATTGAGATACTAGGATTTGTCGGCCTTAGGACTAACGTCATAGCATGTTATAGTCCACCCATTTATCTTCTTGACAACCTTAGAATATTGCGGCTTACTTCGATATTCTGTAAGGTGTAGCTGGCCATGTCAGTCCTCGTATTTATATAGTATTCTGGGAGCGGGGCATGACACTCAATATCTGAAAAAAAAGAAAAAACCAGAATCCTCAGAGGGTAAACAATAGTTTTTTTTTGCGTGAATCTTTCTTTCTTTCCATACTTGATCTTTACATCGGGATCTTATAGAGAGTAACCTGGGTTGCCTCTCTGTCCTAACGTATGTGATCCACATTCACTCTCTGCTTACTATGTGCGTGTCGGTACTGGCTACGTTTCTAGCGCATTGACAGAGTTGATGTGATTATCAAGTTGGAAAGATCATACCGACAGTCGAATACGGATTAAGAAGGATGACAGACACTGACGCCAATAGCAGTGCTATAGACACTAGTATCAGAAATGGAATGGCGGGACCAACGCGCACTAGCATGACGATTTTCTCAATTTGACTAGTCGATCGATAGTTGGATGGACCAGAGGGCTACTCGACATAGTAAAAGAAGGTCAAGAAGAGGCTTAGGGGAATACGGTTGTCCAAACATCTAACTGATAATCTCCCATCAGAGCTTGATCCACATTTGGGCAGTGGAAGATAAATGACAGTCAACTGTTTACACAGTTAATGAAATCAATGGAACCATCAATGGAAGATATAGTTCAGAATACGGATTTTATAAAGGAATTATGGGAGGTCCTGGCGACGGCGTTTAATAGAAAACGTAATTTATTTTGTATCTATGACTCGGTCGTTGGGGTATACCGAGCAAATTAGGGAGATAAATATCATAACGACCACTTTTAGGCATTTAAGGCTATGATTGATGAGATCGACCGCGTATTACCTCTCATAACAGATATCAATAAAGTGATGGTTCAACGTGAGTAGCTCATGTCATGGCATATCTTGCCTTTCTCCTGCCTGATGCGGACTCAGCCTGCTCTCAGATCATTGCTGGATCTAATGTCCCATCTCTGATGGAAGCTCACTATCATGTCCAACGGGCAGCGAAGGTTTTTAGGATCACTCTGAATGATGCTCCTGCTGATCGAACTGCTCTTAGTGCAACTCGTGCTGGATTTCGTGGTGATCGTAGAGGACGTCGTGGTGGCCAAAATGCTGACCGAGATGGTGGATGAGGCAATGGCGGTCGTAATAGAGGAAGACCACGCACATGCTTCAACTGTAGTCTGAAAGATCATTTTCAATGGCAATGTCCTAAAGCTCCTGCCGTAAATGTTACACCTGATAGTCCTGATGAAGGAGGGCATTCCGTGCATAGGAATGCAGAGACATACACATAGTTTATTGACTTCCAAACTCAGCGTCATGGTGATGCTTCGAATTCTATGTCCATAGTCGGGTACTCAGCGGCGTATGTGGTAAAATCAAAGCAATGGGTAATTGACACTGGTGCAATATCCCACATGACATGCGACGCAGCTATGATATATGATTATGTATCGGTGGGTCGTATATCGGATATTACTGTTGCCAATGGTGGTTTTCTGATAGTCCGTGGCAAAGAAAGTGCTCATCTTTCTGTAAGATTTTCACTTAATTCTGTCTTACATACACCTAAAAATCCATTCAGTTTACTTTCAATTAGTAGGCTTACTCGTGACATATATTGCTCTGTAACATTTTTTCATGATGGTTGTATTTTTTAGGACCTAAAGACTGAAAAGACTATCGGTAGGGGCATCTGGCCGGAGGCTTGTACCTGTTTGATGCATCTTCTTCTTTGTCTGTGTTGGCATGAATCTAGATCTCGACCCCTTCGAGCTACACTGTAAGTTAGGCCATCCATCTATCCAAGATCTCCAGCAAATGTATCCATCTTTAGATATTCTTGCCTCTTTTTACTGTGAATCGTGTCGGTTAGCTAAACATCACCGGGTTTCCTATCCGGTAAGTCAAAATAAATCTGCATCCGCTCCTTTCGAGTTGGTATATTCTGATATATGGGGACCATGTCCAGTTGAATCGATGATGGATTTTAAGTACTTTTTTACCTTTGTTGATGGCTACTCACGTGTAACATTTTTTTATCTGATGAAAAATTACTTCGAACTATTTAAAATTTGGTAAATTTTTTATGCGAAGATAAAAACACAATTTGGTGTTCCAGTTAAATGTCTACGAAGTGACAATGGTCGGGAGTATATGTCTCATGAGTTCAACTCACACCTGTCTCGAAATGGTATCATCTAGTAAACTTCATATCCTTACAAACCACAATAGAATGGTGTAGCTGAACGAAAGAATCGCCAACTCTTGGAAACACTGAGTGCTCTTATGTTTCAAGCACGTACTCCCAAAAAGTTTTGGTCGAATGCGGTACTTATAACATGATATCTTATTAATCGCATGTTATCTTCTTGGCTAGAAATAACCATCGAACCTCTGGAAAGCTTCCACTGACCGTTCCCGAAGAGATTAAATAAATCATAGTCATCCAACCGTCCAAACGATACCAGGTTGAAACGAATATCTGGGACATGAACGACATCTTTGAGAATAAGAATTGCACCCGTATTCATCCTCAAATGCACATCTCTAATAGCAACATCCTTCGACACATCTCCATTGTCCATCTTCAACACTCCACAGTTGTCTGTTGTATAAGTAGCAAATAGTGCCCTGTTGTGAGATACGTGCACTGAAGCACCTTAGTCCACCAGGCAAGAATTATTATCGCAGACGAGATTTATAACTGCCTCATCACCTATAATGATCATCGCCTCCAAGTGCCGAGGCTGCCGTTATAGTGTTCTCACTTTGCTTCCCCTTCTCGCTCTTCTTCTCTCTCTTCCAAGTGAAACCGTTTTTTCTTGATGTGGCCATTCTTGACACAATGGTAACACTTCGAGTCCTCGTACCGACCCTTATTTTTTTTTTTTACTCTTGTCTCTGACACTACCTAGACCCATGCTTTTACCCCTTTCGTGGATCTTTGAAACTAGTGCCTTTGAGTAGGATGTGGATGGAGTGTCCTGAGAATGTATTCACATCTCTTCATTCAGTACCCCGCTCTTGGCAAACTCTAGACTGACCACGCCTTCCGGAGTAGAAGCAATAATAGACACTCATACGGTTTCACACGAGTCTGACAATGTATACATGATAATGTACACATCAGCCATAGTCCCTGTACTTCGACGTCGAACTTGACTTCCATTGAGGGCAGCTGGTCCACCACGCCCTGGAACTCACTCAAGTGATCCATAATAGAAGCACCATCTTTGTACCACAAATCCATCATCATCCGGATCAGGAATAATTTATTTACCCTGGTCTTCTTCGAATACAAAGATTCAAGCTTATCCCACATGTGCTTAATGTTGGCAATGTGGTTGTACACATTCTCGTCAACGAACTACCGTATATACCCACACACCTGTATATGCTCGAAGTTTCAGTCCTCATAGAATTTGTCAAAGGGCTTCTCGGACGCAAATATTGGAAGATACAACTTCTTGATGAACAACAAATCATTCATCTTGCTCCACCAATAATGATAGTTGGTATCATTTAGGTTTACCATGCGCACCGGCTTCGCATCCATCTACTCCCTGATTTGACTGTTAACTTCTGACACCTCTTTGAACTGCATAACCTGGCTCTGATACCACTTTGTTGGAAACAAAACGCGAAAATCATTTTCCAAACCAGAGAGTCCTGCAAGAGAACCGAGCAAAAGCATACAAACCAAAAACGTCAAATAGAAATGACAGACACAGAGATTTTTACGCAAAAAAATTCTTGCAAAAAAAAAAATCACAGGACGATCGGAGTCCAACCCTGAAGAACCTCCACTAATGGAATAAAAATACTACACGCTCTACAAGCTCCTCACCGATCCAACACGGATCGCCATAACTCACAGGAGCTTAAAATAGATTACAACCACGAAGATAGAAGACAACAAAAAATATCCGAAATTGATCTCCTTCTCCGAAACGGTTTCCAATTCTTCTTTGTCCTTCCTAAAGTTACAATGGCACTCTTGCCTCATTTTCTCCTTTATCTTAAGATTGTTTGTTTGGAATTAGGGTTAGAAAAACCTAATATATATCCCATAATCCTACAACTAAACGTGGATTGTAGGATACGATCCGACGGTGTATAAAAAATACCTTCAGTCCCCGCAACCAAACTCGGACCAAACTCAACTTTAGTCGGTGTTTGCGAGCAATTGAAAACAGAAGCAAGCAATAGTTCCCTGGAACCCCTGGACCGAACTCGGCCCAAACTCGGTCTAGGGGACCAAGTTCGGTCCGAACTTTGATACTTCCTTGACAATAAATTCTCCTTGATTCCGAACTTCTTCGACCTCTCGAATGTCCCTCGTTGCCTTTTCGAGCTTCTCTGACACACAGACGGCGCTCGTCGCACTCCAGAGTGTTCTCCACCTAGGTTGAAAATTTCACCCACTCCAATACAACCATGATGCTAATCCGTTACTAAGCAGTCGTTTAATCCACTAAAGAGTCGGTCGCTAGGACGTTGCTAAGACGACGTCAACCTTGTCCGTCGCTAGTTTGACAGCAAGTCGTCGCTAAATTGTGCGTCGTCAAATAGTGGCAAGGTCGTCAAATGTTCGACTGCTTAGCGATAAAAAAATGTTAGCAACGGATCGTCTATCAACGTCCACAATCTGTTCTGTATCCATCGTCCAGACACCGCTAATGCTTTTCATCGACATCTCGACGAAGGATCCATCAGTGGTAATACACCAACATGCAATACAAGACACCTTCCTCCCGGAAGATTTACCAGAACCTATTGAGGCAAAGGTTTCTTCTACCAAGATCTTGGAAAAGACAGTCTTTGATAGTTTGTCGTGGGTTCGTCAATCTTGATTTGAATACCAATAAAACTAGTCAACCTGCTCAGATCCAATCTATTTCATAACAAAATTACTAGAGGAACTCATGAGTTCTTAATTTAAGAACTCATATAATTTACAACCATTGAATTATATTATCTTTTGAATTTTAAAAAAAATTTAAATACAAAAATACAAAGAATTAAACTTTAAAATTTATATACTTACCATATCTTTATTGCAAGTTCAACTGATAAGTTCTTATTTGAGTTTTTGTAGTTGAACTCATTTCATAAGGACAAAGGCAACTTCGGAAACTGTACCTAGACTAAAACAACAAGTTCTCTCTCCATAGAAATCTGAGGGTTCCATCTCTTGATCACTACTAGCCGACCATCGAACATCTACGAGTCCCATTCTAGAATAGCGTCAGGGACGATCCTGTTCCAAGGCAGACTGGACGACGGTCTAGAGCCCAAAGATTAAAGAGACCAACATGGACGTATCTAAAATAGAACAAGTATGTACAATAGGCCATTATTAATATAAAACAATTGTGACGTAGTCGTTATCATGGTAGATTTTCATGTTATAGGCCCTTGTTTCAATTCTTGACGGTAACAATATTATTTTAATTTTAATATTTATATTTATATTTTAATTTTAACTTTTAAATAAAATATAAAATGTAGATGTTGCTAACATTAATTGCCTCATGTCGACTGGTCGAACCAACATTTAGGGTTAGGTCTTTGGTTAGTTATGTGTGGATCAAAATAGCATGCCATTCTGCATGTAAATTTCTTCATGCATGGGTGCTGAATATCTTGTATTCCCTAAATAGCTGCTGCATCTATTCCGCAGCATGTAAAATACGGAATGGGGGGAGGTTGTAACAGATGATGGTGGTTGATGACGCATAGATATTCCTAATGTTTGGTTCACGAAAAAGGAAGATAAAGAAAATTAATTTCTTGTATTTTATTTTTGAAAAATTATAGTTTTTGTTATTTTTTTTTTCCAGTGGTTAGAAAGGTTCAGATAATTGAAAGAAAAAAATGAATAATTGGAGGTAGGAAAATGAATTCTTAGGGTGAGTGAGAATCATTTTCTCCTCTACTTTTTTTTCATTGAAAATAAATTTTCTTTTGAGCTCGTTTTCTTTGACATCTAAACGCACATAAAAGAAATATATATTTTTCTCAATATTCAAATTTTGCGAACCACACACTGCTAATAGTATGCGTTGTAGCTCCAACTGCAAGCAGATATAGGAAGAACCTTGCACCTTTTGTGCTGTAATAAGAATTACTCGTATATAGCAATTGATCCACACATGTACACCGAGAAATATCGAAACTAATGCACACATTTGCTATCAGACTATTGACTATTGTACGGATTAAGGTGTCCTGTCATCTAGTTGATCATTTGGTCTCGTGTCAGAATTAAATGCTCAATTGCTGTTGAGAAAGTCATGTGAGGTGATTAATTGAGCAAGGTTCATGAATGCAATCAATAGTTTTCCAATAAAAGTTAGGTCATTGTTGATGCATGCAAGTTGTACAAGGGCATTGCCTTTCTTGTGAACATATAACCATCTTATTTTAGGGTTTTTTTTTTTTTTTTTAGTAACGTGATCTCACATAATAGTTAGTATTAAGATTTAAATCTTTAAATTGTTCAATTATGGATTTAAAATTATTGTTTACGTAGGTAAATGAACAATAATTTTAAGATCAAAACACTAATATTAGACAATTTGAAAAGTCATCATCATGTGTGCAATGCAAAATAATTGTTCTGTTAAACTATCCTGAATTCATATCTAAATGTTTACTTTTCCCATCATCCCATTAGATTGTTTTTGTTCCTTAAACAGTCGAGGATGGAACCAACTTAAGTGCTAAGGTTTCCTTCTAGCCCATTCTATTTTTTTTTAATATCATTACACCAAAAGTAAGATTTTTCAACACAATTTTTTTTTCAATTACAAATTTTTTTTTTGTTACTAATTACCAACGATAACAAAAAATCGTTAGTACAAATTGAAAAAAAACCCTAAAATTTGACATAAATAACACTTCTTATATATTTTATAACACTTTAAAACCGTTAGTAAATTTAATAAAATTTGAATAGAAAAAAAACCCTCACGCTTTCACGTGGCATAAATGTGTTAGGAATGTGTTGCGTGGGGTGGGGTGGGGTAGGTTGGACTTTTTTTTTTCTTTCCATTCAAGCAAATCTGAAGAAAACCCGAGCTCTCGGTTTCCCTCTTTTTTTCATGTTGGACAAATTTCTAAAGAATGCAAATTGGAACATGTAAAATTAAAGACAGTAAATAGTAGAGGATTCGAGGCACGTTACACGCTGTCCTTAGAATAGAATTTCGTCCCACCAACAGTGCAGCGGGTTCCTGGCGATCTATTTCCGAGATACAACGAATCCTTCGATCCACTTCACCGTGCACTCGGTGGCGAATCCACGAACGATCACAACCTTGCCCGAAGAAGAGAGATTGGACGGAGGAGTTTTTGGAGGAATTTAGGTTCTGGTGTTTTTCTTTTTCGTTTCTGTACGATTTTTCTTTCGTTCCGAACAGAGAGCGAGAGAGAGAGAAGGAAAAACTTATTTCTGTTCTCAGATCTTAGGATCGTATCCTGGATATATCTCTCACGTAACCTTTTTCACTCTTTCCGTAACGGGATTACGTGATAACGGTTCCGCGGAAGACCAGCAACCCACCAGACCAAACCAACAGAAAAAGTTATGAAATTACCTTTGTACCTGTGTCCGTTCCGTGGCGCGCAAGCATGCAAAGTGCTAAGTGCGCGACTAATAAATGCGCATTAAATCGCGCACCCGCTCGCGGGTTGGATGAGATCTAGCCCATCCCCTACAAAGTCCACTTACCCAATAAGAGGGGTAAAGCAATATATGGAAAGGAGAATGACTTCTCCTTTCCCATGTGGGACTAAACAAAAGAGTTGCCTTTATTGAATAACATGGGTAAACAAATCTAACAATTCCCCACATGATTCAATAAGAGAACAAAGAAGGTATAGCATGATAGGACATAGAGGAAGAAAAATAAGATATGTCATACTATGTATCAGAGGAAGGTGTCTTCCGGACTTGAACATGTCCTTAGTGTTATACATCTTATTTATACAGACCCAAAGTGACTTAAGTCTTGAACTTAGGATCTTACTTGTAGAGACTCAACATACTCACAAACATATTGTAGGCATTTGATCCTATCAACAGTTGTGCACTTTTCGGCCATGTGCTATCTCGATTTCTTAAGAGCTCTAGAGAACAGCCCGAGTTCCCATAGAAAGCGGCCCCACTTTCACTCTTAAATAGGTGAATCTTTCTAGGTATTCCGCAATTTATATACCCTGCTTTACAAGCCACAGATTCATTAAAATTTTACAATCACCATTTTATTTATTGCAGATCAACACTATACAGTAGAGGAATAATTTTTTACAATTACTATCATATAGTGTTTCCAGTCACACATCAATTTTGTTGTTACCCATTGAACCTTTTCTTGGTGCTTCGAATCAAAGATTGGGTTACCTTTGAGGTGACTCAATCTATGGGCTTTAACCCTATTCCTCTTGCCGCCTCCAACACAAGTCTCCTTGAGAGCCCTTTAGTTAGAGGATCAGCTAGATTGTTCTTTGATCTGACAAAGTCAATTATAATTACTCCACTAGATCGCAATTGCTTAACCCGATTGTACCTCAGACGTATATGTCTGAATTTTCCATTATAACTTGTCCTTTGAGCCTTTGCTATTGCAGCTTGGCTGTCACAGTGTACAGGAATAGCATGAACTGGTTTGCTCCACAAAGGAATATCTGTTACCAGATTCCTAATCCAGTCTACTTCCTCACTGGTGAGGTCAAGAGCTATAAATTGTGCCTCTATAGTAGATCTAGAAATACAGGTCTGCCTGGTAGAGTTCCACGCAATAACAGCTCTAACTAATGTGAATACATATCCATTTGTGGCTTTGGTCTCATCTGTATCGGATATCCAGTTTACATCAGTATACCCTTCTAATACATATGGGTATCCTCCATAGAATAATCCATGGAATATCGTGCCCTTTCGGTATCTCATTACCCGTTCTACGACAGTCCAATGTGAACTATTCGGATTGCTAGTGTATCGACTAAGATTTCCTACATCATAGGAAATATCAGGTCTGGTACGATTAGCAATATAGTTCAGGCATCCGTTTTGCTGAGAATACTTCAACGGAGCCACACTGTCTCCTTTATTATTTTTTAACCTGATACTTGCATCATATGGAGTGCTTACAGGTTTAGAATCAAAATAGTTAAATCTTTTTAGAACCTTTTCTATATAGTGAGATTGGGAGATACCAATTTTCTCTGAAGTGCGACTTAATTTAAGTCCTAAAATTACATCAGCAGGTCCTAAATCTTTCATATCAAAATTTTAAGACATAAATTATTTGATATCATAAATAATATCCATGTCAGTACCAACAATAAGAATGTTATCAACATACAGGCATAATATTACACAAGAGCTACCAACAGTTTTGCTATATACACATTTATCAGAATCATTAATAGCAAAACCATATGATAGAATTACTTTGTCAAATTTATCATGCCATTACTTTGGCGATTGTTTCAGCCCATAGAGAGATTTAATTAATTTGCATACCTTGCGTTCTTGCCCTAGAACAACAAATCCTTCATGTTGTTCCATATAGATCTCTTCCTGTAAATCTTCATTAAGAAATGCAGTTTTTACATCCATTTGATGAATAAACAGTTTATGAACAGATGCAATGGCTATTAATATTCTAATAGTAGCAATTCTTGTAACATGAGAGTAAGTGTCAAAAAAGTCTACCCCTTCTCTTTGTTTGAACCCTTTAGCCACTAACCTGGCTTTGAATTTCTCAATAGACTCATCAGGTCTTAACTTCTTTCTGAAGATCCATTTGCAACCTATTGGTTTATAATCTGCAGGAAGGTTAATCAAATCCCATGTTCTATTTGATATAATAGAATACATTTCACTATTTATGGCCTCTTTCCAAAATAAGGAATCAACTTAGGACATAGCCCCTTGATAAGAGATAGGGTCCTCTTCAACAAGGTAGGTGAAAAAACCTTCACCTAGGTCTGGTTCTCATATTGTTCTTTTACTTCTCCTGGGTTCTACTGGGGTAATCTCCTCTGGTTGTGAACTAGAGGTTACATCAGGGACTTGTGTAGAAATAGAAGATCTAGATATTCTATTTTTTAATGAAAAATTATTTTTAAAAAATATAGCATCCCTAGATTCCATGACTGTGTTAGCATTAATACCATTTACCTAACTCTTAATTACAAGAAATCTATAAGTAATACTATTTTGGGCATATCCAAAAAATACACAATCTATGGTCCTGGGTCCCAATTTTCTTTTCTTAGTAATAGGGACAAAAACTTTAGCAAGGCACCCTCACACTTTTAAATATTTCAAAGATGGATTTCTACCTTTCCAAAGTTCATAAGGGGTCTTATCAGTCTTTTTGACATGAACTTTATTTAAAATATGACATACAGAAAGAAGGACTTCTCCCCACAAATTATCAGATAAACCAAAGCTCCCTAACATAGCATTAATCATATTAAGAAATGTTCTATTTTTTCTTTCTGCTATCCCATTCTGTTGAGGAGCATAAGGAGCAGTTACCTCATGTATAATGCCATGCAATTCACAAAATGAGTCAAACTCGGCAGAGGAGTATTCACCCCCACGATCATACCTAAGAATTTTAATTTTTTTTTCAAGCTGGTTTTCAACTTCAGCTTTAAAAGATACAAACTTACTGAAAGCTTCATTTTTAGTTCTCAGCAAGTAAACATGAAAGTATTTCGAATAATCATATATAAAAGTAATAAAATATTGTTTACCACTACGAGTAAGAATACCGTTTAATTCACAAATATCGCTGTGAATAAGCTCCAATAGCTGGGAACACCTTTCAACAGAATGAAAGAATTTTCTAGGCTGTTTAGCTTGTGTACATATCTCACATTTTCTATTTCTGCTCATGTCAATCTTAGGAATCAATTGCAAATTAGACATTCTCTTTAAAGAGTTAAGATTAACATGTCCCAAACGACCATGACAAACATCACAACTATCAGTATTATAAAAGAGAGCATTCGAATCAGAAGTAGAAGTAGATGCAATATTATTTAAACAGGAATTTAAAGTACTACAAGGCATGTCCACAGAAAGTTTAAACAGACCCCCACAAACATATCATTTCCCAATAAAGTTACCGTCCAGGGAGATAACAACTCGATCAGACTCAAATACAAGTTTGTAACCATGTTTATTTAGCAAATAACTAGAAATTAAGTTCTTGTTGACGTCCGGTACGTGCTGCACATTATGCAAAAGGAGAATCTTGCCCGAAGATAACTTGAGGTTCACTCTTTCCTTTTTATGCACTCTGGCAGCACTCGAGTTTTCCATAGCTACTGATTCGTCTTCCTCAACCTGTCGGTAGGAGGAAAAAGAATCAATATTAGGGCATACATGGACATTTGTCCCTGTATCAACCCACCAGTCAGTAGGCTGATATGAGGACTCTAAATCAGAACATACGGTTAGAAACCTCTGATCATCGGTACTGACAGATTCGGTCCCAGCTATGATCACATGAGCCTATGGAATAACATGAGCGTCTGCAGGAGTTTGACGATCAGGATTCTGAAATCCCTGACCCTTCTTCCTGTGACGGCATTGCCTAACAAAGTGACCAGGCTTACCACAGTTGTAACATTCTCGCTTAGGTCTGTTGTCTTTCCCAATCATAGCTCTTGGCTTAAGAAACGGTTTCTTTGCATGGTTCCTGTTCTGAGGGTTGTTCCTCTGTTGATAGGGTTGGCCTTTAGGCTTTTTCTTGTTTTCAACAATGTGTAACTTTGCCTCGAATTTAGTACTTAGAGTCTCCTTATCTCTAGTTCTACCTTCTTCCTCAATGCGGAAGGATACGAACAGGTCGTCTAAGGATATGGGTTCCTTATTATATTTTAGTTTTAAACCAAATTCCTTCCAGGATGGGGGAAGTTTATTAATGACGGCAGCAATTAGAAACTTATCAGCAAATGGCATATCTTTCTGAGATATCTCGTGTATGATAGTTTGAAGGGTATTAGTCTGTTCAACGACAGACTTCTCATCTACCATTTTAAACTCTAAAAATCTATCAACAATGTAAATCTCAGAACCCGTTCTTTCATTGGAGTATTTTTTATCGAGAGCTTCCCAAAGCTCTCTGGATGTAGAGGTAGTGCAATATATATCATAGCGCGTGTCAGAAAGACAACTGAGAATTTTACCGTGACAGATAAAGTCTGTCTCATTGTAGGACTCTAATTCATAGGTCCTGACAGGTTCGTGTAAGCCAGGTTGGATTTTCGATTCTTTGAGAACCTTAACCATTTTCAAGCATGTCAGCCAGTAGGTCATCCTATGCTGCCATCTCTTAAAGTTCAGGCCATCAAACTTCTCCGGTTTGGAGGAGTTATGAATGTTGGTGGACAGTTCTTCTACGGTGGTGTTCATCATGTAGATAAAAAATTTTACAAACAGAAAATAGATAGTAGATAGAAGCTACAAATTCTATTTTAAGATTGTTGGACAAATTTCTAAAGAATGCAAATTGGAAGATGTAAAATTAAAGACAGAAAATAGTAGAGGATTCGAGGCACGTTACACGCTGTTCCATCCAATCAAAATCGATGAAAATCTGAGCTCTCCTCCTAGCAGTTAAAGCCCTATAGCTCTCCCTCCCCCCCCCCCCCCCCCCCCCCCCCCTTCTCTCTCTCTCTCTCTCACACACAGTTGGTCAAAGTAAATCTCTCTCTCCTCCTCCTCCTCACTCTCTTCTGTTCTAACAATATAAATTTAGGACAAAGTTTAGGAAATAAGTTATGGGATTTTTTTTTTTTCCTTTCTAACGTTTTCTACCTTTAGAAATATTTCCCACACCATATTATCAACGATAAAAAAAACGTTAGTTATAATTTTTCTAACGTTTATAGTCTTTAGGAAATTACTATTTTGGTGTAGTGCATAATTTTTGTTTTTTTACGAGTCAGATTCATATCCCAGTCCGCTCGATCCAGTCCATTCCATTCCGGTTCGAATTTCTGATTCCACCCTTTTTTATATAATAGTATTGCCACAAGTACTGGTAACAGTGCATTGATTCTAGGCATTACCTATTCATGTCAAAGTGGTCATGATGAATAGAAGATATCTTGTCCCTAAAACTAAATTTTAGATGAACACAAGGAAAGATGTGTCCTTGTTGCTCCTTATGGATTCTTTAATTTTGTCTCCCCCTTCGTCATTGTCCTAGTGTTTTAAGACCATCGGACGGGGCAGAATTTTGTTGTTGTTGGAATCAATACTTTGTTTTATATTGTTGGTACACATTGGAATCTATGAAGGCCTTTCAATTTTCAGTTGAATAAGAACAATTAAGAGCATGTCAGTGAATTGAGCTGATACGGAACGGAACATAGCTGTTACCATATCCATTGATAGCGAGGGTTACTAATGGGCAGAGTTGAGTCAGTTGACTAATATGATCAATAGCTGTTACCACAGTAAATGACAGCAAGTGAAGTCACACAAAGTTGGCAATATGCTCTCATTAATTATGTTCGTCAATTGGAGAAAAATCTGTCATACTCAAAGAATCAATCTAGAAGAATAATGTGTCCCCAATTAACCTAACAATGGCAACCGATAACAAAAGTGCAATATAACATGGTTCGGTCAAACACGACCTATTCCACAAAAATAAAAAAATAAAAAATTATTGAATCAATGAGAAAAAATCCTACAATAATTGTACACACAATACCATAATATGAAATCGTCTCTTTTGAGATCTCCAACGAGATTCTTCTTTCTAAATATTTCTCTTAGCAAAGCTTCCTAAAACTTCAAGCCACGTAAAGCTAGGATACGAAGAACCTTATTTATGACTCTAAACCAACCCTAATGCAGGATAAAATTCGGGCCGCCGATGCCAACATCCTTAGTTCTGAAACGTTTTTGGAATTTCTAAATCCTGACCTATTGGTATACCACTGCTATACCTCAATTTTTTTTTTTAAGAATATAATGTGAAGCAGAGGCGGAACTAATAAGGGACTGGAATAGGCTCTAGCACATCCGAAAAAAACAATTTCTCCAATTTGTTACATATAAATTTTATTTTTTTATATGAGTCAGTCCACATCTAGTCCATCCTATTCCACTGAAGTCTACCCGAGCTCAAATTTCTGATTATGTCCTTGGTTTGAAGTGATTTGGACCTCCAAAACTTGTTTGAACGAATAAAACCTAGCTGAATATATATAGACAAACTGAATATATATAGACGTTGTACCACTGGTAAGCCAGTTTGATACTTTGGCACTCTATGAATCTAATATCAATGCTAAAACGCTTTTCGGATTTCTCCGACACTTCTCATCGCACTCCGTAATAAACACGAGCCATATATACAGCAAGATCCCCAACAATTAATTTCTACGTACCTTTGTCTTTTAGAAAACTACTCCCAAGAGTCTGTTCATCATAATTTGTCTCAGAAAAAAAAACGTTAACAACAAGATTAGTTAATCAACTGCCAGACGTAGTAGTGTTTAGTGTTTTTCAACTCCCAAGTATCTATATATTTTCATATATGTATCGTCACGTGCAAGTTTGCGTGTGCACTGAACGTATACTACGTTAATATGGTTATAATTTCGTTGCTATCGTGAACTCTGAATTCTCTAGAAGTATGATCTACACGATTTCAGCAACTTTTTTGAATTTCCTAATACAAGTGGATTCACCCTCCCAGAATAAATCGGAATTTTCTTTTCTTTTTTTCCGCATATTTCTTCCTTCGTGTATAATAACAGACCCCAGTATGTCACGGGGCTTCTAGGCAAGCTTTGATTATTTTATGAGTATCAGCAGTGTGGCAAGGGAGATTTTTTTTTTTTTACCTATTATTGCACATGACATGATTAATGAAGATGGCCCACAAAAGAACTCCTTTATAAGTTTAACCAACTTTTTGTTATTTCCGAGACGGATCTAAGATGGTAGAATACCGACCAATAGAAGAGCTACAAGCGAAATCCGAAAGTCCGTTCTCTACTAGAACCCAAGTTGTCGTCTAGACACAGAGCTTCCGGCAAACAAGTTTGTCCTCTGAAGAACTCGATTCCAACGGATCACAAAGAACCAAGAGAGAAGTTGGCACACCAGAAACTCCCAAGAGTATCTCTCCAAGTGATGCACAACCCCTAAGAAGCATACCTCCAAGAGCATGTTACAAACTGACTACAAGAAAAAAGAAGCTATAATCGATTGTTCTTCTCTTTACATTTGCAGACTCTACAATGAGATAGAACAGAACAAAGAGAAGAAGAAGAAATATCTAAACAGAACTTCTGATGGGGTGATCAAAACCACCGCCGCTCAAAGCAAGATTCGTCCTATTAGCGATCTGCTCTCAGGATCCAGCAAGCTCTCGAAGAACTTCTAGAACGCTCGTGTTATCTCCCTCCTGGACTCGCATGAACTCCTGGACCCCTTGGCGCAGCAACCTCTCCTCAACTCTCTCTCTCTCGAAATTATGAAATCACCCTTCAAAGTGCAACGAAGGAGAGTATTTATAGATGAAGCTGACCACATAGTCGGTTACAAAGAGATTAGAACAAAATTAATTCAAATCCCACAAAATCCAATATAAATTAAAGACCTATTATTTCTATAACTGACTCTGAACCGCCTTCAGTGCAGCAGCGCATCAGGATAGCGGCTCAGTGGCCCAGTGCGCATCGCCCAGCACGCAGCTGCGCATGCGCGCATGGCCGCGCAGCTCCCGCTCAGCACCCTGCTCAAGCACCCGTGCATGCACCCGCGCATGCAACTGACGTGCTAATTGCAAAGTGCGCCAACAAAGCACCACTTTGTGCCCTTGAGTCCGAGTCCGAGTCCGAGTTCGAGTCGCTTAGCTCCTATGGAATAAATTCTAAGAGAATGACAAAAAGCATAGATTCTTTCATGAGGAGTTAAACATTTATTCTTCTAGGAAAATACTCCCACATGACACCCATGTGCCTCACCACACCCTATGTGCATACCTCAACACAAGCAAAGCATTATATTGAGATACCCACTTGGTGATGTAGCCGATGTGGGACTATCTTTCACTAGTCCAAAGACAAAAATATCAACAATCTCCCACATATCTAAATATATGGGTTGAACGTTCTAAAAGTGACTGTCCATCATCCATTAGGATAGATGCCCCTTCGACTTGAATCTTTCTACATGGGTCAAATAGCAGTATGATACAAGAATGGACTAAGCCTTGAATTCTGCACTATAGTTACAATTTTTTTTAATTCACACAATGACATCAACTGTGCTTCTGGTTGAATATTAATGGTGTCATGCCCCAGTCCCTAATACGTAGGACTAGGATTACGTAATATGCCAGCCGTATGTATACGACAACTCTAATGTGTTGGAAGATCGTAACACATACGTACGAAGTATATGAATATCAAATTCACAAGTGGTAATATACTATCGGCACAAGTCACACGCAATCTATATCTCATCCATAACACAAATAAAGAAATAAGAAAGAAATAAATGAATCTCAAAAATAAAGTATCAAATAATGATAGTCGGGTGGAAAAAAATTCCACTACCAGTCAAATATACCAAAAACGAAACGAGAGAAGAGATCAAAACTCCAATATAAGATAAATGTCAATAAAGAATAGCAACTAAAATATCCATCAGTTGCGAAGAATCAGTGGTACTCCGAAGGTAAGACCTTCTCAATCTGGTACGAAGCGTCAGGTTCGGGTCCGTACTCCTGCGGATAATCCTACCCATCTACACCTGTAAGTGGACCAGGTCCTCAGAGGAACGTAAAAAGATACAAAAATAGCATGCCAATAAATTACTGAAAATAAACATCCAAGGGTCGCCTAACCGTCTATGTGAATGCACTTTGAGAACAACTTTCCAACACGTGGGCTATCTGGCTAAAAATGGGACTGTCATGATTCTATCGAAGAATCAGGGACCTAAAAAGCATGACGTCTTTAGAACGTCAGAGGCCGCATATCGATATATAATATAAGGGTCATCTGACCATGCATCTTCGGCGGAGCGTACGGGTTACATAAAAAAAATACAAATGAGCCCAAACGCCTTAGTTGTTGTTCTTTCCACCGTATGCTCTATTAATGCTATACCCATGACACGATTACTTCTCTAATGACTGCCAAGGCTTCTAATCATGAAATTCTATCAGCAGTTATTCATATCCGTCGTACGTCCTATATGCACAAGTGGCCAGCCCATCATGCAGGTACCTGTCCTAAATGAGACTCACACTCTGTAATAGTTGTTACGGCGAATAAAATATAAAAATGCCTCATGATAATGGGGTGGACTCATAAAACTAGGTCAACATTAATAATATATAATAAAGACAAAATACGACGCCACCGTCGTTGCACCCAAGTTATTCTTGGATGCGCAATTTATATAAAAGTTAAAATATATGAACTAAATAAAATAAATAAAATACATGCACCAAATGAAATATAAATCATAGTACAATGGCAAGGTATACTTACCTAGCAGGAAAATTACGTAATGTAAACGTCCAGGTATCAAGTACATTTATTAGAACCCACTGCCTCCGACTGAACGTCTCCGAATTCTAAAATAAATATCACCAACATTTCCAAAATTAGTGAGATAGCTAAAAAATACTACCCATTCTCCAATTTGTACACAGGAACAAAATAATAATTTTGGGTCAAAGTGGGGTCTATGTGTGGCCCACTTTGCACCAAAATACTTATCAGGGATAACAGTCTCTAAATTGGACAAATTATAGGTCAAATAAATCCTAAATATTGATACGAACTCAACATTATGTTTAGTTTTAGATTTTGGTGAGCCGATCAAAATTTTATCCTTCAAGTCAACACGTGGCCCGTAAATAGACAATTTGGTCAACTGTCTCAGAATTGCACGAAACTTGGGTCACAGGTGTAGAAGCATAAAATATGCTGGGGAATTATACGCGTATTATACAGTCAAAATTCTCAACATACATGAAGTCCGCATAAAATAGAGCTTCAAGACTGTTTGGCGTAAAATAGGGCTTCAGAGCTGTCTACGTAAAACAACTTCAAGGTTGTTTGACGTAAAATAGGGCTTCAGAGCTGTCCGCGTAAAGAAAAGCTTCAGAGCTGTCCACGTAAAGCAAAGCTTCAGAGTTGTCTGCATAAAATAAAGCTTCAAGGCTGTGTGGCATAAAATATGGCTTCAGAGCTATCCGCATAAAATAGAACTTCAAGGCTGTGTGGCATAAAATAGAGCGTCAAGGTTGTTTCGCGTAAAGCAGAGCTTCAAGGCTGTTTTGGCGTAAAAGGTTGCTATACCTTCCTGCGTAAAGTTTAAAATATGTTTGTTTTTAATACAGCATAAAGTTGTACGAGGAACTCTTCGTATTTCTCGGATGAATTTGTCAGACAAATCAGTGAACCTGATATCTGACAAAAGTATTGCACGATGATCGAGAGGATGACTGTGATGATGATTTTGCACAGAGATCCAGGTTGTCATTTAGCGACATATTCTTGATACAAGTCATTTTTTACGCATTCAAAGAATATGGTACCTATTCTACATTTGACAGAAGTGAGTTTTTACGCTCAAGATAAGACGAAATCAGACGCCACGTCAAAAGGTGTTTCTCGTATAGAGCTCGAGGCATATCTCTGCATTTAATGCACGAGATGGAGGTATATTTCTGCATTTAATGCACGAGATTTTGTTCTATTTTTAAAATGACTGGGAAAGCTAAAACTGTGACTAATACGCTTGCATCACCATCCTTGAATTTTACATCAACCAGGCTATTTTTAACTATAGGAGTACGCCGTATGCTATCTCCTCGAAATACGCCAACTCGACTATATTTGCAAAGGTACGTGATAAGGCTATTTAGCCCAGAATACGCTCAAGACCTCAGTCGTGATGGATAATTGGCTATTTTACGCTGGTTATCTATTATTCTTGAATCATCAACTTTTACGCAGAGTTTGGCCTTTTATGCCAACAAGACAGTTATTTGGCTTTTACGAAAACCATCTTTACGCAGGGGCAGTTACCTACGTGGCTTGTATGCCATGATCTTCGAGAAGCGGTTATACGCGTTACCTTAAAAATTGATATGTGTCATACGCAGATTCAGAAGATAATTTGAACGTGGGTAGCAGTTATCATAATCGCAGCGTAAAGGAAGTCTTCTTCTTTACAATTTGGCCTTTTGTCACGCCCCAGTCCCAAAATACGTAGGACTAGGACACGTAAGCATGCCAGCCGCATGGATATGGCAACTCCAATGTATGGAAACCAAATCTACACGTACGCTGTAATATGAATATCAAATCCACAAGTGGTATAAAACATATGTCACAAGTCACAGGGTATAATCTAAATCTCATCCACCAAAATTATATAGAAATAAATGACCAGTATCTATGAAACTAGATCTCAATAAGGAGTATCTAAGGATGATAGTTGGATGGAGACAAATCCACTACCAACTCGAATGGAGAGGTAAATACAATATAAGTACAACACCACAACACAATATAAGAATACCAGCTATCCATCACAGCTCGAAAAGAAGACATCTTCGGATCACATGTAACCATCCAAATCTGCGCTCCTGCAAATACTCAAGAAAAGATACACCTGGCAGCGGACCAGGTCCTCAGAGGGACGTAACAAGATACAGAAAATACGAGCCAATTTGAATACAGTAAACATGCATATGGTTTGAAAATAAATAAGTACGCTGTACAAGACAATCTATATGAATACAAATGAGGACAACTTTTCGACGTATGGGCAAGGGTAGTCTACTCGATCTAAGCCTCACAACTCACACACCCGTCTAGAACATCAGAAATCGACATACCTCTGGGGTAGCGACCAGCGCGACTCTACAGAAATCGACATACCTCTGGGGTAGCGACCAGCGCGACACACGCCCGTAGTGCGAACTATATACTACGGTTTACCAGAGTGGTTAAAAGCCCATATGCCTAATGATTGTCCTCCCATGATACTAGGTGCCATGTGTGTGTCAACATATCTAATACATAGTAATGACTGAAGAAAAGCTACACATGCAAGATCTATACAGAAATAAAATAAATAAAAAGAAATATAAATAGCATGCAAAGTACTGTAAACAATTTGGCAAGGTATCTTGCCTGGGGTCCTGCTGCTGGTATGAATCAGAGTCCAAGTCACAGTCCAAATAGCCTATGTATTACAAATTTATCACGTCAAAAGATAATTTATTTTAATTTATTTAATTCTAGAATAATTACTCTAAAATCCTATTTTAATCTTATTATTCTGATTTTTATGTTAATTCCTAAATTTTGTCCAAAGAAACTGAATTTTATCAACTCGAGACTCATGGCACATAAATCGAGGCGATCTGTTGACCAAAAAGTCAACCGACACAAACTCAACTTTCATGCATAATTTCCTGTAGATTTCAGCGTCAAAAATATGCTGGAATTTACAGCTCATCCGAATTCAAATTTGTTTGGAAATTATGGCACATACAAATTTTGTATTGTGCACCGATGGTTAAATTTTAACCTAGAAGTTCTACAGAATTAACAGTATATAAATACTTCAAAATAAAATCTGGAAAAAAATATATTTCGATGATCTCGACATTAGCTTTCCGAAACTTTAAACGGTTTGTGATTCTGATTCCTGGTTCTCCCGAAATCGCGAAAACATCGAAACACGTCTATTTTCGGACATGCTGTGCTCTACGAATTTTACAGAATTTAATACTCATAATTTAGAAAAACAATTTATATAATCAGAACTCTAACCTCATTATCGTTCTAACAAAAAAAAATGGAGCGCGTTTGAAGTCCGAAGCTAGGATATATCATCTTTTTAATTCGTCATAACTAGTAGAAAATGAGACTGAATTTATGACGAATTTTGACTATTTTTGGACGAAAAAGAGAGGAATTTGGGAAAGAAAAATATGAAGGATGAGGTATTTATAATGGTGGAGACTACTTAATTAAATACAACTAGGATTGGTTAATTTGGATAGGATTATGATAAATTTAAATAAGGATATGATATACATTAAGTTGCTTTCCTAGTAGGTTCAGGATTTGAATTAATTTAAAGTAGAGTTTGAATCTATCTCAATAATTTATAATCTTGAATATAATTAAATATAATACAAATAATTTATAAAATTTTATTAATATCTATTAACACTAAATTAGCATCTATCTAATATTAAGACTATATATATCCAAATAAATCCTAATTAATTTCAAAAATCTAAAATAACCTAAAAATGATTCTAAATAAATATTTATATAAGTAAATATATTGAGAAATTCATTTGCTAATTAAATAACAGAATACTCTAAAGAAATTCAATATCTATAATAATATAAAATATACATAAAATATCTATTTTGGGTGAGGGGGTTTACAATCTACCCAACTTACAAAAATTTCGTCCTCGAAATTAAAATAGAACATGGTTTCTCTCTATCTAATCTCACTTGATCATAATCTAAAAGAATTTACCTCAAGTTTAATAATGCAATTTATACCCAACTTAGAATTTACCCATCTATCACATAAGGCTCTTACACTAAAGAAAATATTCCTCAATTTATTTTCTCATGTCATTCAATCCTCAAAACTTTAACACCAACTATATCATATGTGATATGCCCTTAATCAATTATGAAAGATAGTCACCAAATAATGTGATTGGCCTATGGGGTATATCTTGTACTATCCGTGTATCACTTATATCCAAGCACGAGATTTCGTCTTTCCGAAACAAGGGAAGACGGAAAGCAACGGAAAAGAGTTCAAGGAGGGGTAATAGAATGGAAGTATGGGAATCAAAGCATTTAAAGAATTCAAATGGGAATTGTCAAGACAATTATGGATTGAAATCTTAATTTGGTAATTTCCTATTCGCATGCTCACATCGGTACAGTTATGTACTTGATATGATATGCTTTGTCGTATCTAGAGGGTAAGTATATTTGTCTACTGGTCCACTATACATCTCAATCCACGTAAAATACTATTACGAAGGGCGAATCAAGCGCATTATGGCTAGCTAGACCATAATACACTGATTTTGATTAGACAATTTGTATTAGTGTGGTTGATCAGGCCCCAATAACACATATGTCATGAACAAGCTCGATATAAGATTAAGCTTGCAAAAACTAGGCTATAATAGCAGCATAATTCAAGGTAGCACAGAAAATATAACGCTGGATTATGATGTGAGAAGTTACAAAATAATTCAAGTTCGCAAAAGCAAAAACAACATAAGCAATAATAATAAAAGACTCTACAATCTCTACAGTTATCATACAACCTCCTTATCTAAGTCGCTAGTCGACCAAATAGGACAAGGACCTTTAAATTCTATGGTCTGAATAAACACTGTCGTCTTTTGCTAGCATGCGATAATTATCATTCGGTTACACTTTAATTAATAGGTCAAAAGACTATGTGATACTAGGTGTCAAACATTATGGTAAAACTTCTAACTAACTCTAGTAGTGTCTATACTACTCTCAAGTCTTCTTAATACATCAAGGGGTAATGGTATAACAATCTAAAGATAAGGAATTCTAGGTTCACTAGATATTCTAAACTTAGTGGTGTGTCTATATTCTCGTTGTATTCTTAATAGGTGTGCTACTCTAATTATCATCCTAATAACAGGGGTTCCTATATTCTAGCAGAAGACTATACTCAAGGAACTATTAGGGAAGCACATGAATCAAGCAGGATACAATTGTTCAAAATAGAACAGATAGGAGGAGATGAATCACAGTTAATTGTGGATGAGATCCTATACTCTAGTCCTAGGTGCAGGCTTGTTCGGTACAGTAACGTAACCGAGACAATATGTTCTCGACCTGCATGGGCCACCACAAAAACATGTCACGCTCCAGTCCCAAAATACGTAGGACTAGGACACGTAAGCATGCCAGCCGCATGGATATGGCAACTCCAATGTATGAAAACCAAATCCACACGTACGCTGTAATATGAATATCAAATCCACAAGTGGTATAAAATATATGTCACAAGTCACAGGGTATAATCTAAATCTCATCCACCAAAATCATATAGAAATAAATGACCAGTATCTATGAAACTAGATCTCAATAAGGAGTATCTAAGGATGATAGTTGGATGGAGATAAATCCACTACCAACTCGAATGGAGAGGTAAATGCAATATAAGTACAACACCACAACACAATATAAGAATACCAGCTATCCATCACAGCTCGAAAAGAAGACATCCTCGGATCATATATAACCATCCAAATCTGCGCTCCTGTAAATACTCAAGAAAAGATACACCTGGCAGCGGACCAGGTCCTCAGAGGGACGTAACAAGATACAGAAAATACGAGCCAATTTGAATACAGTAAACATGCATATGGTTTGAAAATAAATAAGTACGCTGTACAAGACAATCTATATGAATGCAAATGAGGATAACTTTTTGACGTATGGGCAAGGGTAGTCTACTCGATCTAAGCCTCATAACTCACACACCCGTCTAGAATATCAGAAATTGACATACCTCTTGGGTAGCGACCAGCGCGACTCTACAGAAATCGACATACCTCTGGGGTAGCGACCAGCACGACACACGCCCGTAGTGCGAACTATATACTATGGTTTACCAGAGTGGTTAAAAGCCCATACGTCTAATGATTGTCCTCCCATGATACTAGGTGCCATGTGTGTGTCAACATATCTAATACATAGTAATGACTGGAGAAAAACTACACATGCAAGAACTATACAGAAATAAAATAAATAAAAAGAAATATAAATAGCATGCAAAGTATTGTAAACAATTTGGCAAGGTATCTTGCCTGGGGTCCTGCTGCTGGTATGAATCAGAGTCCAAGTCACAGTCCAAATAGCCTATGTATTACAAATTTATCACGTCAAAAGATAATTTATTTTAATTTATTTAATTATGGAATAATTACTCTAAAAATCCTATTTTAATCTTATTATTCTGATTTTTATATTAATTCCTAAATTTTGTCCAAAGAAACTGAATTTTATCAACTCGAGACTCATGACACGCAAATCGAGGCGATCTGTTGACCAAAAAGTCAACCGACACAAACTCAACTTTTATGCATAATTTCCTGTAGATTTCAGAGTCAAAAACATGTTGGAATTTACAGCTCGTCCGAATTCAAATTCGTTTGGAAATTATGGCACATACAAATTTTGTATTGTGCACCGATGGTTAAATTCTAACCTAGAAGTTCTACAGAATTAACAGTATATAAATAATTCAAAATAAAATCTGGGAAAAGATATATTTCGATGATCTCGACATTAGCTTTCCGAAACTTTAAACGGTTCATGATTCTGATTCCTGGTTCTCCCGGAATCGCGAAAACATCGAAACACGTCTATTTTCGGACATACTGTGCTGTATAAATTTTACAGAATTTAATACTCATAATTTAGAAAAACAATTTATATAATCAGAAACCTAACCTCATTATCGTTCTAACAAAAAAAACTGGAGCACGTTTGGAGTCCGGAGCTAGGAGATATCGTCTTTTTAATTCGTCATAACTAGTAGAAAATGAGACTGAATTTATGACAAATTTTGACTATTTTTGGACGAAAAAGAGAGGAATTTGGGGAAGAAAAATATGAAGGATGAGGTATTTATAATGGTGGAGACTACTTAATTAAATACAACTAGGATTGGTTAATTTGGATAGGATTATGATGAATTTAAATAAGGATATGATATACATTAAGTTGCTTTCCTAGTAGGTTCAGGATTTGAATTAATTTAAAGTAGAGTTTGAATCTATCTCAATAATTTATAATCTTGAATATAATTAAATATAATATAAATAATTTATAAAATCTTATTAATATCTATTAACACTAAATTAGCATCTATCTAATATTAAGACTATATATATATCCAAATAAATCCTAATTAATTTCAAAAATCTAAAATAACCTAAAAATAATTCTAAATAAATATTTATATAAGTAAATATATCGAGAAATTTATTTGCTAATTAAATAACAGAATACTCTAAAGAAATTTAATATCTATAATAATATAAAATATACACAAAATATCTATTTTGGGTGAGGGGGTTTACACCTTTTACGCCAACAAGACAGTTATTTGGCTTTTACGCCAACCATCTTTACGCAGGGGCAATTACCTACGTGGCTTGCATGCCATGATCTTTGAGAAGCAGTTATACGCATTACCTTATAAAGGGACATGTATCATACGCAGATTTAGAAGACAATTGGAATGTGGGTAGCAGTTGTCACAACCGCAGCATAAAAGATGCAACTTTCTTCATAGTTTGGCCTTTTACGCCAGCAAGACAATTACTTGGCTTTTACGCCAACCTGGCAGTTATTTTTTATTGATCTCTATAAATAGAGACCTCTGGTCACAGGGTAGGGACAATCGGACACGGGCACAAACACAATCAGATCAGAGAGAAAAAGAGAGCACAGACAGAGAGTTTTGGCTGACAACTTTGGCAACAGGAATTTGATCCTACTTGCAACTCTTGAAGCTTCTTCTACAGCACTTCTTCATCATCGTGTGGTCCAAGGAACAAAGTGATCGACCGCAGATCAGACTTCTATAGCAATACTTCCCCATAATTATTTTATTGTACTTAACATCCTCGTATAGGATTAATTGTACTCGTTTCTTGTTTGTAAACAAAGTTTTCGTATAAACCTCTTCATTTGTTTATCTACAAACAAAAATGGTCACTCTGCTGGGGAAGACTTTCTCCTCTGATGAGAAAGCAATTGCTCAACACGATGCTGAATCCATCGGATCGACGAAGAAGACTTTGGTCGTCCAGTTTGACCAATCTGCCTATAAAGACATGCTTCATGCAGGGGGTAGCTCTCATTCCTCCTCTGTCTAGAACAACAGGAAGCTGCGTAAAGTGTGGATTCCTAAGACGTCCTCTACCCTTCCTGCAAGCTCTCACTCACTGATCAACAAAGCTGTGACAACACAGCTAACACGCCCTGTGCGTAAAGGTTTATCTCCCGTCTGTGATGTGGTAGACAAGACTTCTGGCAATGCCTCAGTGCCAATCCAGAAGTCTCAGACGCGCCCTGTGCGTAAAAATTTGTCTCCCGTTTGTAACGTGGTAGACAAGACTTCTGACAATACCTCAGTACCAATCCAGAAGTCTCAAACACGCCCTGTGCGTAAAACTTTGTTTCCCATTTGTAACGTGGTAGACAAGACTTCTGGCAATGCCTCAGTGCCAATCCAGAAGTTTCAAATACGCTATGTGTGTAAAACTTTGTCTTCCATTTGTGACGTGGTAGACAGAATTTCTGATAAGGCCTCAGTGCCAATTCAAAATTTTTAAACACGCCCCACGCGTAAAATTATATCTCCCATCTATGATAAGGCAGATGTACCCTTTGATCACATTAAAGGAAAAAATTGGCGAATCCTTCAACTTCTAAGTTTTTACGCCCACAAAAGAAGAAAGGTCCCAGATTACGCGTGACGTTGAAGGCCGCTTGAGGACTTTTCCTATTTTACGCGAACCTATGCTAAAATCCAAATTATGCCAGGATAGGTCTATCCGCGTAAAGAAGACTCGTTTCACGGGAAGATACGCTTTTCAGACAGATGATGGATCATATGCTACTCACATGGGTGAACTGTTGTATTCCTATGGCAGAAAAAGGGTTATGGTTCCTAATCTCCACATTCCTACTAATATAAAAAGGCAGAATAAGCCCTCTTCTTCTTCTGATAATCTTCCTGATTTGCGTGATTTCTTGATCCAGAAATGCAAAGACAGGGGATCTCCTAATATGTCTATTACACCCCCTAGAGAATATTGTTGTAATAGTCATAAGGTTGTAATTAACTGTTGCTGTTCTAAAGCAAAACGGTCAATTTTTGACCGGTTGAACTATTTTTTGTCACTACAGGAAGAAAAACCAGACAACGACATGTCTAGGGGTAGTCTCCCTCGACAAAATAGAGCAGCATCCAAAGATGGTGGTAGAATTCCCTCTGAGTCCGAAGATGATGCAACTATGACTATCTTCCCTGAGGACCGTACGACTCAGGTATTAGAAGCCCGAAAGCCAAAGTGGACTTTCTCCTTCAATGAGGATGACATCATTGAAATATTCAATATATTGATGAAGGAAAATAAACTTCGGCTACCCAACATCAGATGCCCTAAAAAAGCTGGCAAAGTCGATGACCCAAAATATTGTCTCTTTCATCGGTACATTCATCACCCCACAAAGGCATGCTATGTACTGAAAAGGAAAATCTAGGAGTTGATTGACGCCAAAGTCATCACTTTGCATTTATAAACGAGAAGACGGTCACTGCAAATGGATCTCACTCCAATTTGGCAATTTTCCCCCTCAAGAAGTACAGGATGATGAGTCCCTAAAATCTCCCCAACGGAGCAACCTTCAGGTCTATCCCCACTCAGCAAATCACTCCCCAGTGAATTTTTTGGACATGGGTTCACGTCTATATTATCTCTGAACTATTGTCCAAATATTTTTTCTCCAGCTGAGTTTGCCATGTCCAAGTGACCTCTGAGCAAACCTTCCAGGTTATTTCTATCGATCAGTTCACGTCCATATTACCTCTGAACTACGTCTCTCCACTTTCTCCAGCAGAGTAAATCTATCACCACAAAAAATGGTCACTTCCATATTACCTCTGTCCTATTTTTCTTTATCCCCACAAAGTCATATCTTACCACGTCCACATTACCTCTGAGTAAGATATTTTCAGAACTTTTTTATGTCCATATCACCTATGAGTAAAGTTATGCTCTTCGACTTTCTACTATCACGTTCGCATAACCCCTGGTAGTGCTAGTCATTTCAGCTTATTATCTGTACTTAAGGTACGCCATGGGTAATAAATCCACAACCCAGATGTACAAATCAACTCTTGGTTCTTCATCCCCAGCAAGTGCCTATGTGCAACATTTTCTCCTTAGTTACAAATTCTTGTAAAAATCCATCATCCGTATCCAAGAGTCCCGGATATGCAATGGATGATGGATCCTCAAAATCTCTCCAGCGGAGCAATCCTTAGGTCTACTCGCACATTCCCGCAGTGACTATTCAAACCAATCTTGTTAGACGCTAGCCATGCTCATATTGCCTCTGAGCTATCGTCCCATCAATCTCTCCAGCGAAGCGATCCTTTGGTCTATCTTAATGTTAGGATAAACCACACTCAACAAATCACTCCTCAATGAATTTTTTGGACATTAGTTTACGTCCATATTAGCTCTGAACTGTTGTCATAATATTTCCCTCAGACTGAGTTTGTCATGTCCATATTACCTCTGAGCAAACCTTTCGAGTTTTGGCTATCGATCATCACGTCCATATTACCTCTGATATCGTTTGTCATCCCCACTTATCACCCGTGCTTAAATTTAGGTAAGTCAGCGGTGTTAAGTCCACAAAGCCTAATAGAATGACCATATTACCTCTGATAGGGTTTCATCTCAAACTTATTACTTGCACTCTCGTGCACAAGAAGTAATAAGTCCACAAAAAATCCCCGGTGGGATGCCCGCAATAAAAACGAATAATTCAAGTCCACATTACCTCTCAACAGAGAAAAAGTCAGTTCATGTTCATATTACATCTGAAATATGTCTTTCCACTATCCCCACAGAGTCATATTTTATAAGCGTCCGTATTACCTCTATCAGGACTTGTCTCAAACCTATTACTTGTACTAACGTACGCAAAAAGTAGTGGGTCCACAAAAACTGTCATATCTATATTAGCTCTGTCAGGACTTGTCTCAAACTTATTATTTGCACTCAACATGCGCAACAAATAATAGGTCCACCAAGGATCCTCCAGTGGGATGTCCTCAACAAACACGGTATTGTACTATGTCCATATTACCTCTGGTACGATATCCGAAGTTCACACAAATAATCGTAAATAAATGGGAGGGCCCTTATGTGATTGAAACAACATTTTCAAATGGCGCTTACAGATTAGCCAAGCCTAATGGAGATTTGATAATGCTCCTATCAACGGCAAATTCCTGAAGAAGTATTATGCTTGATCTCCTTTGCTTAACGAAGTATGATGAAGATTTTATTCTGATGATACTACGTACAAGGATTAGCTGAACCATATTCTATCATGGTCATATGACCTCTGAATAGATATGTTTAACTAATTTGAAACTTCAAAACCTATTATGTCCATATTATCTCTGATAGTGTTTTGTATACAAATTTAGTTAGATCATATTCTATCATATTTATATTACCTCTGAATAGATATATTCAGCTAAATCAGTTACCGAAAGTATATCATGTCCATATTACCTCTGATATCACTTTCATCTTAGCCTATCATTTATATTCTAATAATAAGTGATGGGTCCACAAAGTTAGAAAATATATCTTTATTATCTCTGAGAATAACAAATTACAAAAGGAGCAAAAAAGTACATTATTGGGGAGGAGCAGTTAAATCGTGGATCTGTTGCACTAAAGCAGCCATCCTTTCATTCCTGGAGTTTAAAATGTTGGTGCGAGCCAGTTCCAGTCTTGCTTCGTCATTGCTCAAGAGAGATAGTTCAGACAAAGGATCAACAAAACTTGCGTGGATGACACCCACATGTGTCAAGTTCTGTTGAGCTATATTCACTTGGCCCTCCAATACATAATGAACTAGCAATGCTTTGAGATGCCTCTCCCTTGTTTGAGCAAGTTCAGCTTCCAGTTCTTGAACCCTCACTTCATATCCCTCACATTCGGCATGGCACTGAGCTAGCTGAGGAATACTCTCCACCAATATTGCTTACTCTTTCTCCATCTCTTGTTGCTGTTCCTGGATGGATTTGTTTAAAGTTTTAGCCCTCTGAGCAAATTTCGAAGTTAGGGAGTCATACTCAGCCTGAACCAAGTTATTGATGCCGCCTCGGGATAATTGCAAATATTCGTTAATGGTTGTTCTAAACCATTAACCATTTGCTCTAGCGCATTAGCTCTCTCTACGTCATTAAAATTTCTAATTTGTGCTATAGTGAGCTTGGAGGACATCTTCAAAGCATCAAAGCCTAGATTCTTCTCCAGTACCTTGGATATTAGTTCTTTCAAAGTAAGGTAGAATATGCTAGTGTATTATTCAACTAGCATAGCAAAGCTCGAATGGATGCTGGGAGTAGCCGCAATATCAGTGAATCTTCTTTCTGGAATAACTGCAAAAGATGTTGCCACAGTCATTGTTTCAACATATGGCACAACAAAAGAAGAGACACCAACAACAGTTGAAGTTGTTGGCATGCTCGACGAAGGAGGCACAGTCGAGATGGTTGGTTCATCCGCCTCAGATTCTATTTGAACCGCGGCTGACGAGATTATATCTGAGAATGTTACGGATGAAGGATCAACGGTCTCAAGGTATGCTTCTCCAACAGTGGTCGCAGCCATTTCAGTAGCTGGATCTGCAACGAAATCAGAGGTTATTTCAGCTTTGCCCTCCCCAGAAATATCTTCGCCTGAAAATAAGATAAGAGAAAGTTAATATCAATTTGATGTTAAATTTTTCTGAAAAAAGCGTAAAGACAACATTTACCCATGTCCGATGGTATGTATATTGCGTCTGCAGCCTGTATAGCTAAATCATTTCTTAATGATGCTAAACAAGCTGTCATACCTGGAGAGGAGGGTACACCAACTGACGCTTGTGGTTCGTCATCCCAGTCATCACCCAGATTTACTCGAGGTTCATCGTATGGAATCTCGCTTGAAATACTTACAGATAAAGGAGGGGCTAGTCCCATTATTTGTCTTGTAAAAGGTATAGGGATTATTAGTGAGCTCCGCCTCGAAGGCGATATAGAAGCATCACCAGTAACGATGGTAGATGTAATCGTGGCAGCAGTCGCGAGCAAAGAATCTCCAGCACTTTCAGTTGGGACTGTGGAGGCTCCTTCTTTAAAAGGTGAAGGATCCCTAAATAAAGAATCATCCCTAACAGGGAAAATAATAGGTTTACTCCTGGAAGAGGCCCTATTGGTGGAAGTCCTTTTAGGACCTTTTGTAGTCTTCTTCTTTTTACGAGGGGAAGGCTCTTTCTGAGTAGAAGCCTTTCGTTTATTGGAAATTATGAGAGGCTCTGCTGGTAGAGCTATTAGGCCTCTCGGTAAAATCAATAGATAATTATCTGCACCGGTAATTTTATCACCTTCATCAGAGGAGACAGATGGTATCTCCTCTCTTCCAGTGGACTTATGGGAGGGCATTCTGAAACTTTCATATACATCAAAATCATGATGGAAAGTATTGATTGACACATAAAACTGTGCATATGAATGAAGAATACGCAATTCCATGGAGAGAGAAGTCGCGGGTACAGCAAAGGTTGCTTCAGTACAACCCATGAGGAAATAACGCCATCCTCTAGCTCCATCAATAAGCCCACTTTTGAATTTAAAGCTGGTGATAGAATTTTCCACGTGCAACTGGTCATATCTAAATTGCCTGGCAAAACGGCTAGGCAGATAAGGTTCTAGGTAGCAGTGATCCTCACTTCTATACAGCAGGTGGGAAGGTCTAATACAGAACAACTAGTAAAAGGCTTCAGGAGAAAGAATAGACTTCCCCTGACCTATATCATGGAGTTTAGCCCCCTGCTGATTGATATGTATGGGGGGAACGGTGTAGAAGAATTTATAACTATGGGCAAAATTCAGTGCTAGTCGACAATCTATGACGCTAGTCACATTCCAAGAAGAATTCTTGTAATTCAACAAGAAGTTATTGCCCGAACCACTAGCGGATCCGGGAGACATCACTCTGGTGTTATGAAAGATTAACCATCCCATCAGATATAAGAATGGTAATTCTATTCTGGGATATCCTTCACGCAGAGTGGTATCAGCCAGCAGCCCATCAGTAATAGCCCCCAGGCCAGCTTGTATCCTGCATACCATGGCAGGAAGTAGGCCCAATCTTGCCCCAAATACCAAATGCACTGCGGGCCATAGGGTGTTGCAATAAATACGATCTGCAGACGCGATGCCAGGCACCACCCATCGGCGTATCCAAATAGAAAGGAATCCAGCCAGTTGAGCTTCTTTTGACAAAGGCTTTCGGTAATGCCTTATATAACTGTAGGCTTTGGTCCCTGCAGGATAACTACCTATCTCTTCATTAAGAACACAATCTGAAGCCTCTGCATCTTCAATAAGGTCATCAATTGTGTTGGCATTAAGAATGCTCAGAGGGTTAAAGGTTTGTCTTTGCTATCTACAACCTTGTCCTGCTTGGCATTCCTAGCCTAATGGAAGAAAAGGTAAGATACCCATTTGTTAATATGGGCTAAATCAGAAGGCTCTCTGTAAAAAGTGGTGCATGCAAGATAGTGGCTCATCAGTTCTTGGTATACAACCACTACCCGAGGGTTAGTATCCTTCAACCCTCTGTTGGTGGGGACGTATTCTTCATAAGGAATGTCTCCTATTGGTAGCTTTGAGATATCTGCCATCTCATAAAGTACTAGGCCCAACTCACCTATTGGAGTAGCAAAAGTCCCAGTGAACGAGTTATATCGCTCCATCAAAGCTAAGAACAAGTTTGTGTTGATAGGCAGTCTAACATTACTAGCACTGACAGCCTCAAATAAGTTAATACGTTCTAGCTCCATTTGAAAGTGCTTCAGGGCCCATGCAGTTAAACTGGCCCATCGAAGGTTGTGGGGGTTAAGACATCCACTGGTGCGAGGGTTAACCCTGGGATATACTCCTCCCTGCTCCATGAATTCATTGTAGAAAGTTGCCATTTGAAATGGCTGGATCAAGGAAGAGTCTTTACTAGGGACGCTGCCTGGTAGTAAGCCTCTGAAGGGAATAATAGGACCTGAGGGACTACTTACAAAGGATCCTCGGTTTAATCTTTTCTTATAGAAGATCTTTCTTGGCTGGCCATGAAGATCAGAGGTCAGAGTCTATGCCATCCTTCTGGGATGTGTGGCATGGAAGAAGGCATAAATGGGGTAGTCCCTGAATATCTTTGGCAGATACATAATAGTGCCCTCAACAGAAAATACCCAGTCTTTCTTCTTGAACTTTGTTTGGGATTGCTTATCAATAACATCCCCAAATAAGAAAGCTGGTTTCTTATACTCGGTTCTATCTATGTATTTCAAGGGTTCCCCGCTGATCATACTGAGTAACATTCTTTCTCCTTGGGCCGAGATCAGAATTCCCCTTTCTTGAGGATACTCGTTTTCAGAGATGTAGAAAGTTACATAGGACAAGTCCTCCAAGTAGTTGGAATTTAATATTCCAGCAGCAGAACCCATTACTTCAGCCAGAGGAGGGATCTGTAGGTCCACTGCAAACAAAGCAAGATAATAAGTTAGTTTTTACGCTGGAATTTACTTTCATTACGTAGAATGCAAGGTTTGCAGTATACGCCAAAATTTGACAGTCTGAGTTTTTACGCCAGACTGTAAAATATGGAGTTTTACGCTGGAATTTACTTTCAGTGCGTAAAATGCTAGGTTTGTAGTATACGCCAAAATTTGACAGTCTGAGTTTTTACGCCAGATTGCAAAATATGGAGTTTTACGCTAGAATTTACTTTCAGTGCGTAAAATGCAAGATTTACAGTATACGCCAAAATCTAACAATCTGAGTTTTTACGCTAGACTGCAAAATATGGAGTTTTACGCTAGAAATTACTTTCAGTGCATAAAACGCAAGGTTTGCAGTATACGCCAAAATTTGACAGTCTGAGTTTTTACGCCAGATTATAAAATATGGAGTTTTATGCTGACACATTAAAATGTGGGCGTATTTGCGCATACACATATAACGTGTGCGAAGGGTTTTTATTTCCCTTGAAGTTTTACCTGTGATGCCCGGTGCACAACTAGACGGCAGAGCACTCCGTTCAGAACGAGGCTCGCTTGGCCTAGTAGGAGTCGCTCGTGCTTGAGCAGAGGAGAGAGATGATGAAGTGGCTTGCTTTTCTTTAGCGGCGGAGGTCTGTTTTGGCGCCATAGCGAATCTGAGATTTTTCAGAAAAAGACGAAGGGTTTTTCTCTCTCATGACCTAGGCCTATTTATAGAGTTCAAATGACTCTCCGAATCCTTAACCAAATCTGATTTTTTATCATAGTCAGTTAGGATTTGGGACCACGTCAGCCGATCATTTGAAAAGGAAGACAGATAGTCATGCTGCGTAAAGGATCCATCAGAGCTACGATTTTACGCTCAGAAGCTATAGATCTATAATTTTATGCACAGAGCTACGGATCTATGATTTTTTGCTCAAATGCTACAGATCTATGATTTTACGCGCAGAGCAAGGATCTATGATTTTACGCTCAAATGCTACAGATCTATGATTTTACGCGCAGAACAAGGATCTATGATTTTACGCTTAGATGCTACGGATTTATGATTTTACGCTCAGTTACTACGGATCTATGATTTGACGCTCAGATGCTACGGATCAATGATTTTATGCTCAGAAGCTATAGATCTATGATTTTACGCACAGAGCTACGGATCTAGAATTTTACGCTCAAATGCTACAGATCTATGATTTTACGCGCAGAGCTACGGATCTATGATTTTACACTCAGATGCTACCGATCTATGATTTTACGCTCAGATGCTACGGATCTATGATTTTACGCTCAGATGCTACAGATCTATGATTTTACGCTCAGAAGCTACATATCTATAATTTTACGCGCAGAGCTACGGATCTATGATTTTACGCTCAAATGCTACAGATCTATGATTTTACGCTCAGATGATACAGATCTATAATTTTATGCGGGACAGATCAGTTAGCAGAATATGCGTATATCTTGATAAATTGAGTTTTACGCTCAAAACCAGTTACAAGAGTTTACGCAAAAAATGCTCTTTTTATCAGTGTTTGCAAACATATGACGATTATTCAGTAACTTCTCTTCTTCTTTAGTCGAGAGGACTTCATCAGACGAAGGGCCAAAGAGTTCGTTGAAAATCTCTATCTTCATTAGAGATAACTTTTCTTCCTTGGCCATTGATTGTTCATTCGAAGTTTGGCCAGAATCTTTTACATCTAATTCAGGGATGGCCTATTCGGCGGACATTTCTTGCCCTGTCTCGAGAATGTTTCGAGAAGCCATTGTTTTAAAGATGATATTATGAACAGATATTCTTTGGAGAAATGATGGTTCAAAATTCTATGTGACTCCTCGTCAAAAACAATATGACAATTGAATTTTTAAGACAATTTAATGCTAAAGAGTTTTTACGCATCTTTCTTTATACGTAAAAGTTGGAACATGACTGGATGCATATTTATCAAAGTCTGCATAAAAATTACTCAAGCGTGTTGAAGCTACGTATTACCAGACTTTCTCACAGCAATATGGCAAATCAATAGTGCGTAAAAGAAGACAAGTTTATTAATCATGATTACATATGATAGAAATCCATTTTTTACAAAAGATTTTTCATTAATATTCAAGATCACGATTACATATGACGGGAATCTATTACGCTAGGTTCTCGTCTGATGGAGATCTTTATTTCTTCTTCTACAGCACTTCTTCAGCTCCTATACGCCGGGTGCCAAGAAAATGATTAATGGCGGGAGAATACAGAATTGGGCCTGTTTTATTCAAGCCCACCCCTCATACGTCATCGACGGCCATGCTTAGAATTATGATTGGGATTCAGACCCAACACAATACTGGAAGACACGGCCAAGCTGCACCCCAGGATCCAGCTTCATAATAGGGGAAAATACAGCTAGCAAGCTGTGTGGCCTAATACGACCCTTCCTCTCTCTTTGACGAATTGCCATATAAAATCGCTGATTATCTCGAGCAAAGGAAGCTATGATATCCTTTCATGATCCATTATTGCAGAGAATATTTGCTCGTAGACGTCTCTTTTTTCGGCTCCTTACATGCTGGAAGAGCATAATCTTTTTCTTTCTCAGTTCAACCCAATGAATCTCAGCAGCCATCTTTGTGGTAAAGGAAGTATGGAAAATTAAGTTTATTTGCTTGCCCTTATATAGGCAGAAGAGAACATACAAGTTCCAACAACTTCTTAAATATAGTCGAAAAACTAGCCTTGAAGAACGAGTCAAATTTGACCATTTCATGCTTTATTCAAAGTATTTCAAATTATGAGGAATTTGAAAACTTTGAAGGGGGTCTTGTAGAAGCATGAAATATGCTAGGGAATTGTACGCATATTATAAAGTAAAAACCCCCAACATACATGAAGTCAACGTAAAATAGAGCTTCAAGATTATTTGACATAAAATAGGGCTTTAGAGCTGTCTGCGTAAAACAACTTCAAGGTTGTTTGGCATAAAGTAGGGCTTCAGAGCTGTCCGCGTAAAACAAAGCTTCAGAGCTGTCCGCGTAAAGCAAAGCTTCAGAGCTATCCGCGTAAAACAAAGCTTCAAGCCTGTGTGGCAAAAATATGGCTTCAGAGCTATCCGTGTAAAACAGAGCTTCAAGGCTGTGTGGCGTAAAATAGAGCGTCAAGGCTGTTCCGCGTAAAGCAGAACTTCAAGGCTGTTTTGGCGTAAAAGGTTGCTATACCTTCCTGCGTAAAGTTTAAAATACGTTTATTTTTAATGCAACGTAAAGTTGTACGAGGAACACTTCGCATTCCTCGGATGAATTTGTCAGACAAATCAGTGAACCTGACATCTGACAAAAGTACTGCACGATGATCGAGAGGATGACTGTGATGATAATTTTGCACAGAGACCCAGGTTATCATTTAGCAACATATTCTTGATACAAGTCATTTTTTATGCATTCAAAGAATACGCTACCTATTCTACATTTGACAGAAGTGAGTTTTTATGCTCAAGATAAGACGAAATCAGATGCCACGTCAAAAGTTGTTTCTCGTACAGAGCTCGAGGCATATCTCTGCATTTAATGCAAGAGATGGAGGCATATCTCTGCATTTAATGCACGAGATTTTGTTCTGTTTTTAAAATGACTGGGAAAGCTAAAACGGTGACTAATACGCTCACATCACCATCCTTGTATTTTACGCCAACCAGGCTATTTTCAACTATAGGAGTACGCCGTATGCTATCTCCTCGAAATACGCCAACTCGACTATATTTGCAAAGGTACGTGATAAGTCTATTTAGCCTAGAATACGCTCAAGACCTCAGTCGTGATGGATAATTGGCTATTTTACGCTGGTTATCTATTATTCATGAATCATCAAGTTTTATGCAGAGTTTGGCCTTTTACGCCAACAAGACAGTTATTTGGCTTTTACGCCAACCATCTTTAAGCAGGGGCAGTTACCTACGTGGCTTGCATGCCATGATCTTCGAGAAGTGGTTATACGCATTACCTTAAAAAGGGATACGTGTCATACGCAGATTCAGAAGATTATTTGAACGTGGGTAGCAGTTATCATAACCGCAGCGTAAAGAAAGTCTTCTTCTTCTTCTTCTTCACAATTTGGCCTTTTACGCCAACAAGACAGTTATTTGGCTTTTAGGTCCACCATCTTTACGCAGGGGCAGTTACCTACGTGGCTTGCATGCCATGATCTTCGAGAAGCGGTTATATGCGTTACCTTATAAAGAGATACACATATTCAGAAGACAATTGGAATGTGGGTAGCAGTTGTCATAATCACAGCGTAAAAGATGCAACTTTCTTTACAGTTTGGCTTTTTACGCCAAAAAGATAGTTACTTGGTTTTTACGCCAACCTGGCAGTTATTTTTGATTGATCTCTATAAATAGAGACCCCTGGTCACAGGGTAGGGACAATCGGACACGGGCACAAACACAATCAGATTAGAGAGAAAAAGAGAGCACAGACAGAGGGTTTTGACTGACAACTTTGGCAACATGAATTCGATCCTACTTGCAACTCTTGAAGCTTCTTCTACAATACTTCTTCATCATCGTGTAGTCCAAGGAACAAAGTGATCAACCGCAGATCAGACTTCTATAGCAATACTTCCCCAGAATTATTTTATTGTACTTAATATCCTCGTATAGGATTAATTGTACTTTTCTCTTTTCTTGTTTGTAAACAAAAAGGTTTTGTATAAACCTTCTTTATTTTGTTTATTCAAACAACAGGACCAACGTGATACCACAAATCCAATGGCACAAGTTTTGTCATGTTTCGACGAGCATACACAAAGTAGGATATTTATTTACAAAAGTCTCGATACGGAAATTTTTTATGATACGGGTTAATTTCGACGCACACACACGTCCAAATCAGTCCACAAAAGTCCATACGTCCAAATATACCATACACGTCTTTCGATGCAATTGGTATATGACGAGGTAGCTTTGTTTGGCTGGGCGCATTCCATAGCGCAAGTTTTCGGGTTCAAAAAATATGGTTTTTAGTTAGGTTTTAAAAAGTTAAATTTAAGAATTAAAGCAAACTAAATAAAACTAAAAGAACAGATTTAATGTTGGTTATAATGTGAATAAGTCTTTTCAATTATATTTTAAAAATATTAAACGGGTTGATAGAAAATTGGACATGAACAGGGGCGGATGGATTGAATTTCTGAATTATTTTCAAACAGTTTTTCGACCAACTTTCGGTCGATTTTTCGATCAATCCGGGGCCCCAAAATCCGTTCTACTTAAAAATATTCCTAGGGGGTCAGGTTGTGAGTGTATAGGAAAAATCGTTCGTAAAAAGATACGGAGATGAGAAAGATAAATACCTGTGAAATAGGGATCAGAGGGGATTGTTGCATGCGTGCGCGGGGGGACGGTATTGTCGGCGGTCGACCGGCAGTTGCAAGCGGCCAGCGGCGGTCAGAGGGGGTCGGGTGTCTGCGCTGGAGGTCAGGCAGGGGTAGAGCTTGGGTTTGGATATAGTTTTATGCAATTAGATTAAAGTTAGGATTAAGTTATGAAGTATATATATATACAAAAGGAGAGGAGCATACGGGTCGAGCGGGTTGGTGGTTCTGTAGGTTAGGTTTTTTTCTTTTTCTTATTCTTTTTATTTAATTAATACTTTCTTTATTTATATTACTTTTTATTTTATATAATCTTTTTAACAACTAACTTATTTATTATTATACTTTACTTTACTTTACTTTATTTATTATTAACACTAGAATTATTATTATTATTATTCTATAATACCAAAATTATTTTATTTATTACGAGAAATGCCAATTTCTAATATACTAATGTAGTAGGGGTCACCCTCACGTATCACTATTCCTAAAAAACTGCATATTTATATATACATATATTATTTTATTAATTTAAAATTTTAGGATGGTTACATTCTACCCCACTTAAAGAAATTTTGGCCTCGAAATTAAAACTAACCCATGGAAGGAAATAAAAATTATGCGGTATAAAAAGAACCAAGTAAATCATACCTTGCTCTTGGAACAGATGCAAAAAATATTTGCGTATATCATCCTCACGCTCCCAAGTGGATTCTCCTGGCGAGTGATGCCTCCATGCCACGCGGACCAAGGAAATAGACTGATTCCTCAATACCTTCTCTCGATGATCAAGAATCTCCAAGGGTTGCTCTTAGTATGACAAGCTTGGCCCAATGATGATCTTGTAGTGGTCAAGAATATGATTTCTATCTGCCATATATCGCCTGAGTTATAATACGTGGAATACATCATGCACTCCCTCGAGTGAAGGTGGTAGTGCCAGTTGATATGCCACTTCTCCTACTCGCTCTAACACGTCAAATGGTCCAATATACCTTGGATTCAACATGCCACATCCTCCAAAGCGAATAGTGCCTCTAGTAGGTTATATCCTCAAGAAGATATGATCGCATTCCTTAAACTCCAAGGGACGACAGTGAAGATCTGCCCACTGTTTATGTTTGTCTTGCGCTGCTCGCAAGTGCCCTTGTATATTCTTCACTGTCTGTACAGTGCCGCTACCAACTCTGTTTCCAATATCTGATGTTCTTCAACGTCACTCCAACACACGTAAGACCTATAATTTCTTCCATAAAATGCTTCAAACGGAGCAATCTAGATGCTCGCTTGATAGCTATTGTTGTAAGAAAATTCTATAAGATTTAGGTGGTCCTCCCATGATCCTCCAAATTCTAACATGAAAGACCTCAACATATCCTCCAATGTCTGAATAGTATGCTCTGATTGCCTATCTATCTGCAGGTGATAAGATATACTGAACTTCAGACAAGTCCTAAGACTCTCCTGCATGCTTCTCCAAAAGTGAGATATAAAATACGAATCCCTATTTGACACAAAACTAACCGGAATGCCGTGCAATCTCACGATCTGCCTCATCTATAAGTCAACCAAAGTTTATGTAGACTGGCCAACTCAAAAAGGCAAGAAATACGTGGACTTGGTGAGTCAATCTACGATTATCCAAATAGCATCTCGCCCACTTCGATTCGTCGGGAAACCCGTGACGAACTCCATAGTGATGTGCTCCCACATCCACACTATCAAAAGTAGTTGCAGTAGCCCTGCTATCCTCTGATGTTTAGTCTTGACCTGCTGACATACTAGACATTTGGCCATAAAGCAAGCTATCTCCCTTTTCATCCCATGTAATCAAAAGTGCTGTCGTAAGTCATGGTACATCTTTGTGCCTCTAGGATAAATAGAATATATCGAATTATGAGCTTCTGCCATCAGCTCCTGTTGAATCTCTTCATTGGGAACATATAGACGATCACCACATTGTAATATCTCGTCACCCTGAATGCGCAATTCTGTCTGCTCTCTAGTCTCCGTCCTCTCTCTCAACCTACTAAATCTGGCATCCGTAGGCAAAGCTGCCTTGATCCTCTCTACTATTGATGACTGTACTTGCAAGTTGGCTAGTGTCCCGTCTGCTCCGGGTAATAAATTTTTTATGCCAAGCTCTTACAAGTCCTCTAGTAACTCCCGTTGTGTCATCAAGAAGTATGCTGAAGGATTTTGGCTTAACACGTTCGCTACTACGTTAACCTTGACTGGGTGGTAATATAGCTCTATCTCGAAGTCCTTCATCAACTCAAGCCACCGGCGTTACCTCATATTCAGCTCCTTCTGTGTGAATATACTTGAGGCTTTTGTGGTCGGTATAGATCTCTACTCGTTCCCCATATAAGTAATGTCTCTATTACTTCAGAGCAAAAACAACGTCTGTAAGCTCCAAGTCATGAGTTGAATAATTCTTCTCATGTACTCGCAACTCTCTAAATACATATGCAATCACCTTGCCATGCTGCATCAATACACATCCCAAGCCTTTTCCTATTGCATCGCTGTAAATCATATAACCTCCTAATCCTGATGGATTAGTCAATACTGGCATTATGGTCAGTCGATTCTTTAACTCCTCAAAAATGGCTTGACACTCATTAATCTATATGAATTCTTGGTCCTTGCACGTTGACCGAGTCATAGGCACTGTTAGCCTTGAGAAGTTTTCCATGAACCGTCGGTAATATCCAGTAAGTCCAAGGAAACTCCTCATCTCCGATGCTGATTTAGGAATGGGCGATATCTCAACTACCGAGATTTTCTCTGATTCAACAAAAATACCATCTTCCGTGATGACATGTCCAAGAAAAGTGACCATGTCCAAGAAGAACTCACATTTACTGATCTTCGTATATAACTACTTTCTCCACAAGGTCTCTAGGATAACCCGCAGATGCTTCTCTTCTCCTCGTGGCTCTTCGAATAGACAAGTATGTCATCTATGCAGACAACTATGAACTGGTCCAAATACTGATGGAAGACTTGATTCATCAAGTCCCTAAAGACAGCTGGAGCATTGGTCAATGCAAATGGCATGACCAAAAACTCGTAGTGTTCATATCTTGTCCCAAATACGGTCTTCGGAATGTCCTACTCCCGCACCTTCACCTGGTGATATCCCGATCTCTAGTCTATCTTCGAGAACACCTTGGCTCTACTTAGATGATCAAATAACATTACTAAAAATTGTAGGATTAGCGATATTTTTAGAGACGTCAATGTAAAACATCGCTAATATTAAATATATCTGCGACTCCAAAGATTAACGTTGCTATAAGTCACTGTTTGGCGACATATAACGACATTTAGCTACTGTAATTCAGTTTTTTAAAAGAATAGTCACTATAAGTTTATTTAAGGTCGCTAAACATCGCTGAGTTATATGATTTAGCGACGTTTAGCGACGTATTTAGCGACGTTAATCTTTTAGATATTTAGCGACGTCTATGATGTCGCTAAATATTTCTATTAGCGACGTCATAAGTTAGCGTCACTAAACATCGCTAATTTATTTCATTTAGGGTTGACGAATTTCTCTTCCCCCGATTTCCTTCGATTCTGTCCTAAATTCGAAACCCTCCTTCGTCTGCTCCTCGGCTCCCTTTCTCCCTCTGGCGTCCCCTCCTCTCTCCCAGCGCCCCACCTCAGCGACTCCCCTCCGGTGGCCTCCTCCCCCCTGCCTCCGGCATTCCGCTCCTCCCTCCGTCAGCCCCTCCTCCCTCCAGCGACTTCTCCTCCCTCCGGCATTCTTCTCTCTCCAGCTCCCCTCCTCCTCACTCGGTGAGCTCCTCTCTCAGTCTCCTTTCTCTGTCTCTCTCTCTAGCATGACACAATACGACAAGATACGATACGATATGACACAAAGTAACCCTAACCCTCACTCAAACACACACACACACACATGCGGACACACTAACATATGCGGATACTAACCCTAATACTGACACAGACACTCACAAATGATAAGATATGACATAGATATGACATGGGATATGACACAGACACATACACTAACATGACACAAAATATGACACAGATCCTAACCCTATCTCTCTTCTAGTTAGTTGCCTGAGTTTAGATGCAACCTTGGGTATCTGTATCGTATATAATATAATGCAGATCTCGAATCAAGAAGAGTCGTATACATAGACACGGGAATGACTCTTCAAAGCCGAGATACAATATGGTATTGGCTTCTTCTAGAACTCGTATCCAACTTGGGCTGATGCTTCTTCCTGCATGAGCAGTTGCATTGGCTGCTGCAGACTGCTAAACCTGTTGTTGAAGGTTCTGCAGTGCACTGGCTCTGCTGCTACTTGCTGAGTTTACTTGTTGTTGTGCATCCTTTCTGCTGTGCACTATACAGTGTTGCTGCACCCTGATTCCTCACTGCTGCACTGTGTAGTACAACTAGCTGCTACTGCTATAAACTACTGTATGCTTTCCCTTATACTGTGGTAGCACAGAGCTACACACTTCTCAGTTGTGCTCCACCTTGCTATGCTAGCATAGAGCTGGCACATTGCTCTCCCTTCAGTTGATCACTGAAAACTGTGAACTGCTCTCCCTAGTGACCTGAGCTCACTCAATCACTCAAACAACCATATACATACACACACATACATAGGACATTGTGTATCAAGTTAGAGCAGTTCTTACCTTCATCTAAAAAATCATACTGTATTTAACGATTTATAGGACACATACTGTCATTTTTGCAGAAGTATCTAGAAATGGATATGAATTACTATCTATATCATCGTTCGTGGATGTACAACCTTCATCCTGATGACATATACGGTATGCGAGAATAATTTATTGAGGGTGTATAGCAGTTCCGACAGTTCGCCAAGGCGTTCTATGAGTACATGGATGGTACCAAAATTAAGTGTCCGTGTGTGAGATATCGTAACTTAAAATATCATCCAGAAGTGGAAGTCATATATCATTGTACTCTAAGGGTTTTATACCGAATTACTATCAGTGGATCGCGCACGAAGAACTTCTGTCTTTACCATCAGAGTCAAAGCCTTCTGTGGAGCCGTATATGGATGTCCATGACCACGCTGCTTATGACGACGGGTGGGTGAACATGGTTTTTGATGCAGCGGGGCCTAGTTTTAATTTGGACAATCATAATACAGCTGAGGAGGCACCAAATGTCGATGCTGCAAAGTTTATGGAGTTGCTAGAGAATGCAAGGACTCTATTATATCCTAGTTGTAAGGAACATTCACCATTGGAGGTGGTTACAAGATTATTGAGCATCAAGTTCAATTTTAACATGTCACAATAATGCTATAACCGACTGATGGATTTAATTATAGAGATCTTGCCCGAGGGTGCAAAGTTGCCTAAAGACTACTACAAATCTAAGAGGATGGTGAGATTGCTCTGGATGGGATACGAGAAAATTGATGCATATCGCAATGAGTGTATGTTGTACTATAAAGACGACAATGATGAAGATGTGTGCAGATTCTGTGGTGCTGATCGCTACAAGGCCACTAGTAGAGGAAAGTCTGTCGATGCAAGGAAGCCTACCGATTCAATGTACTACTTGCCTTTGACGTCGCGGTTGCAGAGGTTGTTTGTGGTTAAGGAGACTGCAGAAAACATGAGTTGGCACAGGCAAAAACAGATCGAAGGAGTATTGGATCATCCATCCGATGGAGAAGTATGGAAGCACTTTGATCGAGAGTATCCAAATTTTGCTTCGGATCCGCAAAATGTCAGATTGGGTCTCTCCTCTGACGGTTTTACCCCACTAGGACTTTCGGGCTCCCAATATTCATGTTGGCCTGTGATCGTCAGTCCGAACAATCTATTGCCTTGGATGCGCATGATGACTCCGTATATGTTCCTAACCGTTATTATCCCGGGTTTGAACAATCCAAAGAGGAACATCGATGTGTATTTACAGCCTTTGATAGATGAGTTGAATCAGCTGTTGGAAGTAGGTGCCAACACATACGATGTTTCTATAAAGCAGAATTTTTAGATGAGGGCAACAATTATGTGGACCATCAACAACTTTTTGGCCTATGGAATGTTATCGAGATGGAGCACTCATGGTCGTCTCTCATATCTGTATTGCATGGACCGTACTAAGGCTTTCCGTTTGAAACACGGAGGCAAATCGTGCTTCTTCGATTGTCATCGACAATTTCTGCCGAAGGATCATCCATACCTGAGGAACATGAATGCTTTTCTTGTGGGCGTGGTGGAGAAGGCCAATCCACTGCCAAGGTGGCCCGAATACATGATATGAAAAGAGGTAAAAGATTTACCAAGTGCTATCGAACAGCCTGCTAAGGGGTACAAGTGTGACAGATTTGGTCGCACCCATAATTGGACGAAGAGGAGTATATTCTGGGATCTGCCATATTGGAGCACTAATCTGATCAGACATAACCTCATGTATATCGAGAAGAATATGTTTGATAAAATAATTAATACTGTAATGGAGGTAAAGGGAAAGACGAAAGATAATCCGAAGGCCAGGTTAGACTTAGAAAAAAATATGTAGACGTCCTGCATTGAATTTGATAGAGGAGGGGAATGGAAAGTTAAAGCAGCCTAAGTCAGTTTTTTCACCAGAGAAAGAGAATAAAGGGAGACTTTGTAGGTAGATTCAGGGTCTAAAGTTTTCAGACAGGTATGTGTCGAACTTGAAAAGATGCGTCGACCTCAAGGAGGACAAACTGGCGGGTATGAAGAGCCACGATTATCACGTATTTATGGAGAGGTTAATTTCGATTGTATTTTAGAAATTCTTATTGCAGGTCATTTGGGATCCACTGACAGAGCTCAGGATATTCTTCAGAGAACTTTGTTCTACTAAGTTGCTCGTCGATCGTCTAGAAAAGTTAGAGAAGGACATTGCGGTAACACTATGGAAGCTCGAGAAGGTGTTTTCTCCTGGATTTTTTGACTCTATGGAGCATTTTCCAATTCATCTTTCCTATGAGGCACGTATTGGTGGTCCTGTCGGTTATCGATGGATGTACCCTTTCGAGCGGCATCTGAATCACCTAAAAAAAAGGGGAAAAATAAGGCACGGGTTGAGGGCTCTATTTATGAAGCTTATGTTCTCGAGAAGATTACAAACTTTTGCTCGACGTATTTCAAACCTCATGTTGCTACTAATAGAACGAGAGATTCGAGAAATGACGGCGGATATCAGGAATCTAATGATGCAATACTCAACGTATTCAATACGTCCGGAAAGCCTTCGAAGAAAATAAAGAAGTGATATTTAAATGACAATGAGCTAAGGGTTGCTCAGTTGTATATATTACTCAATTACGATAAGGATAAAGTGGAGAAGCTAGAGGGATAAGTAATTAATACGCCCACGTTTACATCATCTCAATATAATAGTATAAGCTACTATTATGCTGCTAATCAGCGGTTGCTTCATTATTTTTCAGCACATATAATAATGAGTTGAGGTCGGTTAGACACTACATAACATGACGAAGAAGTAGAACAAGAAATGAGATACCATTTTCCTTCTTGGTTGAGCGTATATGTAAGGAGCTTGGTAATTACTTTTTCTTTCTGCACTTGCACAATAAATAACTTACTATCGCTACTTTGGTATTTAGGTCGATCGTCTAATAACACCCGAGACTGAATCTATTAGAACTCTAGCCAAGGAAACAATTACTGCCGTTAAAATAAGGCCAAGTTTCTGTGTGAATGGGTTTAGGTTCAAGTCAATAAATGCTCCTATCAGAGACAGCTTTCTGGATCTTGATTCCACGAAAAATAGTTGTTTGTGTATCAAATCTTCGAACTACAAAGACGTCAATCCAGGCAATGATTTCTTTGGCATCTTACGAGAGATTGTGGAGTTAACATATAATTATGGCACATAACCTGCTAAGATCATGCTATTCAAGTGTGAATGGTTTGATCCGATTTAAGATCAAGGTTGGAAAATTGACAAGCATGGCCTTGTGGATATAAACTACAAGTATATATATCAAGCCTATGAACCATTTGTCCTATCAAGTCAGGCTCAGCTCGTATACTTCACAACTTGTAAACCCCCTCGACAAATGAAGAATTTATTTAAATTGAGGAACAACCACAACCCAAATCCTAAGTACCCAAATTAGGGTATCAGTCTACACCAAGCCTGCTATGCCACGACTCTTGTGTACCACCCAAAAATCTAGTTCTATATATTTTTGTCGCATTAGGAATTACCTTGTTCAATTATTAAAATTAATTTAAATTATAGGCCAATTCCACCTAAAGTAGGACCTAGCCCAGCCCACGTGCCCTCTATCATGTGGACCAGCCCATTTCCATGAGTCCTGACCAGCCCAAGCCTCAAGACCAGCCCACAAACTTCACATATAAAGATACATATTCAACCTCAAAACCCAAAGTAATTACTATTCATTTATCTCCTCCAAAACCCTAGTCGATATCCCTACACTCCCACTCCCACCCCCCACTCCCATCGCCGACCGCCTGTGCATCCGCCCACTACCGCCTGTGCATCTGCCCCCAACCGCCTGTGCATCTGCCCCCGACCGCCTGTGCATCCGCCCACAACCGCCTGTGAATCCGCCCCCAACTGCCTGTGCATCCGCCCCCGACCGCCTGTGCACCCTTCCCGATCGCCCCGACCGCCTGTGCACCCTTCCCGACCACCCATGACTGCGGCAGACCAACCCCGACCCCCACGGCTGGACCTCCATCCAGGTGCTGCGACCCCTGCCATTCTGTTGTTGCTGCTGCCGGAGTTGCCGTACGACGCCGGAGCTACCGCCGAAGGCTGACGACGACTGGACAGCACCCTCGACTACGACTGGTAAATACCCCTACTTCGTTGTATGATGTATAAATTATAACAACCGCATCATCGTGTCGGATGACGACACAATTAAGGTACCGTAAACCATGGGTATTAGTATGAATGTGTAAATAGATTTTATGGGGTCTATGACTATTAATTATCTTGACCAAACGACCTGTGCAGAGAACTTGCGTTCCACCTGAAAGCATAGTTGTAGACTTAGTATAAAATGCAAGGAGAATAATGTAGTATAATTTAACAGGACGTAGTGTAGTTTCGTGAAACCATAAATGAGTGTTATTAACGTGAGTTGCACAGTGACAGAGGACAGGGCATGCTTGCATCTTAGCTACGTGCACACGCGACCCTGTAGTCTATCCACCGTAAACTTGCGTCAATACCTAAAGGCAATATCTTAGTCATGTATGTATTATTTAGTGTCTGATGCTTGATTGCTATATTATATTATGTTTAGGATCATTGGATCAGCCAGGAGACACTGCAGGATCTGACTTTTGGCATTCACAGCTCGAGGACTCAGGCAAGATACCTTGCCATATTTACTGTTTAAATTAATGCTATAAATGTTGTATGATATATTATTGTTCTATTTTATATGACTGTGTACGTCCGATATTGATTCGGGTGCTATCGACGGATACGTCGATGATTTAGTATACTTGACCTAGTCACTAGCAGACTCACCCCATGGAAAGATATATTGATATCTTTCGAGACCTGATACTCTTATACGTTTCACAGTGACATTTATATTGGGATGCGGGTCCGCGTATTCGACTAGCTATCGGTGCGTGTGACATGCATCACGGTTAGTACGTAATTCAGGTTTATGTTTTATGTTAGTAGAGACTGGCACATAGATACGTGGTATGCACATCGAGTATTCGATTTGCATATTTACATTGGGAGGGAAGGACCACTAGTAGGCATATGGGATACACCCATTGGAATCCGTAGTATCCGGAGGAGCCACGGATCCAATGATTTCCTTTATTCAGATTCCCCGTTCTTCGGAGCGGTATAGACATTATATTATTCAGATTCCCCGTTCTTCAGAGCGGTATGGACGTTATGCCTACACCTACTCATACGTACCAAATTTGTTCTCACATTGCATACACTTAGATGGTTAGCACACCCTTTATTGCATTTACTTTATTCAGTATTTATATATGGCATGTTTCTATGTATCTTGTTACGTCCCTCAGAGGACCTGGTACCTTTCTAGATTTGGACGAGGCTTTCCACCCCACAGTATACGGACACGGACAGGAGACGAGGTTCGCTACCGCGGAGGAGCTAGAGGTGCTACCGTCAGAGTTCCCGTGATCATTTGGTAGGCCTTCTGCATATGATTCGGTGCATCATTATCCAGTCAGACGATGCCCTAGTCATTATTTTTTATCTATAATTTTAGTACTTTACTTTATCATAGTAGTGGATTTGTTCCCACCAGACATTATTGGTTGTACTATGATATCTTGAGACCGATGTTTATCTTCCAGCAGTTTATTTAGTACTTCTTGCTATTTTTATTGTGGATGAGATAGTTTACCCGTTGATTGACTAATATTGGACATGTTAGTATTTTAGGACAGCGTAGCACTCTTCGCAAGGATCCATTAAATTGGGATATTCTTGGAGATGTGACAGCTGGCTATTGCCACGTGGCCTAGTTCCGTGTATTTTGGGATTGGGGCGTGACATAGTTTTGGTGGTGGCCCATGCAGGTCTACTTATTCACTTGTGGTATGGTAACGTGTCCAGCGAACCTGCAGTAGGATAGAAATTACTAGGTCTCATCTACTCTGATTACGTTGTTGAGTTTCCTTCGTGTTACTTCTAAATATTTGCATCATGTTTGTTTGATTCCGTCCTCTTCTAACAAAGTCCTATCTTTTGCAGCAAGATAAATTTGTGCAGTGGACGAGGAGCACCCAGTGCCACGGTGCCAGACAATACCACTTAAAGAAAGGAGGTACCCCAAGGGCAACTCCCGCTACAGACCCTGCTGATACATTGGCACGAGGCATCACAAGGCGAACCTACACCACAGCCCGAGGGACAGACTTCTCAGACGATCCCCACACAGCATTGTGAGGGCCAGACTTCAGGAGCTACACCGATGCCGCAGACTGAGAGGCCAACATCTGAGGAGACGCCTACCGCACAGCCAGAAGTTCCACTACCACCATCTCCACCTTATCCACCCTAGATGCCACAGCTAGACGGACAGCCACAGATGCTACAGTTCCTTTAGACTATGATGCAAGTACAGTGGCACCAGACAGAGACGTTAAGGTAGAGCATGATGGCAGTAATAGAGAGGACACCTGCCCCAGCACCCGTACCAGCACCTCTACCAGCCCAGACAGGTGGCATTGTTAGATGGTTCCGACAAATGGGACCAGATACATTCTCAGGCAATGAGACTGCAGAACAGATCTCCGATTGGATCGCCAATACGAAAATGCTACTAGAGGCGTCGTAACTACACCCAGACCTTTGGATGACTGCAGTAAGGGCCCAACTAAAAGGCAATACCCATCACTGGTGGGATTCTATTGAGCGTAGTATAGGCAAGAACCAGATCTGGGAACAGTTCTTAGAGTACTTCAATGTGAAGTATTTTCCAGCCACAGTTAGGAATTCCCTGTACTCCCAGTTTCTATATCTAGAACAAGGGAATATGATTGTGGACGCATATGACATGGAGTTCAGCCGTATTAGCAGATTTGGTGCCGTCCTGATACCCAATGATCTCGAGAAAGCCTAGAGATTACATCACGGCCTAAATTTTAAACTACAGAGGTATACCACCACACAGGCGAGGATTTCTTACGAGGAGATTCTTACAGAAGCAAGGATCCAGGAGGCCATTGCCAGAGGAGCTAGACGTCCCAGCACGACCATACCAGTCAGAGCCCACCCCGGAGCAGGAGGGCCGATCTGTCGACCCGAAGTGCAGACACAGCAAATGATAGCACCATACCAGCAAAATGAGCTTCCGTCTTACAACTACTGCGGTAAGATAGGACATCACCAGAAGGACTGTCGGAAGAGATTAGAAATATGCATAATTTATGGAGCGAGCCAGCACTATTCCCGAGACTGCCCACAGCGCAGAGACATAGCACCGCAGATAGGACAGAGCCAGCAGCACCAGTTTCGAGGATACTACCCCCACCAGGAGGACAATGCCCACCAGCCCCCGGAGGATTTCAGAGGGGACCACCCTTGGCCCCGCAGCAGGCACAGTTTGAGCGAGCTCGACAGCAGACCGGAGGACAGAGACAGGGACAGGCCTTTGCATTAGCAGCTACTGAGGAGAAAACAGAAGGAGAAGCAATCACAGGTACCATTTTAGTTGTCTCATTACCTGCGACTGCATTATTTGATTCTGAAGCTACAATATCATTTATATCTAGTAGATTTGTAGCGATGCATAGAATATCTACTTCCCCATTGCCTAAGAGTTGGAAGATTCTCACCGGAGGAGGAATTGTGCCGGTTACCAGCACTATTAGAACGTGCTCGGTAGTTGTATGTGGTAGGGAGATGAGAGCGCGATTCTTGGTATTGCCTATGCCAAACTTTGATGTTGTGCTAGGCATTGATGGGTTAAGCCAGTATAACGCGGTACAGAACTGCCAGAAGGGTAGTGTCAACTTTAGACCGCCAGATCAACCGAAGTTTGAGTACATGCGAGGGACCGTCGAACAGGGAGTAGGACAGATAGCTGGAACTTGCATGGCTATGGAGATTGCACCCCCGCCAATAGTTGTAGAATTCGAGAATGTGTTTCCAGAAGAATTGCAAGGCTTGCCGCCAGATAGGGACGTAGAGTTCACCATTGAGCTAGTATCCGAAGCAGCACCGGTATCTTCTAATGTGTACCGATTGGCGAAGAAGGAGTTAGATGAGCTGAAGCTACAATTGGAGGAGTTGCAGAGCAAAAGATTTATCCATCCTAGTGCATCACCCTAGGGAGCACCAGTGTTGTTTGTACCCAAGAAGGATGAAATAGTACGCATGTGCATTAATTACAGAGCCCTTAATGCTTTGACTATAAAAAACAAGTACCCCCTACCGCAGATTGACAATTTATTCGACCAGTTGACAGGAGCAGTGGTATTCACAATAATTGACTTGAGGTCGGGTTATCATCAAGTAAAGGTGCGAAGAGAAGACATTCAAAAGACAGCATTCAGAACTCGTTATGGTCACTACGAGTTCTTAGTGATGCCTTTTGGACTAACGAATGCACCTGCTATATTTATGAATTGATGAACAGAGTATTCCACCAATACTTAGACCAGTTCATGGTAGTCTTCATCGACGACATCTTGGTGTATTCGAAGAGCCACGAGGAGCACGAAGAATACTTGAGACTAGTGTTAGAAACCCTGAGGAGAGAGAGGCTTTATGCCAAGCTGAGCAAGTGCGAGTTTCTCCTAGATCACGTCGCTTTCCTTGGATACGTCATCTCAGGAGATGGTATCTCAGTAGATCCGGCGAATATTTCATCGGTAGAGACATGGCCAACCCCTACCAATGTCTCAGAAGTGAGGAGTTTCCTAGGGCTTGCCGGATATTATCGGAGGTTCGTGAAGAACTTTGCGAAGATAGCAGAGCCAATGACCCGCCTAACCCGTAAGGAGCAGGAGTTTACTTGGACAGAGGAGTGTCAGAAGGCATTCGACGAGCTGAAGAAGCGCTTGACTACAGCACCCATCTTGACCATACCTTCTGGACCCGGAAGATTCGTGATCTACAGCGATGCATCCGGGAAAGGATTATGATGTGTCTTGATGCAGCATGGAAAGATTGTAGCTTATGCTTCTAGACAGTTGAGGACACATGAAAAGAACTATCCCACCCATGACTTGGAGCTTGTCGCGGTAATTTTTGCTTTAAAGCTTTGGAGGCACTATTTATATGGAGAAAGAGTGGAGATATTTACTGATCATAAGAGCCTAAAGTACATCTACACCCAGAAGGATCTGAACCAGAGACAGAGACGTTGGTTAGAGGTGATAACAGACTTTGAGATCGAGCTACAGTACCACCCAGGAAAGGCCAATATAGTAGCTGACGCGTTGAGCAGAAGACCTATGGCATTCTTTCTGACTACCCAACAACATCTTTTGAGGGATCTAGAGCAGATGGGTATAGAGATTGTCATGCCCGGAATAGATGGTCAGTTGTCGAGTTTTCAGTTGCAATCGACATTGGTGGAGAGAATCAAGGCTGCTTTGCCGACAGATGCCATATTTCAGAGGCTTAGACAGAGGCTGGATTACAGACAGGACTACCTATACATGAAGACGGAACCTTGAGATGTGGAGACCGTCTCTATGTTCCAAATGGAGAACTTCGCCAAGAGTTGATGACAGAGGCACACAGTTCAACCTACTCTATTCATCCAGGAGGTACGAAGATGTACAGGGACTTGAGGTAGTACTACTGGTGGCATGGAATGAAGAAAGAAATAGCACACTTTGTGGCCAAGTGCCTGGTGTGTCAGCAAGTCAAGGCTGAGCATCAGAGATCTGCAGGATTGCTTTAACCACTACCTATACCGGAGTGGAAATAGGAGCACATCACTATGGACTTTGTTACGGGCTTTCCGAGGAGTCCTAGTGGCCGCAATGCAGTATGGGTAATCATGGATAGACTCACCAAATTTGTACACTTTTTACCTTTCAGAGTTGGGCAATCTACAGAGGTCTTAGCAGACATGTACATAAGGGATATTGTGCGCCTACGCGGAGTGCCAGTGAGTATCGTGTCTGACAGAGATACGATATTCACGTCTTACTTTTGGCGGAGTATGCAAGAGAGTCTCGATACCCGCCTGAAGTTTAGCACAGCATATCACCCACAAACAGATGGCCAGTCGGAGCGCACCATTCAGACATTGGAAGATATGTTATGAGCATGCATGCTTGACTTCGGAGGATCATGGGAGGACCATTTGCATTTGGTCAAGTTTTCCTACAATAACAGCTACCAAGCAAGCATCCAAATGGCTCACTATAAAGCGTTGTATGGAAGGAAGTGTCGTTCCCCGGTATGCTGGAGTGATATAGGCGAGCGACAGATTCTTGGACCAGAGTTGGTTGTTCGTACAATGGAGAAGGTAAAAACGATCCAAGGACACCTACGAGCAGCACAAGACAGGTAGAAGCATTGGGCGAACGCGCATCGACGACCCTTAGAGTTTCAGGTTGGAGATCACATATTTCTAAAGATCTCGCCTACTCGAGGGACTATCAGATTCGGAGGCCGATGAAAGCTGAGTCCGAGGTACATCGGACCATTCGACGTATTAGAATGCGTCGGAGAGGTTGCTTACAGATTAGCCTTGCCGCAAACTATGGAAGGAGTCCATGACGTCTTCCATGTATCTCAGTTGAGGAGGTACATACCGGATCCGAGTCATTTGCTTGACCATTCCGAAATTACAGTCGGCCCGAGCCTATCATACCAAGAGAAGCCTGTTGAGATCCTGGACAGGAGCGAGAAGGTACTGCGAGGTCAGACTATTCCCCTAGTTCGCATCACGTGGAGACATCATTAACCAGGTGAGTCGACCTGGGAACGCGAGGAGAATATTTGCCAGCGTTACCCCCACCTCTTCGAAGGACTAGGTATGTGGTAGCAATTTAAATTCAGTCTTTAGTTCTTACCATACGTATGTTTTAATTTCGAGGACAAAATGCTCTAAGGAGGGTAGATTGTAAACCCCCTCGACAAATATAGGATTTAATTAAATTGAGGAACAACCACAACCCAAATCCCAAGTACCCAAATTAGGGTATCAGTCTACACCAAGCCTGCTATGCCATGACTCTTTTGTACCAACCAAAAATCTAGTTCTATATATTTTCGCCGCATTAGGAATTACCTTGTTTAATTGTTAAAATTAATTTAAATTATAGGCCAATTCTACCTCAAGCAGGACCTAGCCCAGCCCACGTGCCCCCTTTCATGTGGACCAGCCCATTTCTATGAGTCCTGGCCAGCCCAAGCCTCAAGACCAGCCCAAACTCCACATATAAAGATACATATTCAACCTCAAAACCCTAAGTAATTACTATTCATTCATCTTTTTCAAAACCCTAGCCGACATCCCTACACCCCCACTCCCACCTCCGACCGCCTTTGCATCCGCCCACAACCGCCTGTGCATCCGCCCCCAACCGCCTGTGCATCCGCCCCCGACCGCCTGTGCACCCTTCCCGACCGCCCCGACCGCCTGTGCACCCTTCCCGACCACCCACGACCACGGCAGACCAACCCTGACCCCCACGGCTGGACCTCCATCCAGGTGTTGTGACCCCTGTCGTTCTGTTGTTGCTACTGCCGGAGTTGACGCACGACGCCGGAGCCGCCGTCGAAGGATGACGACGACTGGACATCACCCTCGACTACGACTGGTAAATACCCCTACTTCGTTGTATGATGTATAAATTGTAACAACCGCGTCGTCGTGTCGGATGACGACACGATTAAGGTACCGTAAACCATGGGTATTAGTATGAATGTGTAAATAGATTTTATGGAGTCTATGAATATTAATTATCTCGACCAAACGACCTGTGCAGAGAACTTGTGTTCCACCTGAAAGCATAGTTGTAGACTTAGTATAAAATGCAAGGAGAATAATGTAGTGTAATTTAACAGGACGTAGTGTAGTTTCGTGAAACCATAAATGAGTGTTATTTACGTGAGTTGCGCAGTGACAGAGGACAGGCCACGCTTGCATCTTAGCTACGTGCACATGCGACCCTGTAGTCTATCCACCGTGAACTTGCGTCAATACCTAAAGGCAACGTCTTAGTCATGTATGTATTATTTAGTGTCTGATGCTAGATTGCTATATTATATTGTGTTTAGGATCATTGGATCAGCCAGGAGACACTGCAGGATCTGGCTTTTGGCATTCACAGCTCGAGGACTCAGGCAAGATACCTTGCCATATTTACTGTTTAAATTAATGCTACAAATATTGTATGATATATTGTTGTTCTATTTCATATGACTGTGTGCGTCCGATATTGATTCGGGTGCTATCGACGGATACGTCGATGATTTAGTATACTTGACCTAGTCACTAGCAGACTTACCCTATGGGAAGATATGTAGATATCTTCCGAGACCTAACACTCTTATAAGTTTCACAGTGACATTCATATTGGGATACGGGTCCGCGTATTCGACTAGCTATCGGTGCGTGTGACATGCATCACGGTTAGTACGTAATTCAGGTTTATGTTTTATGTTAGTAGAGACTGGCACATAGATACGTGGTATGGGATACACCACGTCGAGTATTCGATTTGTGTATTTATATTGGCAGGGGAGGACCACTAGTAGGCGTATGGGATACACCCATTGGAATTCGTAGTATCCGGAGGAGCTATAGATCCAATGATTTCCTTTATTCAGATTCCCCGTTCTTCGGAGTAGTATGGACGTATATATACTGGCAGATTCCCTGTTCTTCGGAGCGGTATGGACGTTATATTATTCAGATTCCCCGTTCTTCAGAGCGGTATGGACGTTATGCCTACACCTACTCATACGTACCAAAGTTGTCCTCATATTGCATATACTTAGATGGTTAGCACACCCTTTATAGCATTTACTTTATTCAGTATTTATATATGGCATATTTCTATGTATCTTGTTACGTCCCTCTGAGGACCTGGTACCTTTCCAGATTTGGACGAGGCTTTCTACCCCACAGTATACGGACCCAGACAGGAGACGAGGTTTGCTACCGCGGAGGAGCTAGAGGTACTACCGTCAGAGTTCCCATGATCATTTGGTAGGCCTTCTGCATAGGATTGGGTGCATCATTATCCAGTCAGACGATGCCCTAGTCATTATCTTTTATCTACCATTTCAGTACTTTACTTTGTCATAGTAGTGGGTTTGTTCCCACCAGACATTTTTGGTTGTACTATGATATCTTGAGACTGGTGTTTATCTTCCAGCAGTTTATTTAGTACTTCTTGCTATTTTTATTGTGGATGAGATAGTTTACCCGTTGATTGACTGATATTGGACATGTTAGTATTTTAGGACAGCGTAGCACTCTTCGCAAGGATCTATTAAATTGGGATATCCTTGGAGATGTGACAGCTGGCTATTGCCACGTGGCCTAGTTCCGTGTATTTTGGGACTAGGGCGTGACACAACTTATCCTAGACGGGGGACAGCTAGGTCAGATTGGTGGACAGTATGCAAGACTAAAGCTAAAAATATCTTTGACATTGACCAAATAGCTTATCAGGAGGACGAGCTACCTCTTGTAACAAATATTATAGATGTGGACTCAACGAAACTTACTCATTACACGAGTAATAATGTAAAAGATATAGAATTATTCGAAGAGGAAGACGAAGACGAAGACGAAGTAGATGAAAGTGAAGACGAGGAGGAAGAGGAAGAGGAAGAGGAAGAGGAGGACGAGGAAGGCGAACAAGATAAATTTTCTGAAGATGATTGAAATAAAATATTTTGCCTGTAGAATGTACTATATTTTGACTGTAGAATGTACTATTTTGACAAAGATATGTATTATATTTTGACTATATAATGTACTATCCATTTAGACTTGTGACAATACTAGTTATTTACTGTACAATTCTATGAATGCTGTGAGATATGCATAATATTTTGATTGTAAAATTTACTATATATTTATGTATTTTTTATTCATCATATGTTGTTATCAGGTATGATAGGACGATATGGAGGGTTCGGCAGGTCCCGAGGTAGACAGAGTGCTCCTCCGATACTGCCTACTGTTGGTTCTGGATCCTCGTCGCCTAATACTCTAGTATATCGATCAGTCACATCTTCGACTACGACGACGTTACGTGGCATCACTCCTGGGACGAGTAGTTCCAGGCCTGCTTGTACTCCCTCATCCAGCGTTCCTCCTGCTGATAGAACCATCAAGATAGATGAGCATATGGAGGAGGTCGTGCCGATGTTGTCCCAGCATCAGCTAGATCCTCCATACGCACCTCTGGAGGAGACGAGGACAGAGATTTGGGCCGACGGTACAAAGTAAGTCAATTAGATGGTTTAGCATCATATATATCGTGTATTTCTTTATTTATCATATATTAACTTTTTTGATTAAAATTATTATCTCTGTATAGATATCGTCCTTTGTCGGTATAGAGACGCCTGAGCCTCTTTCTGAGGAACAACTATGGTGGCCCTTGGATCAACTACTCTGAAGCTCCGGAGGAGATGAAGGCATTCTGGTTTACGCACTTCAAGATAAAAGTATATTATATAAATCCTCTAATTTAAGCATATTATATAACTTACTAAATTATTTATTGTAGTAAACGTATTTCTATCCTCCGCACCGGTCCGAGTTGATCGAGCGGATGTTTCCTGTCGTTGCTGCCAAGCTTATCCGAGATGCTCTGGATGACCAGAAGGCTCGTGATCGCATTAGAAAATTGATCCAAGGTTGGATCATGCCTGAGTAGTGGACTACGATGAGGGATAGATTCGATGATCCGAGGTACAAGGAAAGGTCTGAGAAGGCCAAGACGGCTAGGCGTAATGTAGCAAAGTGGTGTGGTGGCTCGATTCCGATGAAGAAATATTTTTGTCATTTGGTATATTTTTTATTTCAGATATATTATTTTAATGTAAGTATGATAAAATGGTAGTAGAAAAAATATTTAATTTTAGTACTAAATAATATATTTTTAACAGGTACAGAGGAGTGAGGATGCAAATATGGTGACCGTCTTCCTGGCCACCCATCGAAAGGGCAAAAATCTTATTGATGAGAAGGCCTCGCAGACCTATGTAAGTATTAATTTATTTTGTGTTAATTTTAATATAACTTAGGCAATTATCGAGTATCCAAACTTTTCTAGGCCGAGTATCTTAGGCTGCGTGAGCGGGCGACTGCTAGTGCACCTACAGCGGGAGAGGCTGGTACTTCCTCGCAGCCCTCTCCAGCTCCGTCGCCGAATGAGCTGTAGGTGACCATCGCTGGTGCTCTCCAGAGGGATACGTACTACGGTACGGGATCCTATAGCGCCCTTATTGCGACGCAGTCATCAAGGGCCTTCCCGACAAGTGCGCATTCCCCACAGCCCTTGCAGTCATCGGTCCGAGTCCAGGAGGTCATTGACCGTCAGATTGCGTCTCTCCGTGGTGAGTTGCTGTTAAGGATGAAGGAACAGCCCCTGTCCCAGCCGCAGGCGGACGATGCGACGCTCATCGCACGATTTGATATGCTCGAGCGCAATATAATGGAGCTCCGGGATTTGACAGCTGATCTTAGAGAGTCGACAGAGCGCAGCGTAACGGAGCTGCATGCATAACAGTTTTTTATGGGCGAGAGACTGACGATGATGCAGGATTCAATGGTTCACAGCAGTACGAGGCTGTTATCTACCATGGATTCAAACAACCAGCGACTAGCAGAGTTGGAGCGGATACGTCCTCCTATTGTGCCTACATCGACACAGACTCCACCGATGTTACTGCCTTCTCCATCGATATTTATGAGTGACACTCAATCCATGAACCTAATTTGGCTCGTCTAAGTCTAGTATTCAAAGTTGGTTGGAAGGTAAGGGCTAGTGTTGTACTAAAATCTCAAGACCATGGCAAAACGTGTCTATAGTTCAATAAATTGTCAAATAAATATTTAAATTAAATAAATAAGTAAAAATTAATTACTATTTACCAAAATAAACCAATATAAAAATCAGGGTGCTCATAAGCTACCCACCTTAAAAGAATTTTGTCCTAAAAATTTATTATCTTCAATAACAAAATTTTTATCAACTTTGAACTCAAAAAAATAATATAATCATGGGCTCAAATTATTGGTTATGAATTCACAATATACTCAAAATTAACTTTTTATTCTCAAAACTTAAATTTTAAAAATAAATTTCAAAATTTGCCCACTTCAAGATTTAAACTCCTCAAATTTAACTTAGAACCTATTCTCGCTTTTAAAATTATTATTATTATACTCATTCAAATTTCATTAAAATCCTTAAATTTAAATTTTGAGTCAAATCTTATCAAAATCTGCAAATTTTAAATGTCACAAAATTTAAATATTTTAAGCTACTTCAAATCTAAATTTAAATCTGTCATAATAATCTCCTTAAAATTTAAATACAATTCCAAGCATATCATAATTTTAAATTCTCAAATCTTTATTTAAATTCATGTTTATCACAGAAATCTAAACTCCAAAAAAAAAATTCATCAAATATTTCAAATTTAAATTTAAGTTCAATACATCATAATCGCCTTAAAATTCGAATAACTAAATTTAAATCTAAATTTGATCTATCATTATCTCCTCAAAAATTTAAATAAGCAAAGCTCATTCAATCTAATCTTATTCCAAAATTTAAATTTTTTGAACTTTGTAGTCTTCGAATTTTAAATTAAATTTTCATTCTCAATATCTAAATTAATATTTTTTATCTTAAAAATCAAACTTTTACTCGAATCCTCAAATTAATTTTTTTTCTAAATCCATCCTATACAAATTTAAATTCAATCCCCATACGCTTATCCTCATAGTCAAATCTATATCGTTAAATTTTTTTTTCTTCACATAATCTCAAAGAAATTCTAAATTTTCTTAAAAAAAACTTAAGAGCATAAGCACTCAAATCTCTCTATCATATTATTCTTAATTGTCATCTTAACCACCATCTAAGAGTTTCACCTGTAATATAAAAAAATTTACTATAATTTGAATTTGACATTTATAATTTTCATAACTTCTACCCACCTTAGAACAAAATACTATACCAAAATTTTAAGTTTCTACAAGATTTTTTTTTATCTTCCAATTTTTTTTTCATAAGTTCCTCTAATATCAGTTATTCTTAAAAACTTTCAATCCAACTATGTACCTATAGTTTTTTTTAGTATATCCATATAGTCCTCTCTATCTTCAAAAGTATATTAAAAATATAACAAGCAATTAATAATATAATATATCTAAGAAATATTTATTTCTAACCATTTTTTAACTTATACCAAGCACGGGTGATCATCTGTCCAAAATAAGGGGATACGAGAAACAATGATAGTGATGTCAAGAAAAATAAACGATTACAATTGCGAAGGCTAATGGAGATAATCAAATTCAATTGTTAAATCAGTTATGGATTGAGTTCCTATCTTGGTATATTCCTATTCATGGGCTCGTATCAGTATAGTTATATAACCAATAGGATATGCTCTGATATGTCTAGATGGTAAGTATATTTGTCTAATAAACTAAGTCAACTATATCTCAATTTACGTAAAATAGTCATACGAAGAGCGAACCAAGTGCACTAAGGTTAATTAGACCATAATACATCGATTCTAATTAGATAATGTAATAGTGGACGTCCCCAATAACACATATATCATGAACAAGCTCGATAAAAGAATAAGCTTGCAAAACTAGGCTATAATAGCGGCATAAGTCATGATAGTCCAAAATATAAGTACGTGAGATTATGATGAATGAAAGTACAAATAGTTCAAATTCATGAAGAATCTAAAACTTGTCCGGTGTTTGTGTCTCCATAGTTGTCATACTAATTTTTTGTCTAAGTCTATGGTTGACCAATTAGGGTTCAGACCGCTATGATTCTGTAATCTTGGCAAACAAATCTCATTATGCTAGCATATATTTTGGTGTCGTTAAATTATACCTTATTAGTGTAGCTTAATAACTATGGAATTCTAGGACACGCTACCCAACTTACAAAGATTCAACTAGCATTGTAATTACTTTATGGAGATTCTATAAAATAACCTTGTTCTTGTAAATAGAGTAGAAACTCTTATTAAGGTATATAAGAAAAAGATCTTGGTACTATTAGGTATCCTAGTGCATTATAAAATTTTCTAAGATGATGGTCATTCTTAAGTCTTACTTATAATCAGTGCTTATAGAACAAAAGATGTTAATATTGAGAATGGAGAAGTTGTTGGCTCACAACGTGAGGGAGAATATAATATGTATTGAGATATATTAATGAAGGTTATGTGATTTAGAACTAAAGATAATTAAAAATTATATTCTAACCTAAATGAACAACTCAATCTATCAAGTTCTAACAATTATCAACAAAATCAGAATTTAAGATTAATCAAACCATAATCCTATCAAACTATAATCCTATTATAAAAGAAATTACTTGGCCTAAAATTAGAGGGATAAGGTGACACGATTTGAAAATAGAGTCAAATTCTTGCAATGGTTAGATGTTTAAAGTAACGACAAGGAATTTATAATAAAGGAAAGATAGTTACCCAAGGTTGGATGATATGACAATGTCGATGACTTAGGAATACTCAAATATGAATCAACGATGATCATAGATTCTATGGGATCTGCTAGGCTGAAGATAGGGTACCCTTGCTCCTACTAAGGTATTAATACATTCCTCTTGGTTTCCTAAGATACTGCTCTGATATACAAAGACAAGAATTTAAATTTATAATTTTCATATATTATCTCACTATGGAAGTTAGTTTTAGTCCTAATATCCAATAATAAATTTCTATTGGTTCCTCAATAATCGGGTCAAACAATATGGTCAAATTTTTAACTAACCTTAGTAGTTTATACTACACTCAAGTCATACCTAAATATAACAAGGGATAATGGTCAATCAACTTACAGGTGCTAGATGTTAGGGCTTATTTAGGTATACTAATTCTAGTTTATTTTTTAGTAGGTATGCTATCATAATTATCTTCTAAACATAACAACAAGGATTCCTATATTCTTGCAGAAGCCTATACTCAAGAAACTATTAGAGGAGTATATTTGTCCCTCTAAAATGGGGAGAGGTGAGGAAATGGTTATAGTGACGTCAAAAAATTTAAAAGAATAAAATTTCGAAGGCCAAGGAAGGTGGTCGAGTAAAAAAATAGAACAAAATCAAGAATGTTAGTCAAATAAGTGGATGAGATACTATATTCTAATTCTAGTTGCAGGATTGCTCGTCACAGGGACGTAACCGAAATAATATGCTCTCGACCTGCATGGGCCACCAGTAATGCTCCAGTCCCAAAATATGTAGGACCAGGTATACGTACTTATGCCAGCAGTACGAACAAGTATAGGAAACCAATTTATTGGACCTAACCAGTCATAGTACGTTGTAGAATATAACTAAGTCACAATATCACAGACAGGTAATAATCTAGTCTTATCCACAAATATCATCGAATAAAAAACTGAATGAATAGATAAAGTCTCAGAATCTACGAAAAAATAAAGTCTAATGGAGAATAATCTACAAAATATAAGTATGACAGAATACTGAAAGAAAATACAACTAGACAATAATAAAATAGTCCAGGTGCCAGCTAACTAGATAAGGACACCCAAGACACTAAGCAACTATCATCCATAATGCTCAGGAAACTCATGTGGCTCTACCTCAAGGTCCTCGTCAGGAAAATATCCAACTCCATAGTTCATAGGGTACAAGTTCTCGTCTGGATTTGGAAAAGGTGACAAGTCCTCAGAGGGACATAACAAGTATATAAGAAATTAACATGCATAAAAGTAAAGCTGTAAATAATAAATAGGGTAACTAAACCATCTATGTGATATGCACTCGAGACATCTCTAGTGGCACATGAAGGGAAAGAAATAGAAGAACCAAGTCATCCCACCAGGCATTCAACAGAACTCGGGGGTACACCATTTACACCATTTACACAGTAAGAAACAGAAATCACATACACTCACTAGTAAATTCTCTCCTCCTAATGTACTATGAAAATCGTATATATGGTGCAGACATAATGTAATAACGTCAATAAAAATCTAGAAACTATACTAACATCAACTACTAACACAAGACACGAACTCGCAAATCATTGGCAAGTCAACTTGCTAGTCTATGCACTCTCTCTCACTCAGTGAATATGTTGAACAAGTATCAGGTCAGAAGATACCATGTATCTTCACAATATAGCAGATAAGTCTACTACTCTAAGATGCGTGCACACAACTAACAAATAACAACTAGGCATAATGTAACTGAACAATACAATTAAGCAAGGTGTACTTGCCTTCCGAGCCAAACTACGAGCATAACAAGTCCGGTCTGGAGCTCTATACAGAAATATTTTGAATATCTACCAATTAATTATTACACTAATTAGACTCTAATTTTATAGTTGAATTAGGTTATTATCTAGTTATTAATTCTACATTGGTTGCACATGCAAATAGCTACACACCAGAATATTATTAGTCATTAAATATTTTTAAAACTATTTTTAAATCATTAATTATTAAAAAATATTAATTTTGAAATTATTTATAGTTATATGAAAATAACCAACAATATATTATTGCGTGAAGGACGGCAACTAGTGATTCCTAGCAACTATGCTACATAGTTTATGCATACAACTACCCTATTTATATCAAAAAAATTAATAAATAATAAAATAAGATATTAAATATTCTATAATTATAATATATTAAATTTTATAATATATTTACATAGTAAAAATATGGCAACCTTCAAAGAACTATAACTAGTATTGATGCACTGTGTCCGTATCTAGATTGTTCAACAACTAGGGATAGTTTTATACATAAAAATATGGTTTTATATGCTTTAAAATATTTTTAATCACTACCTAAAATTAATATGGTTCTACATGAGTTTTATTTCATGAAAAATATGAAGGAGATTTGAAGTTGGAAAACTTACGCGTACGGGATTACGGCGGGGACCTTCTTCGCCACTACGGCAAAACAGTATACCAAACGAACTCCAAAATTTAATGCCACTTGACAGATTTCTAGGAGACTTCAAATAGATGAAGAAAATAGGATTTTGGAGGGGTTTTGGTTGCTTTTTACAATAGCAATAAGCAGTAGTAGTAGCCGACCTAATATGGGGGTGTTCGGGTGAAGGATTGGGCTTGGGGTCGGTCTTGGGGTTCTCGTGGGGGTGAGTGAAGGTATGAAAAAGGGAGAGAAGGAAGAGGGGATATTAAAAAAAAGGAGGGGGATGTTATTTTATTCATTCACAAGAGAGGAGAGGCAGCTAGGGCTAGGTAGAGGAGAGGGTTGCATGTTTATATATACTTGTTGGTTGGTCTTTTGGGTGTTGGTTACTTGGAGTTGTGTTGGGCCCAAAAGGGACTTATGTTTAAGGTCCCATGAGGATTTTTTAGGCTTCTAATGATCATTGGCCTATTATATAATTAATTATTTTAATTTAAATAAAGTGCACAAAAGATATGCAAGATGCGGTTTCTTAAAATTAAAAACTGGATATTTAAACTAGGATTTGAACCATGTGATATTTATGAAGTATGTAGGGATTTAAATGAATGGGACACACTTTATATGGACATGTTAGGTCGAGTTAGGCTCATGTATGTGAAGTTGATTAGATGAAAAGGGTTGATGTTACGCATTAAAATCGTACGCAACGACAAAATAATAAATTGTCAATATCTAGATTTTACGTCGCGAAAGTTGTGCGACAAAAATGAAGCATAACGATGCGAACTTATGAATGACATTCAATCCATGAATCTAATTTGGCTAATCTAAGTCTAGGATGCAAAGTTGGTCGGAAGGGAAGGACTAGTGTTGTACTAAAACCTCTAGACCATGGCAAAAAGTGTCTATAGTTCAATAAATTGTCATTAAATATTTAAATTAAATAAATAAATAAATTTAATTGCTAATTAACAAGATAATCCTATATAAAAATCAGAGTGCTCATATTGGATGCTTGTTACAATAAAGGTCGATAACAAGTGGCTCATTCTTCGATGTTGGCTGTTTATTATGTCGAAGGTTGATGACCAATGGAGGTGACTTGTGCAGGTTGATGCTGAGAGGCTTCAAAGGAGTTGGATGAGTAGTACATCCTTTGACTCGGATCATCAAAGGCTCTTCCTTTAGGGTGTTCTCAGCTTTCTCACCAGCTTGATTAGCTTCTTCTTTTATATACTCCTGTGTATAAAGTATAGAGTCATAGAAATTGGCTTCGACACCTTTGAATAGGGCGAGGTCAGGTACCTCTGTTTTGACCTCTCTACGACTGTCTACATATTTGAAGCATTGGTGCAGGATGGAGGGTATAATTTTATGCTTATGTATCCACGGCTGTTCCAGCAAAATAATTTAGGATACGTCAGAGTCGATCATATAGCATATGACTTTAATACGTAAATTGCCTATCTGAATTTTTAAGCGTATCTTTTCCAGCGGTTTACTTCTTCCAGTATTGAAGGCTACAATGGTAGTGCTAGTAGCAGACAGGTTGTGCATTGGTATCTTTAATCCTCTCAGTAGTCTTTTAGGAATGATGTTGAGTGAAAATCAGGGTCAATGTGAATCTAGTTTACTTTAATACATCCGATATAACCAGTATAATACAAAGGCTTGTCATGCCGGTTATCCTTGAGTAGCATATCGTCTTGCGTAAAGGTGATGTTAGAAATCTTCTTGATCACGTTATTCCATTGAAGGAATGCTAGTGGATCTTCATCAGAAGTCTTGAGATGAGGTAAGTATGAGTCTGCATAGATTAGAGCTTTTCTCAAAGCTTCACGAGTCTCCTTCGACAAATGAAGTAACTCGAATATGGAACGTCGGGCTAGAGTATTGGCCAGTTGTGCCAATATGTAAATTTTTTAGGACTTTTCAAGTCCTTGAAGTACATTCTTCTTCAGAGATTTTTCGAAGAGTACTTTTTTTTGCTTCCCTTTCTCTACCATAGTAGGCTTCGAAGGACCATGTTCGGTTGTGTCCGAATCAACCAAAGTTGAAGAAATAGAAGGAGAATTAGGATCATCTTTTAGGACAGATACATAATTTTTATGATAATTTTTCCAGGACCTGGTACCAGTCACGACTTCTTCTTCAGGCATCGAAGAAAGAAGCATCATGTTACTAGACTTGAGTTTCTTTTTGGAATAAGTTTGTCGGGTAATTTGATAGTAACCCAATCTGCTACGTAATTTGATAGACTGCCTCTAGAATTGTAGAGGAATACGTTGTCCCCTGCCAAAATTTAAACCTTCATCTTTCTGGAAATTATATCCTATATTTTGCATCAAGCATTCAGATAGCTGGCTGTATTGATAAAATTGGGGACGCTTCTCCTCAACCATACTAGTTAAGGTTGATGCTCTAATTATAGAAGAAGAAGAGGGAATTTGTGTAGGAACACCTTTACAAGCAATAAAGATTTGTTGTGCCCTATTCAGCAAAATACTTTCAATCATTCACTATTGTCAATGTATCAAACGAAGCTTGCGAGTAGAGCTTGGTGGGGCAATGTTCAATTTTTTAAATTTGATCTCAAGAGGTATGTCTTCTTGAGGTTGATCTTGATCTCTATTTGAGCGATGATTTCAAGAAATAATATTGCATGGTTTATACTTCTTATCCTTTTTAAATTTTGAATTAGAAGATGCTGCTTCCTGGTCCCAATCTGGCAGCAGGTCAAGAGGAATCCACATAATCTCACCATGATCAGTGGTAAGAGGCACCAATCCTTCTATTTGACTTCGAAGAGACGGGAGATTTTGTCACGACCCGCACCCGGAAAATCGGGCATGAGTCGTGGGTACGTCCAGCCTACGCCGCAGGATCGGCGGTAGAACGCTGTCTAGGTCAACTATCTAGATAACTCACAAAAAATCTGCCATGACCTCTCCAAAAGGAGGGCAACCACGCAATCAATATATAAACCTGTCAAGATCTCAACTCCAAACGGAGGAGCAATATCATAATGATAATGAAGTACTCAATCACGAATCTAAGCACGATAAGATAACAAGAAGACTAACAACTCCAAAGTCTAACCAACAACAACTACTAAAACTACCACAACATCAATAATAATAATACATAATCCAAAATAATATACAATACAATATCTCAATCCAAAACAGAAGACAAATCCGGTACTAAAAGCTAATAAAAACAACAACAAGGTCCTAGTGATCCCGGCTACCAACCCGGAACTCACCCCTAAACTAGAGGGTCCCTGTCTGCACCATCGACAGGCTCAGGTCCATAAAACGTCGGATACCACTCCTCTGGATACTCTGAAAAATATGTCCAGTCAGGACTGGAGCAAGTACATCTCTAACAGCAGTTCCATTTAAATGATAAAAACTATAAAACAGTTATAGCAAGTAGCAAGAAGAATGAAGCAAGTATGAAACAAGAAAAATATATAAATCACTGGTGCATAAAGGTAAAGATGCATGGATATCAAAGCAAGATAGTAATAACTGCAAGATACAGGAAATCTAAGCTAAGATCAATTCCGTGCACAAGAACGTGTAGTGAGTCCAGCATGAAAAACATGTAGTGAGTCAAGTCCAAAAATATGTAAATGAGACCAACAAGAATGCAAGTGAGTCCAGACTATAAAGAATGAACTCGGTGTCTTTGAAATACTTGTTTCGACATGTAAACGGCTAGGGGTAAGTACGGCTCACCGCGCACTGGGTGCGCGACTGCTATCATTCCAGATTAGACCAGAGGGAGTGATTCCTGATGATGTCAGATAGGAATATTTATATGTCTACTCGAGTATTTCCCAGCCTCGACTAATACAAGTGAATCCAAGACCCGATACGCAAATCAAGATGAGTTCAGCCTGAACATGAATGATGCCTGTAGTGATGCCTGTTGGTGATGCCAATAGTGATTCCAGAATAGAGGCCAGAAACATGAAATATACGTATCGCAAGTAAATAAATCCAGAAATATCAGTCAGTGTCCCGTGTTGTGCCAGAATAATTAGATGATACTATACTAGAAGCTGAATCATAATAATCATCAGATAATGAAAACTATCAGAGAATGTACTCGCCTGACATCCTGAGCAACTGGCGATCCGAACCGGTGTCGCAAGGACCTAATGCGAAAAGCAAGATTAAACAGGGTTCTAATAAGTTAAACAGATATAAAATAACTAAAAATAGGTTTCTAAGGTCGTTCTAGGTCAAACGGGTCAAACCGGTGAAATCTGGGTCAAAAAGTCAACTCTAGGTCCAAAAAGTCAACTTTGGGTCAAAACTAGGTCAAAAGTAGACTTTGGCGGTCAACCGAGTCAACTACGGTCAAGTCTGGGTCAAACTAGGGTGCTCCTGAAATTCTAGGTCAAACCGAGGTCATTAAGCTAGAAAACTCACAAACTCGCCTCCTTTAGATACCGGGATACTCTCGGTATCCGATACCTCAACCTACGCTATATACCCCGCATATACCCTCTAAAACCTATGCTAGCACGCGTAAATATATACACATAAGCATATAAAAATTACTCCAATACTATTCCTAGGCTATTGCTCAAATACCCCGCTTGAAACTCAATACCTTGGTTATCTCAAGGTATTGAGATACCTTGGTATCTCAAGGTATTGAGATACCTCTCTAAACTCAATCCGACTACCCCTCTAGCTAACTAACTATGTATAAACATATATATCTAGCTATAATCTAGGCTAAAATACATATATCTAATACATATAGGCATATACCTTGGTATCTACATACCTTACCTTACCTTACCTTACCATACCTTACCTTACCCTCCTCATAAATATATATGTATCTCTATATGTAGATATCTAAACTATCTACCTAGCTATATGTATATACCTATACATATAGATCTATATATCTAGCTATCCCTCTACCTATCCATCTACCTATCTAGTTATCTATCTAACTATCTAACTAGTTATCTATATCTAGTATTTACCTATCTAACTATCTATCTAATTATCTATCTATTAATCTACCTATTGACCTATCTATAGATATCTATCTATCTAGCTAGCTATATAACCATATATCTATCTATCTTTCTATTACCTATCTATCTATATGTCTATCTATCAATAATCTCTAATATCTATCTAACTATAGATCTAGTTATCTATCCATTTACCTATCTATCTATCTATCAAACTATTTATCAATCCGTCAATCTATCCATCTACCTATTAATCTATCTATCTATCTATATACGTATCTATCTAACTACCTATTATCCATCTATCTATCATATATCTATTTATCTATCTATGCATCTATCTAACTACTTAGCTATCTAATATCTACCTATCTATTTATACATATATACATCTCTCTATATATATACACTCATACACATATGAAAAAAAATGGGGAGGGATAAACAAGCTCGCGCACGCGCACGGCTGAAACGTGCTCGCGCTGCACAAACGCCGCTGCGCTGACCGCTGGAGCGGTTGGAGCTGCTGCTGCTCGCTGCTGGAGGCCGCGCTGCAGCGAGCTGCTGCCGCGGCGCGCTGCTGCACCCGCGCGCTCTGTTGCTGCCTGCTGTGCTGCTGCTGCCTCGCTCGAGCGAGCTGCTGCAGCGGCTGTGTGCAGTCCGCTGCCTCGCTCTGCTGCACCCAGACACAAGCACACACACACACGACCACACACACACAATCACACATACATAAACACACACACACACACACACACACTCAAACACATCTCAACACACACACACATATAATTATATACATATATCTATATATATATATATATATAAACACACATCTATATATATATACACACATATATATCTACACTCATATATCTATATATATATACACACTAATATATATATATATATATATATATATATATATATATATATATATATATATATATATATATATATATATATACATATACACACTCACACCCTTAAACATATATATATATATATATATATATATATATATATATATATATATATATATATATATATATATCCTCACACACACTCACACTCACACACCCTCACACACACTCTCACACATATTAGCACACACTCTCACAAACACACAACCACACACACAAACACTCCTACATATATATATAAATATATATACATATACACACAAACTCAAACTCATATACATATATATCTATAAACACACACACACACGCACACACACACACACACACACACACACACACACACACATATATATATATATATATATATATATATATATATATATATATATATATATATATATATATATATATATATATACATATCAACACTCTCACACACACTCTTACACATCTACATATATATATATATACACATAGGCATATACATACACAAGCACATAGATATAAATACACACATATGTATATAAATATATATACAAAAACACACATACATATATATATATAGACACTTATAAATATATAGAGAGAGACACAACACCACTCAACCACAACACAAAACAACACGCCCCACTCACGCCCAACGACCCTGACACTCACCAACACCCTAAAATATATAAAATATAACTCGAAAACTCAAGCACACACTCCCCGATACTAACCCAACGCGCGCATAAGCCCGAAACAAGAAAACCAAGTCGAAATGGCCGTTCGGTCATTTCGACGAACACGTGGTGCGCGGCTCAAAAAACCTCCTGAAACACATACCAAACGAACTCAGAATTGGCCCAAAATTTACCCACACGCTCTAAACGATGCCTAGATCCTAGAAAAAGTGCTCTCGCATCAATTCTAGGTCCGTGGCAGAAACGCGCACGCACTTAGAATCGGCGACGACGAAAAGCCCCAAATTTGCCCGAAATGTCCGTTTCTCCGCGATGCGGCTTCCCGTGTCCGAACGGAGACACGCACTCACCCTCAAGACACCCGACAACATCTACCTAGGTCCGTCTAACCTAGGGCATCACCCAAAATTGGGCCAAATTCGGATTCCACCCGAAATTGACACAAAACCTAGTGTTAAAGTCTCCAAACACTACCAAACTAGTTCCAACTTCCTCCCACGGGTAGCCTAAGGGTCTAGGAAGGTTCTAAACTATTAATTACACTATATAAAAATAATTACAAGGGTGAAAATTAGGGTTTACCTCTTGGAAGTTGGAATCCCAAGTCAAAGTCTTCAAAATGCTCCAAATCCTCCAAACCAAGCTTCCAAGCTCCCAAATCTAGCTCCAACACCAAATCTAAGCTCTACCCACCTAGGTTGGGGAAAAATGCAAGGTTAGGGTTCAAGTAAGTAGAAAAAATGGAAAGAGGAAGGAAGAAAAATAAGAAAACGTACTTGTGAAGGAGAAAGGAAGAAGAAGAAGTAGTGGAGAAGAAGAAGAAGAAGAAGAAGAAGAAGAAGAAGAAGTGAAGAAATGGGGATGGGGGCTGCTGGTTCTCGGGTCTGGGAGTGAGGGGCTGGTCGGGTGTGGGTAGGTAGGGGCCAGCCAAACCAAAATAAATGGGTTACAAGTTGGCAAATGTCCAAAATGCCCTCCCGTAACTCGGTTTTGGGTTTCGGGTTCCAAAAGCACTCAAACTAACTCCAAATCTCTCCAACTAACCCAATAAAAATATAATAAATATTCTAAACCCAAAAATAAGTCTCACAGGGGTGTGGGCTGGGTCGGACATGGGTCCACTAGGGTCTGACATGGGTCCAGGCTAGCCAAAATCCTAAAACAATCAATAAAAATATAATATAATTTTTAATTAAATATAAATACAATTAATCATAAATAATACATAATTAACCAAATTAAAAATAAAAAAATACCCTGCTCTAGAAATGGGGTAGTGACAAGCCGATCCTCCTTAGAAAAATTTGTCCTCAAAATTTAAGGTCAATCACACTCTCTCTAGGTCAAACCCCCAACAATCACAGTCAAAAAATTCTACCTATACAACATATAAGATCAGGGTCCTACTGGTTGTGTTATCACAGTCTCAATCAGGGTCACTATACTATCTACCACAGCACAAAGAAAAATCTAACAGGTACTAATGAAGTACACCACAAGGAATGAAAAAGGACAAGAAGAAGAACAAAGAGACAGACCTGCTAACCCGACACCCGTAGCATCGGCCTCCTCGACCGTCAACGCATAAGCCCTGCCCTGCTGGGGTGTATCCCTCTGCTGGTGCGGGGCATGATGCTGTGCCACAAGTGGCCTAGCTCCAACTCTCTGATCTTGTGCTCCACCCAATGGAGATGCAGTGGGGCAATCTCGCATCTGGTGAGCAGCGAATCCACAGAACAAACATACCTTCAGCCTCCTCCTACAAACATCCCAAGTGTGTCCTGCCCTCCTGTAGTAGGCACAAGTGGGCACCCTCTGATCCTGACCCTGCTGTAATGCCTTCTGCACATAGGGACGCTTAGCCGGTCCCGCACTGCCACTCGCACTGCCTGAATCATCCCTGCCTCTCTTGGACTTGAGCTCCAAGTCATCCTCTTCTCTCTGAGCGTCTCCTACTATCTGCTCGAAAGTCTCCTCGCGGTCGCTCCTGGTCAAAGACTTGACCGCCATGACCAAGCCCTTGCGAAACTTGCTCGCCTTAGCTGCCTCACTCAAGCCATCTACAAATCTGCACAGACGGTAGAACTCTGTTGCGTACTCGTCCACCATTATGCTCCCTTGGACGAGTGCCTCAAACTGGCTCTCCAAGGCACTGAGCGCCATATATGGAAAAAACTTCTCCTTAAAAAGCCTCTTGAAAGCCTCCCAAGTAAGCCCTGGCGCTGCAATCCTCGTATCTGTGCGATACCACGTCAAAGCAAGGTCGAACATCTGACTGCCCGCTGCCTCTATCTGCATACTGTCTGGAATCTACGCCAACCTGAAGATCCCCTCGATCTGCTCTATCCAGTCATCCGCGTACAGGATCCCTTCTATACTACGGAACTCCTTGGGCCGCATCCTCTGGAAGTCAATGATACTGCCCAGCCTCGGATGCTGAATCTGATCTGCCTGTGGCTGAATCTGTGCCACCCTATCCACTGCCATCATGGCCACCTGGTAGGCGTTCTCAATGCCCAGCCTCATCACATCCACCTGACGGTGCTGTGCGTCCATCATCTCCCTGAAGAACGCAAATAACTGCGCGGCATCTACTGGAGCAGAAAGTGGTGGAGGAACCACCGGAACGACTGGGGTAGTCCTCGGATCGATAGGTGAAGGAGGATCCCCGAGAGAAGCAGATGCTCCCTCAACCGCATGAATGGTGAGTGGAGCGGTAGCAGCTGCCTGAATACGAGCTGGACGAGAGATAGCAGACCTCTTAGTGGCAACTGCTAGAACGGTACGATGGGATCGTGTCTTCAGAGGCATCCTGAATACAGATCAAAAGAAGTCAATACGGCGCAAGATACGATATCATCAAAGAAGGACAGTAATATTTCAAAAGAAGCAAATTCAGAATAATTAGATAAGAATTATTCCTAGTCGTGATTGAGTACACTCTCATCCTAGATCCTAGATCCTATAACAGGCTCGCAGCAGTACAACTAAGTTGTTGTACCACCAAGACATCGCACTAATTGCGAATCGAGACCTGCATGGGGCCGCCACCAAAAATATGTCACGACCCGCACCCGAAAAATCGGGCATGAGTCGTGGGTACATCCAGCCTACGCCGCAGCATCGGCGGTAGAACGCTGTTTAGGTCAACTATCTAGATAACTCACAAAAAATCTGCCATGACCTCTCCAAAAGGAGGACAACCACGCAATCAATATATAAACCTGTCAAGATCTCAACTCCAAATGGAGGAGCAATATCATAATGATAATGAAGTACTCAATCACGAATCTAAGCACGATAAGATAACAAGAAGACTAACAACTCCAAAGTCTAACCAACAACAACTACTAAAACTACCACAACATCAATAATAATAATACATAATCTAAAATAATATACAATACAATGTCTCAATCCAAAACAGAAGACAAATCCGGTACTAAAAGCTAATAAAAATAACAACAAGGTCCTAGTGATCCCGGCTACCAACCCGGAACTCACCCCTAAACTAGAGGGTCCCTGTCTGCACCATCGACAGGCTCAGGTCCATAAAACGTCGGACACCACTCCTCCGGATACTCTGAAAAATATGTCCAGTCCGGACTGGAGCAAGTACATCTCTAACAGCAGTTTCATTTAAATGATAAAAACTATAAAACAGTTATAGCAAGTAGCAAGAAGAATGAAGCAAGTATGAAACAAGAAATATATATAAATCACTGGTGCATAAAGGTAAAGATGCATGGATATCAGAGCAAGATAGTAATAACTGCAAGATACAGGAAATCTAAGCTAAGATCAAGTTCGTGCACAAGAACGTGTAGTGAGTCCAGCATAAAAAATATGTAGTGAGTCAAGTCCAAAAACATGTAAGTAAGACCAACAAGAATGCAAGTGAGTCCAGACGATAAAGAATGAACTCGGTGTCTTTGAAATACTTGTTTCGACATGTAAACGGCTAGGGGTAAGTACGGCTTACCGCGCACTGGGTGCGCGGCTGCTATCATTCCAGATTAGACCAGAGGGAGTGATTCCTGATGATGCCAGATAGGAATGTTTACATGTCTACTCGAGTATTTTCCCGCTCCGACTAATATAAGTGAATCCAAGACCCGACACGCAAATCAAGATGAGTCCAGCCTGAACATGAATGATGCCTGTAGTGATGCATGTAGGTAATGTCAGTAGTGATTCCAGAATAGAGGCCAGAAACATAAAATGTATGTGTCGCAAGTAAATAAATCCAGAAATATCAGTCAGTGTCCCGTGTTGTGCCAGAATAATCAGATGATACTATACTAGAAGCTGAATCATAATAATCATCAGATAATAAAAACTATCAGAGAATGTACTCGCCTGACGTCCTGAGCAACTGGCGATCCGAACCGGTGTCGCAAGGACCTAATGCGAAAAGCAAGATTAAACGGGGTTCTAATGAGTTAAAAAGATATAAAATAACTAAAAATAGGCTTCTAGGGTCGTTCTAGGTCAAACGGGTCAAACCGGTAAAATCTGGGTCAAAAAGTCAACTCTAGATCCAAAAAGTTAACTTTGGGTCAAAACTAGGTCAAAAGTTGACTTTGGCGGTCAACCGAGTCAACTACGGTCAAATCTGGGTCAAACTAGGGTGCTCCTGAAATTCTAGGTCAAACCGAGGTCATTAAGCTAGAAAACTCACAAACTCGCCTCCTTGAGATACCGGGATACCCTCGGTATCCGATACCTCAACCTACGCTATATACCCCGCCTATACCCTCTAAAACCTATGCTAGCACGCGTAAATATATACGCATAAGCATATAAAAATCACTCCAATACTATTCCTAGGCTATTGCTCAAATACCCCGCTCGAAACTCAATACCTTGGTTATCTCAAGGTATTGAGATACCTCTCTAAACTCAACCCGACTACCCCTCTAGCTAACTAACTATGCATAAACATATATATCTAGCTATAATCTAGGCTAAAATACATATATCCAATACATATAGGCATATACCTAGGTATCTACATACCTTACCTTACCTTACCTTACCTTACCCTCCTCATAAATATATATGTATCTCTATATCTAGATATCTAAACTATCTACCTAGCTATATGTATATACCTATACATATATATCTATATATCTAGCTATCTCTCTACCTATCCATCTACCTATCTAGTTATCTATCTAACTATCTAACTAGTTATCTATATCTAGTATTTACCTATCTAACTATCTATCTAATTATCTATCTATTAATCTACCTATTGACCTATCTATAGATATCTATCTATCTAGCTAGCTATATAACTATATATCTATCTATCTTTCTATTACCTATCTATCTATATGTCTATCTATCAATAATCTCTAATATCTATCTAACTATAGATCTAGTTATCTATCAATTTATCTATCTATCTATCTATCTATCTATCTATCTATCTATCTATCTATCAAACTATTTATCAATCCGTCTATCTATCCATCTACCTATTAATCTATCTATCTATATACGTATCTATCTAACTACCTATTATCCATCTATCTATCATATATCTATTTATCTATCTATGCATCTATCTAACTACTTAGCTATCTAATATCTACCTATCTATTTATACATATATACATCTCTATATATATATACACTCATACACATATGAAAAAAAGAGGGAGGGATAAACAAGCTCGCGCGTGCGCACGGCTGAAACGCGCTCGCGCTGCACAAACGCCGCTGCGCTGACCGCTGGAGCTGCTGGAGCTGCTGCTGCTCGCTGCTAGAGGCCGCGCTGCAGCGAGCTGCTGCCGCGGCGCGCTGCCGCTGCTGCCGAGGCGCTGCTGCGCCCGCGCTCTCTGCTGTTGCCTGCTGTGCTGCTGCCTCGCTCGAGCGAGCTGCTGCAGCGGCTGTGTGCAGTCCGCTGCCTCGCTCTGCTGCACCCAGACACAAGCATGCACACACACACGACCACACACACACAATCATACATACACAGACACACACACACACACACACTCAAACACATCTCAACACACACACACACATATAATTATATACATATATCTATATATATATATATATATATATAAACACATCTATATATATACACACATATATATCTACACTCATATATCTATATATATATACACACTAATATATATATATATATATATATATATATATATATATATATATATATACATACATACATATACACACTCACACCCTTAAACATATATATATATATATATATATATATATATATATATATCCTCACACACACTCACACTCACACACCCTCACACACACTCTCACACACACTAGCACACACTCTCACAAACACACAACCACACACACAAACACTCCTACATATATATATATAAATATATATACATATACACACAAACTCAAACTCATATACATATATATCTATAAACACATACACACATACACACACACACACACATATATATATATATACATATCAACACACTCACACACACTCTTACACATCTACATATATATACATACACATAGGCATATACATACACAAGCACATATATATAAATACACACATATATATATAAATATATATACAGAAACACATATACATATATATATATATATATATATATATATATATATATATATATATATATATATATATATATATATATATATATATATATAGACACTTATAAATATATAGAGAGAGACACAACACCACTCAAGCACAACACACAACAACACGCCCCACTCACGCCCAACGATCCCGACACTCACCAACACCCTAAAATATATAAAATATAACTCAAAAACTCTAGCACACACTCCCCGATACTAATTCAACGTGCGCACAAGCCCGAAACAAGGAAACCAAGTCGAAATGGCCGTTCGGTCATTTCGACGAACACGTGGTGCGCGGCTCGGAAAACCTCCTGAAACACACACCAAACGAACTCGGAATCGCCCCAAAATTTACCCACGTGCTCTAAACGATGCCTAGATCCTAGAAAAAGTGCTCCCGCGTCGATTCTAGGTCCGTGGCGGAAATGCGCACGCACTTAGAATCGGCGACGACGAAAAGCCCCAAATTCGCCCGAAATGCCCGTTTCTCCGCGACGCGACTTTCCGTGTCCGAACGGAGACACGTACTCACCCTCAAGACACCCAACAACATCTACCTAGGTCCGTCTAACCTAGGGCATCACCCAAAATTGGGCCAAATTCGGATTCCACCCAAAATTGACACAAAACCTAGTGTTAAAGTCTCCAAACACTACCAAACTAGTTCCAACTTCCTCCCACGGGTAGCCTAAGAGTCTAGGAAGGTTATAAACTATTAATTACACTATATAAAAATAATTACAAGGGGAAATTAGGATTTACCTATTGGGAGTTGGAATCCCAAGCCAAAGTCTCCAAAATGCTCCAAATCCTCCAAACCAAGCTTCCAAGCTCCCAAATCTAGCTCCAACACCAAATCTAAGCTCTACCCACCTAGGTTGGGGAAAAATGCAATATTAGGGTTCAAGTAAGTAGAAGAAATGGAAAGAGGAAGGAAGAAAAATAAGAAAACTTACTTGTGAAGGAGAAAGAAAGAAGAAGAAGTAGTGGAGAAGAAGAAGAAGAAGAAGAAGAAGAAGAAGAAGTGAAGAAATGGGGATGGGGGCTGCTAGTTCTCGGGTCTGGGAGTGAGGGGCTGGTCGGGTGTGGGTAGGTAGGGGCCGGCCAAACCAAAATAAATGGGTTATAAGTTGGCAAATGTCCAAAATGCCCTCCCGTAACTCGGTTTTGGGTTTCGGGTTCCAAAAGCACTCAAACTAACTCCAAATCTCTCCAACTAACCCACTAAAAATATAATAAATATTCTAAACCCAAAAATAAGTCTCACAGGGGTGTAGGCTGGGTCGGACATGGGTCCACTAGGGTCTGACATGGGTCCAGGCTAGCCAAAATCCTAAAACAATCAATAAAAATATAATACAATCATTAATTAAATATAAATATAATTAATTGTAAATAATACATAATTAACCAAATTAAAAATAAAAAAATACCCTGCTCTAGAAATGGGGTAGTGACAGATTTACTACTTCCATTGTAGCTCGAGGTATTAGAATGACGCCATTAGGGACTTCCTGTGCTGGAAATTCACCAAATTAAAGAGACACCATATTGGCGGTGGTCGTCTTCTCCTCATTGTGAAGGATGATAGATTTAGCATCTATCGACTATTTTATTTTCCTTTTCAAGACATAAAAAATCTTGGTAGAATGATATAAATACCGATGGTATAAGAAATACTTTAAGTCATCTGTTTTACCAGCCTCCTCCGATTATTTTATATCGGGTAACTGTAATATATCGCTCTTTATCAGAGAGTCAAAAATACTGTGGATATCACTCTCGTCAAAGGAATATTTTTTCCTTTGGTCTGGAAGTTCTGGAGGCTTTTGTGCTGGAGGAGAGGTAGATCGCTTTGCCAAATTTATTGCTAAGGCCTCGTTTCCTTTGCTGTTACGATTATTCGCATTATTGTTATTGTTGGAGGAGCGCTTCCCTTCCGTATTGGTCATTTGTATCCCCAAGTTATATGCCACGTTCGCGTTATCTTCAACCGCTTCGGCCCCGATGATGAACACTATCTAGTCTTGAAATTGAGTTGGATCCATACAGAATCCTACAAAAGGCAGTAGATTATTTTTGCAAGTAGCGATAAATGCAGAATCTGGAATACCAGGAGGAAACTTCAGAGTTGCTTGCCTGAAATATTCTATGAATACGTGAGCGGATTCCTTCTCCTTCTCTTTGATATCGTTGAGCGAAGATATCATTATATCCATGCCTCCCTCGTAGAGTTGTAAGAGAAAAACATACTTCATGTCATCAAATGAGGATATGCAGCTATCAGGTAAACTGTGATATCAATTGCAGGCTATGCCGGCCAAGCATCCCACAAAAAAATTGGTAAGGAGAGCATCATCTTTCTGCAGGTGAGCCGTAATCATATTGAAGTAATTAATTTATTGGCTCGACGATGTTTTACCTTCAAACAAGACTATTAATTGGGGTTTATATTTAGGAGGAAAGAAAATATTATCCCAATAAGGAGGATAAGGTTGTTTCACCCGAGCTTGCATAATTGGTCTTTGTTCTTTAAAATATCGACCCGTGCATACAACTGTCGGATAGCTTCGAGAGGATCTTCTGGATGGAGTGGTATATTTGACTGGTAAGATCTTGGTTAAACAGGTATTACTATCGATAGAGGTTCATTTTCAGTATTGGGAGGATTAAGAGTTGGCGTTACTGACTCTTGGTTTGGGACTGCTTCTGAATTTGTATTACCCTGCAAGGGTGTTGTTCTAGGAGTAGGCTGTATAGGTATGAATGGAGCCACTTGGATAGGAGCTGGTCTAGCAGATTGTTGGGCAGTCATCATTTGATATATATTTTGCATCCTAGTATGCATGTCCCCGAGATCTGCCTTTAATGAGTTGAGGCATTGTTCGGTGCTTCCTGATAGAGGAGGGTCTTGTTCGTCACCGATAGCGTAGATGCTAATATCTCTGTATTTAACAAAGGAATTGGTAGAAAGAACCGTGTAGTTAGAGTTTACACTGTCAATTTCAGAATCAGGAGGATTGCTACCTCCAGTCTCGGATTCTAAGGAATAGGGATTTTCGAGAAGAACAAGCTCCCGTCTTCAAGAACGAGTATTTTTGTATACTCATTCAAAGGAGTCAACGAGTTGGTCAAATCTCCTCTGGCTGGGTGTTCTAAAAAAACTTTGGCTTGATTGTCTCCCGCCACGGGAAAGATGTGAAGTTATATAAGCTTGAGCAAAGAATGGTTCATTATCATCATACTCTTGGTTATCATCTTGCTTTGCATATCGAGGTTTGGGAGACATAGTATAAGTCAATCGGTCAAACACAGACCATTTTGCTGATACACAGCAATATTTGATAACAATCTTATGACAATTACAATGATGTTCATTAGGAAACATCATTGCAAAGTCAGAAGGATCTCTCTCATTATGTTTTTATATAATAAGCTCAGGTAAATCAGAAGAGGAAAGTTTAGAGATGGAAGAGGGCAAATTCTGCCTCTTTATATGAGATACATTTAATCTTTTATGCATATTTTTGGTCCCCTGTGTATAGAGTGAGCTGCTGGCTTGATTGGAGTGATTCGTAATCTCTCAAGCTTTTGTTCTTCACGGATGAGAAAAAGTTATCTCTAGCAGTCTTCTTATATACACGCGCACAAACAACACATTGTGAAGAGGTTGATCCTGCTTGGAGCACTTTCTATGGCACAGACAGAGTTGGCGCAGTTTACCCATGTGCATTTAATTTTGTACGAAGGTCTTGGCCTGACGCACTAACAGTAGGCTTCTTATGAGTAGAGCATAACTTTTCCTCCACTGTGTGCGTGATCATGATATTAGGAGAATAATTTTTCCTGACTAACATTTCATTAGTGCCCTTGTAGTTTTTCTTCTGCTGGCGGGGATTCTGGAGAAACTTTTGTCTCTCTTAGGAGAGTGCGCTTGTAGAGAGATTGGTTTGGACAATAGTGTTGTCACGCTCCAGTCCCAAAATACCGAGGGACTAGACACGTGGCAATGGTTAGCAGCACACTCCAATGGACAAACCCAATCTAATGGACCCATCAGGGTATACTTTAGCTGTAAAATAACTATAAGGGTCTATGATACTAATCTCATCCACAGAAAAAAAAAAATCAATATCAGAATTATTAAGATAAAATAATAATCAATAAGTCTCAATAAATATCTCGGAGAACTACCCGATAATGAGTTTAATACATTATTCTACGAGACATGAAATAGAGTATCCAGAACAGAAATGACTGAGTATATAAAGCAAATACTCAGGAGAAATCCTCTGATATCACCTAGTCCTCTGGTGCTGGTACTGCTCCAATGTCTACTCCTGTCACGTATACCTCAGGGTAGAACTCCTCTGCTAAACCTGGGGACATAATCCGGATTCCAGGTCCTCAGGGGACATAATAAGGTACAAGAATAACTCAAGCCAAATAAATGCATTATATAAAATGTATCAAAAGGGTAAACTAAGTAACCAGCTATGTGATATGCAAATGAGAGCATTTATCATACTCAGGCTGAAACTACCATAGGCTCTGTGTCGGGAAAACCCATAGCAGTATTTATTCTAGAAGGGCCAGTAAATGTGCCAAAGCTCTGGTCAGAGTCTAAGGCACCTCTAGTAATGTAATATATATATATATATATATATATATATATATATATATATATATATATATATATATATAATCAGCCTTCAGTATGGTAAGACTCTCCCCACCCATTGTAATCACACGTCTCATGTCCACGAGGTCTCATATCCATAACACGCAATATCATATCTAATGCAATAAGTCATATGATAGCTATGCATATATATAAAGTCTATGTCACGAATCATGTAAGCCTATACAGAATCACCATAAATATTCAGAAAAGATTATGTCTCATGAATTGTGTTAAGTGTCATATGGTATGCCGTACTTGATAAAGCAAGCACGAAGATATATAGGATCGCAATATCAATTCTCTAATTGACGTTACACGACTCCGCGTACGACGTCGACACCCGAATCTTATTCAGATATTAAGCAACGTCACACGGTCCTAGGTTGAACAGATACATCATATAAATAAATCAAGAGAATAGTATGTAGCAAGTACTGCAAGATTGGCAAGGTACACTTGCCTGGGGTTTGAATTCCAACAGTTGCTCCAGTCTCTACGGGATCTTCAGGTACTCCTCCAGTAGCTAAAATAAACGTGATCATCATTCTCAAAAGATATAAAATAGCTAGAATTGCTTGTCCATAAGTCCAATTTGGACACAAGGACAAAATTGACAGTTTTTGGTCAAAGCGGGTCCTCATGTGTCCTACTTCGCACCGAAAAATGTGCCAAAAATAATATTTTCTAAATTCATCAAACTTAGTATCTACAAGTCTAGAACGTTAATACAAACCCAACGGAATGTCTAAAACTAGATTTCGATAAGCCGATCATAAAATTGCCCGTCAAGTAGAGCCGTGGGGCCCACGATACGGAATTTTGTCAATATTCTCAGAATTGAACCAAACTTGGGTCACAAGACCAGCGTATCGCTAAGAGTTCGATGGCACAAGTTTCATTTTGAAATGATGAGTACACACGAAGTTACAATAAGTTTCAGAATAGGGCTAATACGGGATGTTGTCGACGAATACGCGTTGATTCCGGTGTGCACGCACATCCAAATCAACTTTCGCAAAATTCTACACGTCTGTATTGACGCTGTGCACCTTTCGGTGAAATTCGCACACGACCAAGTCGTCTCGTTTAGCCGGACGCACCCAGTTCAGGAAAATTCAGGATTTTGAATTACCAAGCTTTTGGTCATTTTCACCCACGAATAACATACAATCTACAACAACATAAATTAAACTAAAAATAGGATTTAAAACTCGGTTATATAGTCTAATTAACTGTTTAGGTAATTTTTGAAAACATTAACCAGGTTGGGATTAAATCAGCCATGAACTTGTGTGTTCGGGCCAAATTCTAAATTTTCAGAAATTGGGAATATTTTTCTGATTTTGCGTCACAGTTTACGACCGACACAGGACGCGATACCCCAAACTAATTGTATGAGTTTCGAGAGGGTCACGTAGAAAATGTGTCACAACAAATGGTTCAGAAAATGAGGTGGCGAGGACAGAGAAATGCTCACCGGAATAGGACGTCGGAATCGACTGAAATTTACGCATACGTGGTAGCACGATGACCGATCGACGGCAAGTGGCAGTGCTGCTATGGCCATTGTGCTCGGCGCTGGCGGAGGCTGAGGTCGTCAGCGTGCTGCTCGTCAGGTCACGATGGAGTGTTCACCAGAGTCGCCGGAGGGGAGTAATCGTGATAGCGGTGGCCGTGGAGCGGGGAGTCGACGGTGGTGGATGAAGTGGTGATGGCGGTGCTGGTGGGTGAAGGGGCTGGGTTTTATAGGGTGGTCGAGGAGAAGCGGCGGAGGCTCGGTGGAGCTGGTGGCTACCGGAGGAGCTCGTTGGAGAAAAACTCTGTGGGTGGCGGTGGATAGGCGGTGGCTGAGGAGTCGGGGTGACCGGGTTGGACTGAGATTTTTGTAGTTGTCGATGGTAGAGAGAAGTCGTGGTTATCGGGTTTTATAGTAGAGGGCGGGGAGAAGGCGAGCAGGTGGCAGCGGTTTAGAGAAGACGGTGAGTCGCGGCAGTTTCAGGAAGACGAGCGGCCGACGGGGTTTACGGGAATAGATAGGTTACTGTAGCGAAGGGGTAGTGGGTCGGGTTGCGGATTAGCGGATCAGCGGATCGGGTCCAGATCTGATCCATTATATTTGGTTTGGGTTGGTTTGGTTTAATTAGGGTTGGTCCGGTTCGGTTCAAGTTGGTTTGTTTTGGTTTATTTTAAAAATATTATTTTTAGGTCTTTAAAAATAGTTTCTGGGCCCAATAAATTTCAGAAAAATTATATTATAACTAATTATTTATTTTACACTAAAAAATATTAGTTCCATAATATTTTAATACCAAAAAACATTTATTTTAATACCAGAAAATATTTATTTTAATTAGTTAAAAAATTCCAGAAAAATTCTGAAAATTTATTTTTAATTTCTGAAAAAAATTCGGGTGTTTACAATCTACTCTCCTTAAAAGAATTGCGTCCTCGTAATTAAAGAAACATAACCGGTCAGAAGAGATGACATGGTTGTAAAAAATGTTTAAAGCACGACACAAAAGATAAAGAATCATGAATAAGGAGAAAATCGAAAGAAATGTGAGCGTTAAGCAGAATACATAGGGAAGGAACAAAATATTTCCCTAAGCAACGAAAGTTAGGTAATTCAAGAGTAAAGGAATCTGGATAGAGTAAGGAAATCTACAGCTTAGGAAAACTAGGGTATCAATTACTAACAAGTTCAAAATACTAGGTTTAGTCTAGGGAAATGAATTAACAAGCACGTGCTAAGACATTAATAGGAATAGATAGCTATGATAAAACTTAATCTTACGTGTATTCTCTAATCTATGAGTCTGTGCGTCCTCCACTCTCATGGCAAAAGCTTGTCCGCGTCCTTGTGGTGGCATCCTCGGCTGTTGCTGGGCCTGCTGGAAGAGTGTTGATATGCTTGATTGCTTTGTTGAGATGATTGTCCTCCACCAACTGGTGTCACTTCATCGTCGTAGGTGACAACTGCAACTTGTGGTGTTCCTGCGGGAGTCTCATCCTTTGCTTGTGAATCCATTACTCCGCATCCAAAATAAACTATAAAAGACGCACAGGAGAATCAAGGCAAGATGCAAGTCAAGAAATTAATTTGAATTTGATATAGAGATCAAGAACGATTCAATCAAGTAGATGAGATCCTATAACATATCCTATCCATATCGTAGGCTTGCTCGATTCCTTAGTTGAAACCAAAACAATTTAGTTGTTGACCTGCATGGGCCACCAAAAAACTATGTCACGCCCCAGTCCCAAAATACCGAGGGACTAGATACGTGGCAATGGCCAGCAACACACTCCAATGGGCAAACCCAATTTAATGGACCCATCAGGGTGTACTTAAGTTGTAAAACAACTATAAGGGTCTATGATACTAATATCATCCACAGAAGATAAATACAATCAATATCAGAATTATTAAGATGAAATAATAATCAACAAGTCTCAATAAATATCTCGGAGAACAACCCGATAATGAGTTTAATACATTATTCCACGAGACATGAAATAGAGTATCCAGAATAGAAATGACTGAGTATATAAAGCAAATACTCAGGAGAAATCCTCTGATATCACCTAGTCCTCTGGTGCTGGTACTGCTCTAATGTCTACTCATGTCACGTATACCTCGGGGTAGAACTCCTCTGCTAAACCTGGGGACATAATCCGGATTCCAGGTCCTCAGGGGACATAGCAAGGTACAAGAATAACCCAAGCCAAATAAATACAGTATATAAAATATATCAAAAGGGTAAACTAAGTAACCAGCTATGTGATATAAAAATAAGAGTATTTATTATACTCAGGCTAAAACTACCATAGGCTCTGTGTCGGAGAAACCCATAGCAGTATTTATTCTCGAAGGGCCAGTAAATGTGGCAAAGCTCTAGTCAGAGTCTAAAGCACCTCCAGTAATGTAATATATATATATATATATATATATATATATATATATATATATATATATAATAGCCTTTAGTATGGTAAGACTCTCCCCACCCAATGTAATCACACGTCTCATGTCCACGAGGTCTCATGTCCAAAGTACGCAAGATCATATCTAATGCAACAAGTCATATGATAGCTATGCATATATATAAAGCCTATGTCACGAATCATGTAAGCCTATACAGAATCACCATGAATACTCAGGAAAGATTTTGTCTCATGAATTGTTTTAAGTGTCCTATGGTATGACGTACTTGATAAAGCAAGCACGAAGATATATAGGATCACAATAACAATTCTCTAATTGACGTTACACGACCCCGCGTACGGCGTCGACACCCGAATCTTATTCGGATGCTAAGTAATGTCACACAGTCCTAGGTTGAACAGATACATCATATAAATAAATCAAGAGAATAGTATGTAGCAAGTACTGCAAGATTGGCAAGGTACACTTACCTGAGGTTTGAATTCCAACAGTTGCTCCGGTCTCTGCGGGATCTTCAGGTACTCCTCTGGTAGCTGAAATAAATGGTACCATCATTCTCAAAAGATATAAAATAGCTAGAATTGCCTGTCCATAAGTCTAATTTGGACACAGGAGCAAAATTAATAGTTTTTGGTCAAAGCGGGGTCCACATGTGGCCCACTTCGCACCAAAAAATGTGCCAGAGATAATGTTCTCAAAATTTATCAAACTTAGTGTCTACAAGTCCAGAACGTCGATACGAACCCAACCGAATATCCAGAACTGGATTCCGATGAGCCGATCACAAAATCGCCCGTCTAGTGAAGCCGTGGGGCCCACGATACGGGATTTTGTCAACGTTCTCATAATCGAACCAAACTTGGGTCACAGGACCAACATATCGCTACTAGTCCGATGGTGCAAGTTTAGTTTCGAAACGATGAGCACACACGAAGTTACAACGAGTTTCATAACAGGGCCGATACGGGGTGTTGCCGACGGATATGCGTTGATTTCGGTGTGCACGCACATCCAAATCAACTTCCACAAAATTCCACACGTCCGTATTGACGGTACGCACCTTTCGATAAAATTTGCACATAACCAAGTCGTCTCATTTAGCGAGATGCACCCAGTTCGAGAAAATTTAGGGTTTTGAATTACCAAGTTTTTGGTTATTTTCACCCACGAATAACATACAATCTACAACAGCATAAATTAAAATAAAAATAGGGTTTAAAACTCGGTTATATGGTCTAAATAACTATTTAGGTAATTTTAGAAAATATTAACCAGGTTGGGATTAAATCGGCCATTAACTTGTGAGTTTGGGCCAAATTCTAAATTTTTAGAAATTAGGAATATTTTTCTGATTTATATCGCAGTTTACGACCGACACAGGACGCGATACCCCGAATTGATTATACGAGTTTTGAGAGGGTCAGTAGGGAATATGTCACAATAGACGGTTCAAAAAATGAGGCAACGAGGAGAGAGAAATGCCCACCGGAACAGGACGTCGGAATTGACTGAAATTTGCGCATACGCGGTGGTGCGACGACCGGTTAACGGCGGGTGGCAGTGCTGCTGCGGACGCTATGCTCAGCACTGGCGACGACTAAGGTCGTTGGCATGCTGCTCGTCAGGTCATGGTAGAGTGTTCGCCGGAGTCGCCGGAGGGGAGTGATCGTGATAGTGGTGGCGGTGGAGAGGGGAGTCGGCGGTGGTGGATGAAGTGGTGATGGCGGTGCTGGTGGGTGAAGTGACTGGGTTTTATAAGGTGGCCGAGGAGAAGCGGCGGAGGCTCAGCGGAGCTGGTGGCGGCCGGAGGAGCTCATTAGAGTGAAACTCGGTGGGTGGTGACGGATAGGCGGTGGCTGAGGAATCGAGGTGACCGGGTCGGGATGAGATTGTGGTGGTGGTCGATGGTGGACAGGAGCCGTAGTTGTCAGGTTTTATAGTAGAGGGACGAGTGGTGGGCGGTCGTTCGGTCGGCTGGGAGAAGGCGAGCAGGCGACGACAGTTTAGGGAAGACGGTGAGTCACGGCGATTTCAGGAAAATGAGCGGCCGACGGGGTTTACGGGAATAGATAGGTTACTGTTGCAAAGGGGTAGTGGGTCAGGTTGCGGGTTAGCAGATCAGCAGGTCGGGTCCAGATCCGATCCGCTATGGTTGGTTTGGGTTGGGTTGGTTTAATTAGGGTTGGTCCGGTTCGGTTCAAGTTGGTTTGTTTTGGTTTATTTTAAAAATATTGTTTTTAGGTCTTTAAAAATAGTTTCTGGGCCCAATAAATTCCAGAAAAATTACACTATCACTAATTATTTATTTTACACTCAAAAATATTATTTGTACAATAGTTTAATATTTAATAAAATCACAAAATTTATTTAATACCAGAAAATATTTATTTTAATTAGTTAAAAAATTCCAGAAAAATTCTAAAAATTTATTTTTAATTTCTGAAAATAATTTGGGTATTTACAAGTGTCCATAACTTGCTTACCCCGCACATTACAATGAATATGCGTTGGTTCAAAAGTTTGGATTTGGATCACCCTTTGCTTGATATTACACGAGTTATGCGATTTGTATCCCTTGTTTAACGCAAGGGACTCATAAGTTTGGGTGTGGATCACCATTTGCTTGATATTGCATGAGTTGTGCGATTTGTATCCCTTGTTTAATGCAAGGGAGTTGTCCACCAAGTCATTGATCTGAACTTAGTTGACAGAATTGACAAGGGTGCTCTCGTCAATCAGAATATTTTTTCTTGTTGACAGCAACTTCGCGATATGTGTGACGAGGCTGAAGGACCGTGTATGACAACTCTAGAGGGGATGAATAGAGTACAACAGAATAATCTACATAATTAAAAATTAAACAGAGTAAAGGCAAATAGCAACTAACAGTGTATATGCAAGACAGTAATATAAAGTAGTAAGAGTAAGAGAGAGAAAATGTAAACACCGGGATGTATACTAGTTTTTCTCTTAAAGGACTAGTCCAGTCCCGAGAACTCTTGCTCGGAGTTTTATTCATTATAATCATCAATAGTGAATCACAAGCTTTGATCGCAAGGTTTGCCAACTTCTTACAACCACGAGATTTGATTCGAAGTCTCGCAACTTCACACACCACGAGTTTTAATCCAAAGGCTCATAACTTCACACAGAACAGGGGCTTGATGAACCAAGCTCTTTATAACTCTGTAGACTTCTAGACTGAGACTGCACTTGGCACTAGAAGGCTAAGAGTTGATCTTGGAGATAAGAAAGTTTAGGTTCTGAGGGTTTACTCAGTATAGGATAGAAAGATTGAGAATGGTTGAGTGTGTAGGAATAAGAATTCCAATCTTATTTATAGTGTGTAGGCAAACAGAATTCATCCAGAATTCGAATGGAGTTTAATTCAAATTTTCAACCGTTGGGCCATAAAATCAGGAGCTAATTGAACTAGTTGATTTTATACCGAAAGGGTAACCGAGTTTGGTTCGAGTTTTGCCAGAGTTTGGCCCAAGTTCGGTTGGTAGACTTTATTAATGAATGTAGCCTGATTTGGTGGACAGGTTCTTTGGTTTATTTGAGTGGACTAGGTATCTGGGTATAGGTACTTGGATTTTCTAGTGCGATTCAGCTTACATCAATCCTAGACTCAAATAAATAAAAGATTACATATGAAAACCAAGAGTACTGATGACGCCAAACTTCTGAAACATCTGCTGACTTGAAGACATTTTTTTCTTTGACGGTAGTTGTCCAAAGATAACCAAATTCGAGAATCTAAATACCTTTCAAGGACTTCACCCCCGAACCTCCACGAGGGACGCTGCCCCCTCGACCCTCGTCAGCTGACCGGGTAGCGGAACCCCCGGGTGCGAGGCTCCAGATAAGTCATAGGCGGTTGGATGAAATCTTCTGGTATAACACCGACTTTGGCTCATCGTCATATAGCATATGTCCATTACTGATCTTGCTTATTGCTTTTTACAAGTACATGTTAGACGAACAAAAAATATATAGAAGCAAATATTTTATATATGGACAATGCTGAGTTTAAGTAGAAGATACTGTAGTGATTGATCGATTACCATAATGCTAAACTTAATCGATTAGTCATATTCAAAAACCCAAAATAAATATTGGACCAATAATCTCCTCCTTTTTTATTATGGCAAATCAGTTAAGTTTAAGACATATATAATCGATGCATATATCAAAAATAATAAGCACAAATCACTATATGTATATTACTTAAAAATATACTTACATACTTATACTTACTTCTCCTCCATTAACATGTTAAAAAAGAAGCTCCCCCGTAATAGGAGATATTGATACAAATCTTTACTGAAGCTTCTACATGTGCTTAAGCTCCCCCGTAGTACGACGTTAGTGAATATGCACATTTTTGACATTTTCTCCTCCTTTGTAAAATTATATTGTTTACGCCCCCCCCCCCCCCCTCCCCCACAAATGAGGTGTATATTATGAAGACAAGGTGAGTAGTATAAAGCATATAATATGATCATGTGGTAAATTATGAGTAAGTAGCTAGAATATCACCATATGTAGAATAATAACATTCATATAATAACCATATATTTACCAATAGGAAACTAGATACCAATTGTAGGAAACTAGATGCAGTACATTAATATAGAAATATTGGGTAACAATAATACAAGAGAAGTATAAATGAATATGCACATTTAGTCATATGCAAGAGATAATTAAATAACTTCTCTCTAATATCATTGTAACTAGTCAAAGTCTAAAATCAAATTAAAACTAAATAGCATAGTTTTAAAACAATTCGAAAAATCTAGTAGTGCTTACTAAAAGTCATAGTGTCACAGTCTATACTAAAAGTTGTCAACTTTAAATCCAAGGAGTAGGGCTCAAATTCACTGTTGTATTATGGAAACAATTACAAATAGACCTTAAACAATTATTATTCAATAAAGTATTGATCATCTTGGGTTAGCTGTAGGGGCCGGATCCCAGCTAGCGGTGGTTCGAAGATACTTAAGTACCGTATCGCTTAGGCTATTTACACCTTTTTGACAGAAGGGTCATTTCGGCTTATAACCAAAAGTAATCTTAACTTTAAAGAACTTAGATTTAAATATATATATATATATATATATATATATATATATATATATATATATATATATGCTAATTATAACATCATACAATATCAAAATCCAGAATCCTAATTCTTGACGAATAAAGTTCACTAAAAGATATAAAGCATTCATAGACAATTGTGTCATACTAATATAAAGTAAAAAACTCTATAGTGTGAACTAATTACTGAGGATAATAACTAGCCATGCTGAATAAAAGTAATTAGAAAACAATTAACTATATATGTCAGTATCACATCTCTCATTAATTTAAATAAATACCAACTAAAAGATATTAATAAGAGATAAGCTTGATTCTTTAATTATAGAAATTCAAAAAAAAATCAATTAGCATGTTACCAAAGTGGCTCAAGTGGCCATACTTATGTTGGTGCAATTGCTTGGTAGATGACCTTTGTAGCTTTACAACTACCAACATTATCCTTGGTGCTAAATTCTGACATAAAGCGTTCTACCTACATCATTAGGCAGCGACTTTGGTATCCAAGATTTAGATCCATATTTGTTAGCTTTGGGAACCCACTTATACATATTCATATCAATAATTTTTCTAGCCTTGCATTGATGTAAAATGTGTCCTTTTAAACCACAGTAATAACATGTAGCATATGCATTTGTGTTAGGCATAGAAGGTTAGACAAGAGTATGTGAAGTGGTATAACGTGTCTTGCGTGAATATTTATAATAAAATGCACGATTATATGAAGTATGTTGTGTTCTACATGTATGATAGTGTGGAGCATTTGGTTTGCTTGTTGGTGTCTTATTGTGAGTGCTCTTTTGTGTAGCCACGTGTCTCGTGTTAGACTGAGTAGTAGGTTGTATGGCCTGCTTTCCCAATCTAATCTCTAACTTTTTAGAGGTGGCATACAAATTATCATATTTAGTAGTAAGAGCATCAATTCTAAGTTATGCATTAGAGTACTTCTCCTTCTCATGTTTTAAGTCCTCCTTAAGTTTAGTATTTTCTTGATTACTTTCATCAAAGCAGTCAAGTGCTTTTTGTAAGCTAAGCTTAAGTTTGGAGATATAAACAGATTCATCAGAAGAGGAATACTCTCTAGCTTAATTTAGTGGACAAGTAAGCTTTTCATTTCCAAACTGATAGAAATTAATATCTTTTCTAGCTTGCTTATACTTAACAATAAGCTTTTTGTGATCTTCAAATAAATTATTGAAAGCATCAGATAATTCATTATAAGAAACCTCTTCAATTAAAGGATTATCTTTTACCTCGTTAGTGAATGTCGTTAAGCATACATTTACAGCATGTCGAGGGCTTTCTTCTTCTGAACCGCTAGTTTTACTTTCACATCAGATGCTTGTATTTGCATATTTGTGAGACGAAGATTCTTCTTTGTTTAATCGTTTATATTGATTCTCCCTTTTTGCTTTGGAGCAATCTTTCATCGTGTGGCCTGGCCTTCTGTAGTTGTAGAAAATTTGTTCTTCTTTAAGATCATTCTTCTTTTGGTTTGATTTTACAAACTTTAAGAATTATTTGACGAAGTTCCTAGAAATTTAGGACAGACCTCATTGTTTGAATCATCATCGGTTCATTTATCTTCAAAAGCATCATTGGAGGATCTTTTATGATGCGTCTTGAGTGCGATGGCCTTCTCTTTAGAAGTTGACTCTTCTTCGAGGTCGTTGAGGTCTAGCTCATATGTCATTAGCTTCCCCATGAGTGTTTCTAGCATCATTGTAGTAAGGTCGTTTCCTTCAACGATCACCATTGCTTTTGGGTTCTAGTTCTTCGGAAGCCCTCTAAGCACCTTGCATATTTTTTATAGTTACTGTACTCCTTGCCAATAGAGGATAGAGGATTGACGATATCAAAAAATCTTGTGAATAGTTGAGTGATGGTCTAATTTTACTTCATCTTAAATACCTCATATTCTTGTGTCAGTCTGTTTATCTTAGACTCCTTCACTTGAGTAGTTCCTTCATGAGTCACCTCAAAAAGTTTTTAGATCTCATGTGAAGTGGTACACGTAGATACTCTGTTAAATTCTGTACTATCTAAGGCACAAAATAAAGCATTAATAGCTCTAACATCAAGACTGGATTTTTTTTCTACATTAATATACTTATCTTTAGGTTTATCTATGTGATTACCATCTACAATAATCTTAGCAGGATTTCTATAGCCATCCTCAACTATTGATCAAAGGTCAAAGTCTAGTGATCTAAAATAGAAATCCATAAGTGTTTTCCACTAAGTGTAGTTGGTTCTATCAAATAGCGGTGACATATTTGTGGACTGGCCTTCACCATTGTTGGTGTGGATAGATCTAATAGTTGACCTAAGTCTCTTAGGATGTTAAGCCTATATCAAGAGAACTAGCTCTGATACCAATTGAAGGACCGTGTATGGCAACTCTAGAGTGGAGTGAATAGAGTACAGCAGAATAATCTATCTAATTAAAAATTAAGAAGAGTAAAGGCAACTACCTACTAACAGTGTATATACTAGACAGTAATGTAAAGCAGTAAGAGTATGAGAGAGCAAACGCAAACACCGCGATGTATATTGGTTTCTCTTTGAAAGGACTAGTCTAGTCCCGAGAACTCTTGCTCGGAGTTTTATCCACTATAATCACCAATAGTGAATCACAAGCTTTTATCCGAAGGCTTGCTAACTTCTTACAACCACGATATTTGATTCAAAGTCTCGCAACTTCACACACCACAAGTTTTGATCCAAAGGCTCGTAACTTCACACAGAACAGGGGCTTGATGAACCAAGCTCTTTACAACTCTGTAGACTTCTAGACCAAGATCGCACTTGGTACTAGAAGGCTGGAAGGTAATCTTGGAGATAAGAAAGTTTAGACTCTGAGGGTTTACTCACTATAGGATAGAAAGATTGAGAATGGTTAAGTGTGTAGGAATGAGAATTCCAATCCTATTTATAGTATGTAGGCAAATAGAATTCGGCCAGAATTCGGATGGAATTTAATTCAAATTTCCAACCGTTGGGCCATGAAATCAGGAGCTAATTAAACTAGTTGATTTCATACAAAAATGGTAACCATGTTCGGTCCGATTTGGGCCCGAGTTCGGCCCGAGTTCAGTTTCTAAGTATGGTAGACTTTGTTAATAAATATTGCCTGATTTGGTGGATAGGTTCTTTGGTTTATTTGAGTGGACTAGGTATCTGGATATAGGTACTTGGATTTGCCAGTGTGACTCATCTTACATCAATCCTAGACTCAAATAAATACAAGATTACATATAAAAACCAAGAGTACTGATGACGCCAAACTTCTGAAACATCTGTTGACTTGAAGACGCTTTTTTCTATGATGTCAGTTGTCCAAAGATAACCAGATCTGGAATATGAATACCTTTCAGGGGATTCTTCCCCGAACCCCCACGAGGGGAACTGCCCCCTCGACCCCCATCCACTGATCGAGCAGCAAAACTCCCTGGTCCGAGGCTCCAGATAAGTTGTAGGCGGTTGGATAAAATCTTCTAGTATAACATCATCTTTGGCTCATCGTCATATAGCATATGTCCATTGCTGATCTTGCTTATTTCTTTCTGCAAGTACATGTTAGTCGAATAAGAAAATATACAGAAGTAAATATTACCTATCTGGACAATGCTGAGTTTAAGTAGAAGATACTATAGTGATTGATCGATTACCATAATGCTAAACTTAATCGATTAGTCTTATTCAAAAACTTAACATAAATATTGGGCCAACAGAGGCTTGGGCACCCACACTTTGTGGATTTTTCTTGACTTGAGTGCGGATGAGGGGAGAGCACTACCCCCAGAATGGAACATATCTTCATATTCTTATTCGTCGATCTTCACGATCATAATTTTCTGCATCGAGCCGACCAACACAATATCGCGTTAAGCTATCACTTTCTCGTCAGAGGAGAAAGTCTTTCCTAGCAGAGTCATCATCTTTGTTCCCGATGAACAAAGGACGTATGAACTTTGTATTACAAACTATTAAAAGAAAAGAAAGTACAAATGATCCTAAAAAAGAATCTAAGTACAATTAATTCTGAAAAAGTATAGCTGTAGAGATCTGATCTGCAAATGATCACTTTATTCCTTGGACCACACGACGATGAAGAAATGCAAGGATATTGTGAACAACTTGAAGAGTTGGACAATGAGAAAACTTTGGCAACAACGGTACGACAAGCTTCTATTTCTTTTCTTATGTTCTTGAACTTTATAGACTTGAAATTCCAGCCTTTGTAATGTATACAATAATCCTATATTTAAAGAATTTTAGAGTAGTTATGACAATGTGTGCATACTTTGGACAATCCGTACTGTGCGTGCACTTTTTATGGGATTACATCCCACGATCTAGTGAGTGGGTGCAAAACTTGCTGCCTGCTTGACACGTGGCTTCCTATATGAGAAAAATGTAGGTCTTAGGACAGTTATTTATGCACTTTTCATGAGGAACATGGCATGTATGACACATAATCGTAACTTCTCTTTGTCAGTTAGGATCTTCGGCGCACTTTAGAAGTCGTTTGGAGACTGGCGCACTTTTAGAAAGATTGGCTATGCAAGCACTCTTTTGAGAAAGTAGCAGTGATGGCGCACTTTTGAAAAAGTAGCCGTGTTGGCGCACTTTTGAAGAAGTAGGCACTTTTGAATTAAGTAGCCATGATGGCACACTTTTGAGAAGTTGGTCGTACAATGCACTTTGAAGAGGTTGGTCTTATGGTGCACTTTGAAGAAGTTGATTCGCACTGGCCGCTAAACGACCATCTAGGTCTGCGTGTCATAGTTCAGATGTCATGATGGCTTCTAACATCCTCGACTATTGTTCAGCTGTCAGATTCATCGTATTTAATTCTCGAAAAAAGCAGACACACGATTTGTGTGCCTTTCTTTGTTGATGAAAGCAACTTGAAAGTGCGAAATCCTTTGAAATAGAGAAAAAGTGTGTCATTCTTCCTATATTTAGTTTATTTATAGAAAACTGTGCCATCTTTAAGAGACGCACTTTTTATGCTTTTATAATCCTCAACATCGTACTATAACTATTTAAACCATTTTTCTCATAACCACTTATAATTTTAAATCCTTATTCCGTCATTTTTCCTAAAATCTCATGTTCAGTATTTATCGATTTGTCCCTATAATTTATAACCTTAAAGTATTGGTAACCCAAAACTCAGTCATTAATTTATCTATCCATATATGCCTAAGAATTTATTTAAGAAATATATATCAAATTTAAATTAATCATTACCTCTATCTAGTACTGGAGAGCATGGTGGCGCTCGAGCACAGTCTCTGATCCTATGTCCATCAAATCCATAATAAAGGCATTGTCCCTTTCTCTTCCTATATTCCTTCTATTGGTGCCCAGACCTCTTGCAAAAGTTATAAATGAGACCTCCCTCGGTAAACCTTCGATGAGTTGAAACCCTAACTGGAATATGATGCAAATGCTCTATACTTTGACGCTTCAGATGCCCGGAGTTAATACCATCTGACGCCCTCTTGAGCCTGGATCCTTCCTCTTGGTGATGAATAATGCCCAATAACTATTGGATCCTCTGGCCTTGCTCCATTTGTACTCTCCTTAGCTCTTCCAATTCTTGCATAATCCTTGATTCATCCAACCCTCTCTTCCCGTGATCCAAGGTGGAAGGCACTACATCCTCCAAGGTTTCTTCCACGCAAATATTCTTGCTTGTATCCCCTTCTGACATCTTCAAAGTCGTCATTTCTGAAGATATAGATGAGCAGATAATAAGTTTCAAGGAAATAAAAATTTCAAATATTTACAAAAAGGAACAAATATTCAAGAATCTAATGAGTATGAACATTTTCTAGATGTGATTGAGTATTCTCTCATCATAGAAATCGTATATCCAAAATTTTATCGCAGGCTCGCAGTAGTACAACTAAGCCGCTGCACTACCACGATATCGAACTAATTGTGGAGCCTGACCTGCATGGGCCACCAAAAATATGTGTCATGACCCGTACCCGGTGTGAGGATACGAGTACATGGGTACGTCCAGCCTATATCGCAGCATCGATGGAAGAAATCTAGTTCAACAATACTATCTAAATATCTCACATAATAAATATATATAATATACCGGTCAAGATATCTCAACTTCAAATGGAGGACAATATGACAATATGATAATCAATACTCAATCACAATAAAACTAGAAGAAGATAATGGCACGATATGGAAAAGAAAAATAGAATTACAAAGCCATAATATAATCCAAAATCCAAATCTAAAGTCTAAGCACAAATAGCCTCAATATAATATAACATGCCAGAATATCTAAGCTAGAGATATATCTAGTACAAAACCGTAAATAGCTAAGTCTACTATACTAGCTGAGTCTCCTCGGTGGCTGGCACTAGATCATTATGTTCTATAAGTGTTATCCCAGCAGATCATCATCCTGTGGCCCGTATTAAGTGGGCTACATATCCTCTAACCTATTATCTGAAAAATATATCCAGTCAGGATTGGAGCGAAGTACAAAACTCTAAAAGCAGTTCCAAATACATGAGAGAGAATATATGACAAGTAATAAAAAAGAATATAAGATGTACAAGTAACTAGAAAATAAAAATACAACTGAGATAAGCAGGTAAATACTTGAAAGATAAATACAGGCAATATAGAATAAACTGCAAGTAAGAGAAACTAGAATATTAACTAAGTGCCTTAGAGTACAAGTTAGTTATGTGAAAGGTTTAGGTTGAACACGTTTTGTTACTACCACATTTCTAGAATAGGGATATTCTTGTCATTTTATAATATTTATATATTGTGTTTATATTTTTATATGATGTGTATGTTGTATATATTGTAACTGTTAATAATATTGGTTAGTGGACCCAACTTGACTTGATATGACCAATAGACTCAACACTTGAACTAGTCACATTAGACTAGAATTAATGCATTCTCTTTCATGAATTAGAAGTTAGTTAAATACCTCATTAGGAATAGAAGCTCTCCCCTAATTAATTATTTATCATGACAACCCAATAGGGGCATTGTGAACTTTTTGCATGAACCCAAAACCTAGTATGTGGCCAACCCTAAAATAGGGAGAGAGATTCTCTCTCCTCATTATTATTCATTCCATTTTTTTTCAATTGGTGTTCTTCCTTAAATGATTCATTCCTCCACTAAATATCACCAAATTACTCTTAATCCCTTATATATTCCTAATCTAAGGAGCCTAGAAGTTTGGATTGCAAGGAGCACTTGGAGAATAAGGATTTGGCTAGAAGCTTGTATTTAAATCGTATCCTATTGAGTTTTTATTGGAAGTCCATCTAACAATAGGTATAACCCTAAAACCCCTCTCTAATTCTATTTTTATTATGTATTTGACCATTAGGAATCCACTCACAGATTAGGGTTGCCCATAGAAAGAAGTTTGAGCTTCTAATGACCACTATTGTGACTTCTATATTGAGTTTTATGTCCAAATTAGGGAAAATCCGAGATTGGTGCACCAAGTGTGTGTCAATAAGTTAAATAGGTTTATTTAGACCTAAATTGATGTTATGGGGGTAGCTACTTGTCCACAATTAGATACGAGTAGAACGTATCGTGATACGTTGTGATACGTCATGATACAGATTGATAAATTAGGGGTTTGTATTTATTGATATATTTTCTCACTAATGTTAATTGTAACTAATCACATTACTTATATTTAGATGTATTTAATATGTATATTTATCATTCGTTGAGCATTGGGAGATTTGACATGTAGGTTGATAGTGTATCATGATACTATAGAGAGTATCTTGACTTGTGCAATCTAGGTGTTTGATAATTTGACTAATAGAGAGAGTACCTATTTAGAATGCCATATTCATATGATATTGTATACATATACATATATAAATTCATAAATATTAGTGTACTTTTAGTTTATGTGGTGTGTGGTGAGGGGAATTAGATACATGAGAGTGTATCTGGGTATGGGTGTTAGGGTCGGGTGCTCAGGTAATAGAATTAGCTAGGACTGATTGGTAAGGTCTGAACATTGGGTGTGATCAGTGTACATGTGTATTTAGTGTGGAGTGAGGAGTTGGTTAGAGTGTACTAAAGTGTCATAGAGAGTAAGGTATCTAGAACTATTGTGTAGTGTCTTAGATGTGTGCATACCTGGTTCCAAGGGAGTACAGAAGTTAGGTACTGTGTGTCAAGAAAGGTTGCTTGCTAGTGTGCAGGTCTACGAGGATTTGTGTTAGGGCAGACAGAGAAGAGGCTCGGGTTGCATAGTGTGCAGTGCTTGAATAGTGTTGGGGGATTTGGCCTTCATGTAGCTTGTAGTATCAGTGGAATAAGGTAAGTATCAGTGAAGTAGTAGAGAGTGAGCAAGGGTGAGGGGTTACATGAGATGGATGTAGTTGGGGATTTAGTTTAACTCGAGTGGCAGTATGACATTGATGCATACATGTGTAACTGCAAAAATAGTGAGAGAATATCGGGTAGTATCTTGGAAATGACACTTGAGGCTTGGGTATCTTAGTATCAGACTATAAGGAAGGGTATCTTAGTATAGGCAGAGGATGTATGAAATCCTTGGTGTTATGTTTTAGCTTTAGATAAGGGTTCAAGTTCTTAAGTGCAGTTCATGGTGGATTACTAAGGCCAGTGTCAAGTGTCAGTGAGTTTGGGAATTATTAGACATTAAGGTATTATGTATCATATATGATGGGGTATGTTAACATAATAGATAGCTCTAGTATTAGCTAGTAGTGATACCAAGTCAGTGGAATAGAGGGTGTGTGCCAGGTGAGCCAGTATGTGTGTGTGCACAGCTTGTGCTCAGGTTTGAGGTGGAAGTGTCAATCTATGATATTGCTGCTAGTGATTCGTATAGTATTGACTGAGGTCTGCAACATAATATATCAAAGATAGGCAACTGACCATATACTGACACATATAATAAGGGGGTAAACTAGTGACATGTGTGGTTAGAGTATGAGTGTAGTATATGAGATATTCAAATGTTAGTGCAACATATGAGGTATCAGTCAACAAATAGGGGAAGCCGGATATAAACTGAACATGAGATGTCAGTTGCAGGTAACTGACAGTGCCTTGGGCATTACAAATTGTTGTATGACCAATGAGGAATTGATGAATAAGGTTGTATAAGATTAAGCAAGGTATTAAGTAGTATTTAGGTTAGGGTGAATAATCATTATGATATTAGGTATTAACTTGGAATTAGTAGGAGGGCTAGGAATTCTATGAAGTACCAAGGATTAGACTTAAGTTAAGGTAGTGGTATAATCTAAGTATATGTTAAGAATTAAGTTATTTAGTAAGATATTATCTAGTATTAGTTAAACCTTAACTAATATAGCTAGAAGACTTTGGTACTAACAAGTATAAGCTTGGTAGTAACTAGTAGAAGACTAATATTGACTAGATTGACCTAGTATGCCTTAGTTAACCTTAGTATGGACCTAGGAGTCGCCTAGAAACATCACAACAAGCTAGTTAACCATGCATATCATCTCATATCAATCATTGACACGTACATTATATATTTAGGTCTTTGTGACTCCATTTTGGACATCGATCCTCACACATTGCTCAGGACCACAGACGAGTACATTCTCTGACAGTTTTTGTTATTTTTGATGATTACTATGATTCTAATTTTATAGTGTTATACTTGATTTCTGACACAGTGATACATGAACTAGTATTATAGATACCCGTCATGAGGAGTCGTGATTGGATCCATCGTACTAGCCGGAGACGGGAAAATATTAGCAAGTTATGTGATCATACCCCACCTTACATGCATCATAGCTCACCCCACAATTCACGTAGGGTGTAGCCTAACCATATTACATGCCACATAGCCTGTTATATATAATTAGCTTGACTCTTGCTCGCATCATAGCTAACCAGATAGTTAGCTTGACCTTATATGTATCACAGCTAATCATATAAAACAAGCATGGTCTAGTCCCAAGCTGATCACATAGCAAACTAATATTTTAAGGTACTTAGCTAGTATTTCTATTCCTCTATTTTTAGTTCATACATTGCTAGTATTTATATTTATCTATTTTCTCTATTTACCATGTATGTGATATGATGATTGTCTCTCCAGTTTCCTTATATTCCAATATTTTATTCCATCATGTATATTTGAACTGTTGTTAGTGTTTGTACTTTGCTCCAATCCTGACTGGATAATATTTTCAGGGGATCTCAATGACTTTTGTCCCACTTATTATGGACCGAGAGTAGATGATGGATATTTTTTGGAGCCTCAGGAGGAGCCACTTCCCATAGAGGAGACATCAGTGTGACTTAGCTAGTTATCTTATTGTAATGGATTTGTTTCCAGTTTTGAGACTTTTGATTTGTTATTGTTGAGAGTTATATTGAGTTTGGGTTATTTAGATCCTTAGACTTATTTTTATTGTTTTGAGATATTTATTTCTAGACTTATATTTTGGAACCTTATTTCATATCTTTATCGTGTCATTTATCTTCCTATAGATTATATTGTAATTGAGTGTCTGTTTTGACATTATCAATATAGTCATCTTATTCTCGTTATGGAGTTGAGATATCATTGGCAGGTTATAAATTATTTTGAAATATGATAGATAGTATTGTTGATCTAGACTGTATTTTATCACCGATATTGCGGCGTAGGATGGACGTAACCACTTACTTGTGGCCCTATATCGGGTGCGAGTCTTGCCACGTTTATTCTAAGGTAACTAGATTATACGTGAGGTGTATAATCGACATGAACATGAATACACTATAGGCTTTGATCATATAACCAACTTTTACTCCTCTGCCCTAACCAGTACTCATGGATCCGATCACGACATTTTACGTACACAAATAATATAAGTACACGGAGAACACGAATGAATACGACCACAAGGAATACCCGATGCATAATACAAAGTACACATGGAAGGAGTATTCGGAGTACACGATAATGGATAATATCTCCTAACATTATCCATATTGTACCAGTCTATATAATAATATGTCAGAATCAAGTATATAGTTCTAGAATAAATGATATATACACTATCATGTAATAAAAACTAACAGAGAGATATACTCGCCTGTAGTCCTGAGCAAATGGTATAACTAGGTGTCCAAGTTGGTGTCACACAAAACTATATAGGAAATATCATGTCATTTGGGTGTAATAAAGTGATAATAATCTAAAATAAATAAAAATATAATTTTTAGGTTAAACTAGAAAAATACCTTGATTTTAGGTCCATAACTAGAAGGTATTAGCTAAACTAGCTAATATCACTAGTTATCTATATAACTAGTTAATATGTTATTCTATGAATCTTAATACACTAGGTGAACTTCTATATTTATACCAATATATAATATAATACCTTAGTATCTAACTTAACTAACATCTTACCTTAACACCCCAAATCATTACCTCCCCTTGATATCTAATACATTACTAACTCATACTATATCTTGGGTAACACTAGGTATCTATATACCTAACTTATGAATATATATATAGTTATCTCATATGATCTCTTAGCTATAGCCTATTGCTAATTACTGATACTCAACTGATACCCTCTAGTATTAGTCTCCATACTCCACCTTGATACTCATAGCTTAAGTATCTTGAGATACTTGCTACCCAATCACCCTAATGTCTGAAACCTATATTGGTCTCTAACCAATACTCATCCACCTACTTAACACTCACCTATTCCATCCTCACACACACACAAACCTATTACATGCTCAGATTACCTTGGTATCAGTCATCACCCTGATACTCATGGGGTGTGCCAATACACTAAAAACTCTACTATATTGATACAACCAAACCAATACCAACACCAGATTCTTCTTTTGTTTTTATTTTAACTAAATATTGCTAATTGCTTCTAGGTATTGTTGTTGTTGCCTAATGCTACTGCCCGACCTTTCAGGTCTACATTGACCTTAAGTCTCCCCTTAAACCCGAGCCTTCATGCAATGTTCCTTACCTGCTGCCTTGAGCAGCCGGTACTGTCAAGTCTGGTCTCTGCCTCTCCCTCTAATTAGTGTTACTACCTAACAAATACTTACCTGTGCACACATGTGCACAAGCTTAGATTTCAACCATTGTTGTTGTTAGTTGCTTATATAATTGTCTCAGTTAGTGTGATGTGCACTGAAATGCAGTGCAACAGAAATCCCCCACCCAGACTTCACCTCACCCACTGCTACTACTGCTCTCTTCTCATAACTGAACAACAACCCTTCACTCCTCTTGCCTGCAGACCCTCAAGGCCTGTACCACACCAAGTTCATACTATACTTAATACCTATACATCACATACATCATAACTGAGAAATTGCTCTCCTAACCTATGTATCCTCTTGTCAACAAGATGCTCCTCAAGTAACAATCACTTGCACCATGATGTGTAGGCACACACACAAGCTCAACACAACATATATCTATACACTAACTAAAATATGTAACCCACATATATATAATAATATACATATACATCTAACATCAAATACATATATTAGATGAATACACTCTCTCTAAGGCAAAGTATCAAATACTTAGTAGGCAATATATCAAGTATCTCGATATCTATGATAAACTCTCTAAATACCCATTATATTATGATACTACTACTCAAAATATATCAAAAATACTCTAATATAGTTATATAACATCATCTAATAATTATATTAACTATATATCGTACAATTAAAGAAATAGACATGAGTATCACAAGTGTCGGAGAAAAAATCCCCAAAATTATCCCGTATCACAAAGTATCATGATACGGTCTACTCGTATCCAATTGTGGATACGTAGCTAGTCTCACACACTTAATCTAAGTCTAATTAGATCTACTTGACCTAACTACAAATACTTGGTGCACCAATCTCAAAATTTTCCTAAATTAGACACAAATCTCAATGTAGAAGTCACAATAGGGGTCATATGAACCTATAAGTTTTTCTATCTATGGGTATCCCTAAGCCATGGAAGGGTTCCTAATGCTTAAATACAACAATTATAGTCTAATTGAAGGAGAATTTCAGAATTATACGTATTGGAAGATGGATTCCTAATAAATTGCTCAAATGGACCCAATTGAAACACAAGCTCCGAGCCAACTCCTTCTTCTCTAAGTGCTCCTTGTAATCTAAGCTCCAATTCTCTTTAGATGATGAAAATGGAAGTAAATGAGAGTAATTTGAGAGAAATTTGGTGGAAGGATGAGTCAATTTGGAAAATAATATAATTGGGGATCTAGATTGGATGAATAAATGGAGAGGAGAGAGAATGAACCCCTCTTTTATGTCGCCGGCCACCTAAGGCTTGGTTCTCAAGCAAGGTCCAATATTAAATATACCCCCACTAATTAGTCATGAGGGGTATTAATTATGAAGGTTAATTATGGAAGCTTCTAGCCTAATAAAAGTTTAATCTAATCTTCTAATTAATCAAGAGGGATAACTTAAATGAGTATAATGTATCTAGTCCAAATATTGGGTTCATGAGTCATGTCAAGTCTAATTACGTCCACTATTGCCAATTCTAATAAATAGGCTAGTTCACTAACCAATAAATAAATAACACAATATAAAATATAAACACTAAATAAAATAATATAAAATAACAAAATTATCCCTATCTAGAAATATGGTAGTGACAGTTAGTTTACATATTAGCGACATTTTTGGACATCGCTAATATGTGCTATTCTGGTAGTACGAGTCATGACAACTTCCCATAATCTCTTATAATCTCATCAATCCTATTGTACACTCGTAGCACTACGACTAAACCTAGGTACTACCACGATATCACACTAATTGTGAAGCCAGACCTGCATGGCCACCATAAAATATGTCACGATCTGCACCTGGATAATCGGGACATGAGTAAGTGGATACGTCCATCCTACACCGCAGTGTCGTTAGTAGAACACTGTCTAGACCTAAATATGAACCATCTCACAATACACATCCAACAATATTAATAAGTACTCAAATCATAGCATGCTAAAGGAAGAAATAAATAAGGAAAGAAAACTTTAAAATAATATCAATAAATTATCCAAAGTTACTAGTCTAATCCATAAAAGTTTATACTGTAGTAGTATAAAATTCATACAGGCTGCATAAAGGATATGCCCCCTCAACATGCCACAGAAAAGCTATATACTGCCCAATCAAGCCGCAGAGAAACCACATGCGGCCCAATCAAGCTGCAGAGAAACCATATGCGGCCTGACCAACGAAGTCGCAGAGAGCCATATGCGGCCAGATCAAACCAAGTTGCAGAGAAGCCACATAGTATACTATATGCGGCCAGAATAATCATAGAGTAGGAGACCGCATAAAACTCCCCTGACACAGATTTTGATGTCTGTCAGAAGCTCTGAGACATCACTCATCACTCTGAGATGCATGAAGACGATGGCTCAAGAAAAGATAATAAGTCACATTAATACATTAATTGCTTCGACAAATGTACCATGCCACATATGCGGCTACGCCCTATGAGGCCTCGCCAACATGCAGTCAGAGTGTCCATCCGACCAAAGCCAAATAAGAGCACATATACGGCTACAAGACCCATGCGGTCTCGCCATCATGTGGCCAGAGTGTCCATTCGACCAAGACCCAAACGAGAGCACGTACGCGACTGCAAGACCCATACAACCTCACCATCATACGGCCAAGTTGCTATGCGACCTCCAGCTCACAAGATATTTTCGTTACAACTGTAAAGGTCTTCGCACAGTTGTTGGTGACTACGTGTCCAACTGAAGTCACTCCCATAACGGATTGATAACAATCCCGAGATCTCTTCAACAATATATCTCAAACAAGACCACGTGGCAATCTTTCTATGGCATACGACGACAATTGCAACCATATTCTTTTGAAGAAGTCTTATGCGGCCACCAAACAGAGGCATATGCGGCACCTATGGCCTATCAGCACGATGGCTATAAATAGGAGCAACTTGAACGTTCTAAGGGCTGGCTTTTTTTCTGCTTTAAAGAAAAAGCATACCACCCCCAGCAATACAGAGAGAGAGTGAAGAGAGGATGTAAGCTTCCTCACCCTGCATCAGATCTTCCAAGGAGTAAAGGAGACGCCATAGCACTCATTTTTTATCGTCATACCCCAGAATCAAAAAATATTGTACTTAGATTGTTCGTCCAGGACTTCATTGTACTTTCTTTCATTTGTTGATGAAATCAAACTTTTTTTTAGAACTTTCAAATTTAATAGCGAACAAGATGGTGACTCTGTTGGGGATGTCTTTCTCCTCTGATGAGACAGCTATGGCTTAATCTGACGTCGCCAAGTTCAGGTCCACTCAAAGGATATTGGTGGTCCGCTTCGATCTGCAGGCCTTCGAGGACATGCTCTCCGGGGACAGCACGAGTCCTTCTCTGAGGCAAGCAAAGCCCAAAAGACCCGCAGGACACGTATAGCAAAGGCCACCGCATCTGACCCAATTATGGAGCTTGTACTCACTGTCTCTCTTCCAGCAGCAGAAACCACAAAGCATACATCCACTGCCTATGCGGCAGCCTCTTCCAACCAAAAAGGTGCCTACAACTCGAAGACCCACAGAATATGGGCAGCAAAGGCCACTGTGCCTCACCCAATTGTGGAGCTTGCGCTTCTCGCCTCTCTCTCTCTGTTGCTGAAGGCTCTCGCTAGGCGTCCCCTCAGGCTATCAATACGGCATCCTCGCCTGACACAGAAAATGCTCAACACCTAAACTCTGGCAGAGAAAAAAAATACGATGCTAGACATTCGGGCACTGATGCAAACTCTATGCAGCCAAGGAGGAGGCCGCATAAGACTCACTATGCGGCATCGGTTGACGGTCGCAGGTAGTTGGCCATATGCGACTCTGGCAACAGCCGAACCTCTTTTTTTGACCGAATCTCATGCAGCGTTGACCTTATGCGCCATATTAAGAATGGTGAAACCTAAACTTGGACTCTTCGTACTACGTGCCTACGGGTGCCAAGTCGAAGAAGTTTGAGGCAGTACGAGATCGTTATGCTCTAGAAACTGTCCATTCGACTGACCGTCGGAGGGCACTGCTAACTGTTATGCGAGCCCCTTATGGAAAGCTGTATAAGACTGACCGTGCATCCAGCCCTTAGCGGCAAATAAAAAGGATCCATCTCCAAAGTCTTCCACTAACTATCTGGGAAACACTCTTATACGAACCCTAGATCAGGGAGCAAAAATAACACCCACGTACCCGTATGCTCAGTCTATCTGTGCTCATAAAAAGGGTGCAAAGGTGAGCCATCCCTCGCCTAACTTGCATAATATGATTAATCACAAGTGCAAGAAAACTACGGCATATGAAGTATCCTCCCCATGACATCACTATGCCAAAATTATCATTAACTGCTGCTACAACAAAGTGGCAGTACCTATAAGCAGGTAGTCAGCATTCTAACGACTACACCCGATGGCACCTATCCGGCAGCAATCTAAGGATCTGGTGCAAACACCCGAGGAGGATAAGATACTATTTGTCTCATGTTACTCTACTCAGAAGGACCCTTCCACCATGCGAGGAAGAAAGCCCAGTACCTTCAGTCCTTCAATCTCAACCAGGACATTAAGAAGGCGATTACCAGGAGGACCAGCAGTGGGACCAGCAAAAGGAGTTTTCCAAGGCACCTGCTCGAGGAAGAAGCTATCAACTGTCGAGGGTATCTCTCCCTTAGAAACCCTGGGGTTACACAAGCTGGGGGTAGTAATCCCCTGGACCTATATGATAATTCGACGTTCCGAGGAGATGAGGATTCCCAAGGAATGGATGCTGAAGCCCCTAGGGTAGCTACCCTCAAAGAGAAGATGCCATCTCCCATGCTGGGTATAGTACTCCCTCTGAGTCCGAACATGGCACAACACTACCAACCTTCCCTGACGACTATTTATTGCAAGAATCCAAAGCAGAAAGTGCTACATCTACTGTCCCATCTATCTCTCCTCATGTAAGAATGACATACATGAAAGGGGATGAGCATGAAGGCCCTAGTGATCGGCAGCACCTCGAGGCCCTCGAGGCCATAATTTTGACCATGAGTAAATTAATACAAGCCTTGATCCAAGTTGTGCTAGACATCAAGGCAAGTATAGCCTCCCAGCCAACAAGGGCCTCAGGACAAGAAAGCTTTGACCCGGGGACCAATGCGGATCCTGACGCAACCGCTCCGTCCATAGGCAAAAATTACCTTCTGTCTAGTTAATCTTCTCCTTCCACAAGAGAATAAGCCAAAGACACAATGAAGAAGATTTGGGAACTCCGGGCTCGCCTAGATTCTTTGGGCAGCCGAGATTCACTGCACGAGCTCGGGATACGACAATTATACTCTCGCGAGTGGAGGGATGTTCCAAACCCGCCAAAGTACAAGCCTTTTAACCTGAACCTATTCGATGGAAAGACTTCTCCCCGTCAATACATAAGCTATTTTGAGACTGCAATAAGGCACCTACCTCGTAGTGACGTACTCCTCTCCAAGCTCTTTTTTGGAATATTTTTTGCGGTTTTATTCGACTGGTTTTGCATCCTACAAGACAACTGCATCTCCTCATTTGATGATTTCAAGAATCTTTTTCTCAAAAGATTCTATGACGGAGGAAGCAACATGACGATGTCTTCCCTGATGGATGTCACCCAAGGAGAAAGGAAGCTCGCCCAAAATTATATCAAGCATGTCCGCCAAGCAGCACTGAGGTTGCCTCCAGGCAATCATGAGTTCACACTCATGGACATGTGCTACAGGAACCTACTTCCGGCAGTCATCCTCTGGATGGACAAAAGTCAATTCAAAGACTGGACATCGTTCATCATCAATGCAGTCGACATTGAAAAGAAGGTTAAAGATGCCCGGCTCTTGGAAATACAGATTCCTGTCGCAGATGACAGAGGGAAAAGTCCTAACAATAGCAACAGCGACAACAACAGATGCGAGGGAAAAGGGAAGAAGGCCTAGATGGCCAACTTAACCAAAAAGTCCGAGCAAAAGTCGGCTGAGGTTCCAAAGCCCCAGAAGACTTACTCCTTCAAAGATGATAACATCATGCCTATATTTGATTTGTTGATGAAGGGTGGCAAGCTTCGGCTCCCCGACGTCAAGCACCCTGTACATGCAGCCGAGATGAACAATCTAAAATATTGCCATTACCATCGCTACATCCACCATGCAACGTAGGACTACTACACCTTCAAACTGTACATCCAGCACCTTCTTGACACCAAGGCCCTTACCTTGGACCTCGATGACAAGACAGTTATTAGCCAACATGGTGTCAGCTGACCCTAAAAAAGATGACTAGAATCTTTCAAAACTCTTTGAAGTAGAACCGTGGGTCCAACACCTAGAAGAACAATGGGAGATGCGGTTCGAACAACGAGAACCTTCTACCGAGGACAAAGTCGTATAAATCAATTTGGGCGATGAATCCTCCCCAAACCTATCTTTATCAGCAAAAGTCTGATTGATGAGGATCAAGAAACCCTGCTATAGCTCATCAGGAAATACATTGATATCTTTGCTTGGAGATACGAAGACATGCCAGGACTGGACCCCCAAATTGTGATCCACAAGCTCAATATCTTGTCGAACGCTAAGTCTGTCAAGCAGCAGCAATGATGGTTCTGGCTAGACATAATGAACACCATCGAAGCTGAAGTCAATAAACTGATAGATAGTGGCTTCGTCCACAAAGAACAACATCCAGACAGGGTAGCCAACATCGTGCCCGTCATCAAAAAAATAGAAAGATCTGGATTTGCATCGACTTTCATGATCTAAACACGGCTTGCCCCAAAGACGAATTACATCTTTCGATCACAGACATAATAATCGACAACACTTGCGACTTTGAGTGTATGTCCTTCACGGAAGGATTCTCAGGCTACAATCAGATCAAGATATCCCCTGAAGATCAGAAGCATACATCGTTTCGAATGTCGATAGGAGTGTACTGCTACATAGTCATGTCCTTCAGTCAGAGGAACATGGGTGCTACATACTAGCGAGCTATGAGCACCATCTTTGTAACCATCTACGCAAGATGGTCGAGTGTTACGTCAATAAAATCATCGTCAAAAGTTACTCTAAAGGTGATCACCTCAGGGACTTGAAGATTGTGTTCAACCTTATGTGTACGTACCAGCTCAAGATAAACCCTACCAAATCCTTTCTAAGAGCCTCCAGCGGCAAATTATTGCGCTTTGTCATCACTTTTTAAGGTATTCATATAGACTTGGACAAAACTAAAGCAATCCTCGAGATGAACCCATCGAGGAACCTCCGGGAGCTCTGTGGCCTACAAGGGAGGCTAGCATACATCAGGAGGTTCATATCAAACCTCTCTGGATGTTGTCAACCATTCACCCAGCTCATGAAGAAAGGTATCTCCTTTGTTTGGAATAAAGAATGCTAACGCGCGTTCGATGACATCAAGGTATACCTATCAAACCCTCCAGTGCTGGTAGCCTCGGTCTCGGGAAAGACTTTTCTGCTTTATGTACGCACGATGGATCGCTCCCTCGGTGCTCTATTAGCCAAAAATAGTGATGTAGGCCACGAGCACGCCGTCTAATATCTCAGTCGAATGATGGTTGGCATGAAGCATAGGTATACCCCAGTCGAGAATGAATACCTTGCTCTAGTATTTGCTATCCAGAATATTCAGCATTACGTGACTGGATAGACTATTCATGTGATCTCGTGAGTCAAGCCTCTCAGAGTTCTCATGAACAAACTAGGGGCGCTTAGTTTTTGCCTAGCTACCTGGGCGATACTACTGTCTCCATATGACATGGTGTTTGTTCCATAGAAAGCCACCAAGGGTCAAGCATTGGATGACTTCATGGCAGCACATTCGACGCCAGAAACCTCAAAACTTTACAAAGATATTCCAGACGAAGTGGCGGACTCAAATATAACTTCATGCGAGACTGTTTGGAAAAAAAATTGATGTTGCTTTAAGAATAGGTCCCAAGGGCGATATCATTGGGGGGGTCGGGATAGTGTTAATCACCCCATATGGTCTGGTCATCAACCGAACCTACTCTCTCATAAATCCGTGCTCCAATAATATGACAGAATACAATGCCTTGTTCATTTGGCTCCAACTCGCCAAACAAGAAGGAGGGGAGTATTTAGAGGCCTACGGTGACTCCAAATTAATAGTCAGTTAGGTCTGGGGTGAGTACGAAGTCCGACACAAAGACCTGATTCCTTACCACCAAGATGCGCTTGGCATCATCTCAATCTTCGAAAGATTCTTCATTGAGTACGTTCTTCGACTGCAGAACATCGAGGCTAATGCCCTAGTTGGCCTCTTTGCCTCATTGGCAGTTTCAGACAACACCCATCAACTAATCACAGTGATCGATTGAGAGCTGGTCTGCCCAAAGAATAACCTCTACCTATGTCTGAGTTATGTAAAGAAAGTACACACTGACATCCAGGACTGGAGATTTCTATTTATTAACTACACAGTCTATGAAATTCTCTCCGAGAACCCAACGAAAGCTACTTCCATCAGAAGATTTTACCTCCAATTCTATTACGATACAGCTACCAAAATACTATATCGTCACTCCTATGACGGCCTTCTGCTATGATACTTATCGAACACAGAAGCGAAGCAAGCTCTCCTTGAGAATCATGATAGGCTTTGCGTTGCCCATCAGCCAGGGCCCAAGCTACAGGACCACCTCCGTAGAATAGGCTACTATTGACCAACAATGGTAGCCGATGTCGTCGACTACTTAAGAAAGTGACAAGCATGCCAAATTAATGCAGACTATATTCACCAACCCTCGGAGTTCCTATACCCGTTCGTTGCGTCCTGGTCGATCGAAGCCTGGGGTATGGACATCATTGGACTGATTAGTCCACCTTCATCCAAGAGATATTGGTTCATCCTCGCCATCACCGACTATTTCTCCAAGTGGGCGAAACCAGAACCACTCACAAAAGTCAAGACATCCAACGTGATCATCTTTGTCAAGCATTACGTCATATACCGCTTTAGCTTTCCATGAAGGATCATCTATGATAATGGTCCATAGTTCACAAGTCATGCATTCTACCAGTTTTATGACAAAAATTAGATTCAGAATGTAGCGTCAAATGCCTATAATATGGAAGCAAATAGTCTGGCAGAATCCTTCAACAAGACTATCATAAAGCTACTCAAAAAGTTTATTTCTTCCAATAAGCACGACTAGAACGAGAAGCTGGGTGAATATCTCTGGGCCTATCGTACAACGGTCCGAATAGCTACTGGCAACACTCATTTTTTTTCTGCTGTACGGAAGCAAAGCAGTCCTCCCACTTGAGATCCAAATCTCTTCACTCCGAGTAGCGCTCTCCAACCAATTAACTATCCACGACAATCACCGTCGACGGCTATAAGAGTTAGAAGCAATCTATGAGAAATGTCTCTTAGCTCAACAGTGCATTGAGCTATACCAAGCGTATCTCTCAGGAGCCTTCAACAGACGAGTCAACAAGAGAATTTTCCAAGTGGGAGACCTCATCCTGACCATGAGAAGATCGATGGTCATGACCTACAAGACGGTCGATAATTTTTAGCCTAAATGGGAGGACCCGTTCATCGTGGAGTCTGTATTCTCCAACGGTGCCTACCGATTAGTAAAATCCAATGGCGACTTGCTTATGATGTCTTATCAATGGCAAGTTCCTAAAAAAGTACTATGTCAAAGATAGACTCGTACTCCTCTTATCCCCAGCGGGACAACCCAGATGTACATCTCTACACTCTTGGTTCTTCATCCCCAGTAAGTGCCTATATGCGACTTTTTCTCCTTCTTTATAATTTTTTGTAAAAGCCATCATCTGTATCCAGGAGTCCTGGATATGCAATGGATGATGTATCCTCAAAGTTTTTCCAGGGAGCAGTCCTCAGGTCCACTTGCACACTCCCGCAGTGACCACTCAAAAACCAATCTCGTTAGGCGCTAGCCATGTTCATTTTACCTCTGAGATATCGTCCCACCAATCTCTCCAGTGGAGCAATCCTCAGGTCTATCTTTTTTTTGGATAGACCACACTCATCAAATCTCTCATCAGCGAGTTTTTTGAACATTATTTCACGTCCATATTATCTCTGAACTACGTCTTAATATTTCTTTCCGACTAAGTTTGCCATGTCTATAATACCTCTGAGCAAACCTCTTAGATATTGGCTATCAATTATCACGTCCATATTATCTCTGATATCGGTTGTCATCTCCACTTATCACCCATACTCACCAAGGTACACCAGCGGTGTTAAGCCCACAAAAATTGCTATGTCCATATTACCTCTGACAGGGCTTGTTCCAAGTCTATTACTTGTACTAACGTGCGCAAAAAGTAATAGGTCCACAAAAACTTCCATGTCTATATCACTTCTGGCAGGACTTGTCTCAAACCTATTACTTGCACTAACATACGTAAAAAGTAATAGGTCCACAAAATCTATCACGTCCATATTACCTCTGATAAGGATTATTTTTGAATTTATTATTTGCACTCAATGTGCGCAACAAATAATAAGTCCACCAAGTCCCCCAATAGGATTTTTTTAATGGAAGCAAACAGCCATGTCCATACTAGTTCTGGCATGCTTTATTCTCCTTCCACAAAAATATCAGGATCGTACCTAACCTTTCGGTATGGCTATTGATTATCTCACGTCTATGTCACCTCTGAGATATCGTCCCCACATCCTCCCCTGAGAGTGTGCTATGTCTAAGTGACATCTGATCAAACCTCTCCCTACGACTATCATCAGTCGTCATCTCAACTTATCACCCATGCTTAAATTTAGGTGCGCCAGCGGTGTTAAGTCCACAAAACCTGCTACGTCCATATCACCTCTGGCAAGGCCCGTTTTGAAGTTATTACTTGCACTCTCATACACAAGAAGTAATAAGTCCCCCAAATATCCCCCAGCGAGATATCCTTAAAGGACTACGGTGTTGTGCTATGTCCATATTTCCTCTAGCACAATGTCCAAAGTTCGCAACATACAACAAGACAAATGCAGGAAGAAGTTCCAAAAAAAAGAGAAACTTTTATTCGAGATCATGAGTACATATGATGGGAATATGTTATATTTCAAGATTTTTTTATTAATATTCAAGGTCTTGAGTATACATGATGGTAATCCCTTTTAAGGTTTCCATGAGTTCTCGCCGACAAGAACCTCTTCCATTAAAAGGTGCCCCCCGTGTTGTTCCTGCCACAGACACAAGTGGGCCCAACAGCAGAGCTCAATACTTTATAGATCACCCCTCCACAGTAAAAACCTCAGTATATTGAAAAAACTCCATACCGACAGATAGTAAGGGAAGACACCTCATGCGGGAAGACCGACGGCAGGAATGTCAATTAATCCAAATCCTATCATCGACACCGCAGTCTCCCGGCCGATAGCAAACCGCATAAAAGGGAGAAACACAACTGGCATGCTGCATGAACATGGACAGCTCAACGTACGATACAGGATGTTCATCCTCATCTCTTGGATTAGTTTTTGCCAAACTGTCCACGTCTCCTGGATCAGTTCTTGGTGAACCACCACATAAAGTTGGTCTTCACCCCGAACAATGGGTGTTCTGATATCCTTCAATGCTCTATCATGATCCGTACAAGGGGGAATAAAGCCTACACAAGGAAAACATTGACATCAGCATACAAAGGCAAAGTTGATGTCTATGCAATAGAGTCTAGTCGGCGCATGAGGTATCTTCCATACGGCAGAGCCATGGTGGTAGCATGTCCGGATCGAACTTTCATCCATGTGACAGAGTCATGGTTATCACATGTCCAAGTCGAGCCTTTATCCATGTGGCAGGATCTTAGTTGCCGCATGATAGTTTCCCATCCATGCGACAGACTAATGTAGAAAGTTTGCGCATATTCGTGATGATCTCTCATCCAAACGGCAAGGCTGTATAAAAATTTATGCGTGTTCAAGATAATTTCTCGTCCATGCAGCAAGACTTTGCATGGGTGTCTCTGTATCCATGAAAGTCTGACACGAAGAATGCGGTGCTCCCCTACCTCCGAGTAAAGCAATGAAATCAGAGGGCCAAGGATCAAGACAGCCCCTGACAAACTCCTCGGCGAGAAGGGTCACAGCCTACAACATTCTTCGCAGGAAAATAAGATAGAAAGCAAAGAGATAAAAGCACTCTCTCTCCTCCAAGATGCCTATTTATAGGCTTCAAAAGCAGCAAAAAAAGATCGAGCTAATGAACCAGAGCAGTTATAAGAATGAATCTGGTACCTCAATTTACGAGATTCACTTTAAATCTCCTTGGAAATTGATATCTCGAGTCCCGTATCAGGAGACGACACAGAATTCCAAGAGATTCGTGCAAAGATAAAAGTAAATCTCATCATTTAATGATCAGACAGCCTGTCAAAGACAACCATGCGACAACGAGACTATGCGGCATGACCTGCATTTGCGGCCTAAAAAGGCGCTCATCCATGCTTATTTCAAAGTATTCTAAACTTATCATTTTGAAAACTTTTAAGGGAGTCTTGTAGAAGCATAAAAAATTATGCATGCCGCATAAAGGTCATGCCCCCTCAATAGGTCACAAAAAATCCATATACGGCCCAATCAAGCTGCAGAGAAACCACATGCGGCCTAATCAAGCCACAGAGAAACCATATGCGGCCTAATCAACCAAGTCGCAGAGAGTCATATGCAGCCTGATTAAACCAAGTCGCAGAGAAGCCACATAGTATACTATATGCGGCCTGAACAACCACAGAGCAGGGAGGCCACATAAAATCTCCTGATACAGATTCTATTGTCTGTCAGAAGCTCTGACATGTCACTTATCACTCTGAGATGCCTGAAGATGACAGCTCAGAAAAAGATAACAAGTAACATAAATGCATTAATTATATCGATAAACGTGTCATGCCACTTATACGGCTATGTCCTATGTGGACTCGCCAACATGCGGCTAGAGTGTTTATCCGACCAAAGCCAAACTAGAGCACGTATACGGCTATAAGACCTATGGGCCTCGCCACCATGCGGCCAGAGTGTCTATTCGACCAAGGCCCAAACAAGAGCATGTATGCGACTACAAGACCCATGCGGCCTCGCCATCATGCAGCCAAATTGCTATACGGCCTCCAGCTCACAAGATCTTCCCATTATAACTACAGAGATTTTTACACAGTTGTTGCTGACTACGTGTCCAGCTAACCAAGTCACGTCCACAACGGGTTGATAACAATCCCGGGATCATTTCAACAGCATATCTCAATCAAGACCATGTGGCAATCTGTCCATGGCATGCGACGATAGTTGTAACCATATTTTGTTGAAGAAACCTTATGTAGCCACCAAATAGAGGCATATACGGCACCTATGGACCTGTAACCACCCTAATTTTTTAGAATTGATCTTTTAAATTTATTAATATTGGTATTCTGAAATTATTGTGATTAAGGAAGAATTTATTTATTTATTTTTAGCTAATTATAATATATAATATTTATGGATTTATAATTATGTATATTTAATTAATTATTAGTATTGTACAAAAAAATATTTTTGGGTATATAACTATTATTAGTGTATTGTATTATTTTTCTGAAATTTATTGATGTCTAAATCTATTTTAATGGCCATATACATACATATATATAGAGAGATTAATTAATAATAAATTAAACCTAAAATCTAAACCCAAACCCATTAATCCTAACCCTACCAGTTAACCTAAACCCAAACCCATTAAATAAAATCCTAACTAAATCCTAACTCTAAACTCCCACCCGTACAAAGGAACACCCCCCTATCTCCTATATATTGTATATATATACAAAACCCTAACCCTAATCCAACCTTCGCCTATACCACCCACCGACGGCCGCAAGCACCGTGCGTCGTCGCGCCGAAGCAGCGTCGTCCGCCCCCCGCGCACAGCAAGCACAGCCGTGCGACCCCCTTCGCGTGGAGCTTCTGCCCTCCTCGCTCGTCCGTTTTGTACCTCTTCTTCGCTGGAATGTTCACAACCTAACCCTCTAGGATTCCCTTAAAGTGAAACAAATTTAGGCACCCGGGTTTGATCAAAAAATCGATAGAAATTTGGCCAAAAAACTGTTCAAAAAAAGTTTAGAAATTCAGTCCAAGTACCCCTGTTCATGTCCAATTTTCTACCAACTCATTAATTATTTTCAAAATATAATTAAAGGGACTTCTTCACAATATAACCAAGATTTTTACTATTTTTTTAGTTTTTATTACTTTGCTTTAATGGTAAAATTATTCTAGTTCCAAAATGACAAAATACTTGTTTCTAAAACACCCAAAATCTCGCGATACGGGGTACATCCCGCCAAACAAGGTGACTTTGTCGTGTGTGAGTTGTATCAAAAGGTGCATAACATAAACTCGGACGTGTGGGCTTTCGCAGAACTTGATTTGGATGTGCGTGCATACCGAAATTAACGCATATTCGTCGAAAAGTACCGTATCGACCTATTCTGACACTCATCCTAATTTTGTGTGTGCTTGTCGTTTCACAACGAAACTTGCACCATCAGATTTGTAGCGTTATGCTGGTCCTGTGACCCAAGTTTGGTTTGATTATAAGAACGTTGACGAAATATTATTTCGTGGGCCCCACGGTTCCACATGACGGACGTTTTCATGACCGGCTCACCGAAATCTAATTCTAGATATTCCATTGAGTTTGTGTCATCGTTCTGAACTCGTAGACACTGAGTGGGACAAATTTGGAGAACTTTATCTTCGACATATTTTACAGTGCAAAGTGGCCCACATGTAGACCCCGCTTTGCTCCAAAACTGTCAATTTTATCCTTTTGTCCAAATTAGACTTATGGGTTGTCAATCCTAGCTATTTATAGTATTTTGAGAACATTGGTGATGTTTGTTTCAGCATCCGGAGGTGTACATGCATATTCCACCTTCCGAGGAGCAGTTGACAGAGTTTAGAACCCAGGCAAGTGTACCTTGCCATGATATATCACAGTTCCTTACCTTTATTATCTTATTTAGCTATTATAGTTATTTGATATGTGTGATATGTGTATTTATCCTAGGACCATGAGACGTTGCTTAGCGTTCGAACAAGATTCGTGTGTCGACGTCGTACGTGGAGTCATACAACGTCACTTAGAGAGTTGCTTCCATGAACCTATTTTTACGTGCTTGCTTTACCGAGTACGCCATACCCTATGACACTTGATACTATTTCATGTGATAGAATCTTTCTTGAGTTATTTATGGTGATTCTTTATAGGCTTATAAGATTCGTGATATGAGACTTGCATATTATATAGATATTATTATGACTCGTTGCACTAGCTAGAGGTCATGATCTTGCGTGTTATGGACATGAGACTTTGTGGACATGAGACATAAGGTTACATTGGGTGGAAAGAGACACACCATACTACAAGATGATTATTTATATATATACTATACTACTGGAGGTGCTTTGGCACATATACTGGAGTCATGATACTACTATAGATGCCTTGGACTCTATCTCAGATCTTTGGCACATATACTGGAGTCTTGATACTACTTGCTGCTATGGGCTCCCCGATACAGAGCCTGTAGTAGTTTTAGCCTGAGTACGAGTGATGCTCTCACGTGCATATCACTTAGATGGTTACAGTAGTTTACCCTTGAGTATGTGGCATTATACTATTTTACTTTTGGCATACTATTTCTTGTACCTTGTTACGTCCCTCTGAGGACCTGGTTCTCTGTCAGTTTTTGTAGCATAGACGGTTATGGAGCATTTGGAGTTGCTGCTGGAGTTTTTTGTCTTGCAGACATTGGTACCAGGTACTTATATCATTTCTACTGGAGTTATGGTTATTTATTCATATTGTTCATTCATCTACTGATGTAGCCTATTTTATAGACTCATATTTTTTTTCGAGTCTATTCGAGTTTGTGTGTTACTGGGCGGCCAACTTTAGCACATGTAGCTCATTCTTGTGTATTATATTCATTGTGGATTGAGGCATAGATATTTATATTTACTTGATTATTTAGATAGTGACTATTATAATACAGCTTATAAGTATTCGAGTCGTACCAGAGTCTGGTCAAATGCATAGTTGGCATGTTACGTATTCCTAATCCTACATATTTTAGGACTGTGACGTGACATATTTTTGTGGTGTCCCATGCAGGTTATGATTAAATCGTTTCGGTTACTTTCAGGTACCGAGCGAGCCTGTAATTAGGATTGACAGTATTAGTATCTCAATCCACAATTGATTTGACAATTTTTTAACATTTGATCATCTCCTTTAAACTTCATAATTATACTCGTTCATTCCCTCGACATCTTTATTATTGTTTATCATCTCTCCCTATTTCAGAGAGATGGACGTTCATGCGCGGTATTTTCTCCAAAAGCAGATCCTTGTCAAGGCGGAAGAAGACATGCTGGATATAAGGTTTTGAGAAGATGGTTAGCCTTAGTAGGGTAGATAGATAGGTTATTCTTATATGTTAGAGCTAGTATAGATTATTAGCATGAGAATTGAATATAGTATTGAGTTTAAGGATTAGTTGTAGTACCCCCTCGACTGCATCCCCATCCTTTCTATCAAATTTTTATCTTGTGTTGCATATATGGTCTCGTGCTTTTGCAACAACGATCTTTCTAATTATAACAATCAGTAGATCCTTCCTCTTTTCCTAGTTGTGCCTTAATTATAAAATTAATCCCTTAGTTGGTACCACTCCTTGTGTTAATATCCATATCACCATAGGTATCAGTTCTTTTCTACTCTAATCCCCTTGATCTAGTCACCATGACACGATTCTCTGAATACCTGCCTAATCGTGCCTTATTCAACCATGTAGACTTATCAAAAATTCTTCTTGTCGTGGCCTGAATTTTGGTCTCTTCGTTATCAATGCCAATGAATGATCGAAGCATCTCTAACACCTTGTCTTAGTTAGATCTGACTCAGTCATTTCTTATGCCTTGTAGAAGCTTGACATATACAAGAGCAGTAATGGATGGATAGTAATTTTTCTTATAAAGTTGTTGATCAAAAGCACCCTGCTAGTTTCTAGGTTCCTTTAAAAAATCCGTGATTACGACCAGTAAATCATAGAATTCTTGTAATCTTATTTAGAAAATAGGCCCTTCCAGAAATCTTGTTAGTAGGACCACGACCTTAGTTTTGGATACCAACTTAATTTTTATAAGTTGGGTAGATCGTAGCCCCTGATTTTAGTACAGGATTATTTCGAGAAATTTAGGGTAAAATTGAATTTATTTTGGTATTAATTAGGTTAATCTCAAACGGATTAAATTACCTATTTAATTTTGTATCCTAGATACCCTTTGTTATGGCTCAATTATTTGGAGCACAACACTATCATTTCCTTTCCAACAACTTTCTCCTTATGACCTAGACTAGTCACTCTACACCTATGACATGACTATCACTCACAAACAGGCCTTCCCATATTTTGTTTTAGTCGCACGATATTTGCGATGAAATTATATACACAAATGACACATAGATATCATTTTTCTATTGTGGTCGATTTTAATACTCAATACTGACTCAATTCTTCCGGCAACCTTGATATCCATGAGCCTAAATGGAACCTACTCACTGATAACACAACTGTTACTTCCAAATATATACACCCATGCTCCATATAGACCCCCCAACATTCGTGGCATATCTCCTTCTAAACCCTATATCCAACTCCGTTGTAATTGAATTAAATTATACATAGGCAACCCAAATATCCCAATCCCCGATATACCAGTATCCCATTCATGCCAACCTACGTCCGTGATACTTGTGTTGCATTAAATTGAACTCCTTGTACTCTTTACACAATACTAAACACCATAATGAGTTATATCACCTTTTGACGCTTATTGATGAACCATTCATCGGCATCCATGATATGCAATGAACAACTTCTCGGTACCATCTCACCCTAGTTTTATTTGGCTATGATATTTCCTATTGTCTTATAGACTCATGACCTAATTAGAAGTAAGAAGAACTGGTAAAACTTTTATATAGAGTTATTGACTCATTAACGCCATGGTCGTACATAGATTTTCTTTAATAGGCTGTGACAACGATCACAAAATTCTTACCATCTCGAATCCCTCCTTGAAGTTAGTCTTTCTAAAAATACTTAGAAATATGATCAAGACTATAGTTCCTGCGGCCAACTTTATTCTTATAAGTTGGGTATAGCCTTGAGTAAGCGTACTCTTATTCTTAGAATACGACGCCAAACTAGGACTCCATTTGGTAACTGCGTCCCCATCTTTAGTGCAACATTCTTGACTAAAATCTTTTCTACTATGTTTATTTTAATTTCAAGGACAAAAAATTTATAAGTTTGGTAGATTGTAACCACCCTAATTTTTAGAATTAAAATTTTAAATTTATTAATATTGGTATTCTGAAATTATTGTGATTAAGGGAGAATTTTTTATTTATAATTTAATATATAATATTTATGGATTTATAATTATATGTATTTAATTAATTATTAATATTGTACAAAAAAAATATTTTTGGGTGTATAACTATTATTAGTGTATTGTATAATTTTTTGGAATTTATTGAGGTCTAAAACTATTTTAATGGCCATATACATATATATATATATATATATATATATATATATATATATATATATATATATATATATATATATATATATATATATATTAGAGAGATTAATTAATAATAAATTAAACCTAAAATCTAAACCCAAACCCATTAATCCTAACCCTACCCATTAACCCAAACTCAAACCCATTAAATAAAATCTTAACTAAATACTAACTCTAAACTTCCACCCTTGCAGAGGAACCCCCCATCTCATATATATAGTATATATATAAAAAACTCTAACCCTAATCCTACCTCCGCCTACACCACCCACCGGCGGTCGCCCGCACAGCCGTGCCGAAGCAGCGTCGTCCGCCCCCCGGGCGTAGCACGCACAGCTGTGCAGCCCCCCCTTCGCGTGGAGCTTTCATCATCCTCCCTCGTCTGTTTTATGCACTGTCTTTGTTGCTATGTTCACAACCTAAGCCTGTAGGATTTTCTTCAAGTAGACCGAATTTAGGCACCCGAGTTTGATAAAAAAATTGACCGAAAGTTGACCGAAAAACTGTTCAACAATAGTTCAGAAATTCAATCCAAGTACCCTTGTTCATGTCCAATTTTCTACCAACTCGTTAATTATTTTCAAAATATAATTGAAGGAACTTTTTTACAATATAACCAAGATTTTTACTGTTCTTTTACTTTTTATTATTTTGCTTTAATGGTAAAATTATTCTGGTTCTAAAACAACCAAAAACTTATTTCTAAAATACCCAAAATCTCACGATACGGGGTGCGTCCCGCCAAACGAGGTAACTTCGTCATGTATGAGTTTCATCGAAAGACGCGTAACATAAATGCGGACGTGTGGACTTTTGCAAAACTTGATTTGGATGTGCGTGCACACCGGAATCAACGCGTATCCGTCAAAAAATATCGTATTGGCCTGTTCTGACATTCGTCCTAATTTTGTGTGTGCTTGTCATTTCACAATGAAACTTATGCCATCGGATTTGCAGCGTTACGCTGGTCTTGTGACCCAAGTTTTGTTCAATTCTAAGAACGTTGATTAAACGTCAATTCGTAGGCCCCACGGTTCCACATGACGGGCGTTTTCGTGACCGGCTCACCGAAATCCAATTTTGGATATTCAATTGAGTTTGTGCCATCGTTCTGGACTCGTAGACACAGAGTGGGATGAGTTTGGAGAACTTTGTCTTCGGCACATTTTACGGTGCGAAGTGGCCCACATGTGGACCCCGCTTTGACCCAAACCTGTCAAATTTGCCCCTGTGTCCAAATTGGACTTATGGATAGTCAATCCTAGCTATTTCTAGTATTCTGAGAACATTGGTGATGTTTGTTTCAGCATCCGGAGGTGTACGTGCAGATTTAAATTTTTTAGGAGTAGTTGAAGGAGTTCAGAACCCAGGCAAGTGTACATTGCCTTGATGTATCACAGTTTTTTGCCTTTATTATCTTATTTAGTTATTATAGTTATTTGATATATGTGATGTGTGTGTTTACCCTAGGACCGTGAGACGTTGCTTAGTGTTCGAACAAGATTCGGGTGTCGACGCCATACGCGGAGTCGTGCAACGTCACTTAGAGAGTTGATTCCACGATCCTATTTTTACGTGCTTACTTTACCAAGTATGCCATACCCTATGACACTTGACACTATTTTATGTGACAGAATCTTTCTTGAGTTATTCATGGTGATTCTGTATAGGGTTACAGGATTCGTGATATGAGACTTGCATATTATATGGATATTATTATGACTCGTTGCACTTGCTAGAGGTCATGATCTTGCGTGTTATGGACATGAGATATTATGGACATGAGATATGAGATTACATTGGGTGGGGAGAGACGCACCATACTACAGGCTGATTATTGATATATATATATATATATATATATATATATATATATATATATACTATACTACTGGAGGTGCTTTGGCACATATACTAGAGTCATGATACTAATAGAGGTGCCTTGGAATATGTTTCAGATCTTTGGCACATATACTGGAGTCTTGATACTACTTGCTGCTATGGGCTCTCCGATATAGAGCTTGTAGTGGTTTCAGCCTGAGTACGAGTGATGCTCTCACATGCATATCACTTAGATGGTTACAGTAGTTTACCCTTGAGTATGCGGCATTATACTGTTTTACTTTTGGTATGTTATTTCTTGTACCTTGTTACGTTCCTCTGAGGACCTGGTCGCCAGCCAGTTTTTGTAACATAGACGGTTATGGAGCCTTTGGAGTTGCTGATGGAGTTGCTTGTCTTTCAGGCATTGGTACCAGGTACTTATATCATTTCTACCGGAGTTATGGTTATTATTCATATTATTTATTCATCTGCTGATGTAGCCTAGTTTTATAGACTCATATTTCTTTCTCGAGTCTATTCGAGTTTGTGTGTTACTGGATAGCCGACTTTAGCACATGTAGCTCATTCTTGTGTATTCTGTTCATTGTGGATTAAGGCATAAATATTTATATTTACTTGATTATTTAGATAGTGACCATTATAATATAGCTTATACGTATTCGAGTCGGACGAGTGTCTGGTCGAATGCATAGCTGGCATGTTACGTATTCCTAGTCCTACATATTTTGGGACTGGAACGTGACAGGACCATCAGCACGATGGCTATATATAGTAGAAACTTGAACGTTCTAAGGGCTGGCTTTGTTTGCTTCATAGAGAAAGCATACCACCCCCGGCCAATACAGAGAAAGAGAGCGAAGAGAGGACGTAAGCCTTCTCACCCTGTATCGGATCGTCCACGGAGTAAATGAGATGACATAGCACTCATTGTCCATCGTCATACCCCAGAATCAAAAATTATTGTACTTAGATTGTTTATCCATGACCTCTTTGTACTTTCTTTCGATTGTTGATTAAATCAAGCTCTTTTTTTAGAACTTTCAAATTTAATGGCTAACATATACAAGCCAAGTAATCATCCGGAGACAAATTCGATCAACCATCTAATGGAAATAAACTAAAGTATAAACTATGAATAGGAAAATACTAGCCTAGATCTCCCAGAGATCAACTCATGGTCCAAGGTGCATTAAGACCGGTCCCATCTAATAGCATCATCCCGAAGTCTGAGAATGTGGGGCACAACATCTCCTAAAAATATTTTTTAGTCAAGATGGAATGAGTACAATAATAAAAGTAGTTCCAATACATGGTAGAGACTATAAAACAGTAATAGAAATGAAGTACATGTTAGATAAGAAAAAAAATAGGATTATGGTATGACAAATATATATAAAAAACAGGTAACCAAAAGTAAGTATGGCATATGAAAGCAAGTATGGAGTGAAACCACAAAGGCTGTAACTATCTAAGTGTTTTGAAGTACTAAGTCGACATGTGAACGGCTAAGGGATATATCTGGTAAGTTGTACGTGTCGTGCGCGGCTACTATTATTCCATTCAGACCATGGGATAGAAAAGATAGTTCATATGTCTTCTAGGTATTTTCTTGTCCGACTAGTACTCATGGATCCGAGTCCCGACACGAAGAATTGCAATAGTCCAAAAAAGTCAATAGTCCAATAAATACATTAATCCAGTAAAGAATAAGCCTAAAACTACGTACCACATACCAAGTCAAAGTCCAAGAAACCTATTTAGGAATAATCCACATCAATATGCACAAGTACACAAAGATCTCAGTATCAGTATGTCAGCTCTTGGTATCAGCGTATCAGTCATAGTTTGTCAATTACCAAAATGGAAAAGACTATTGGCTTATCTAGTCATCTAGATTTTTATATTGATAAACTTTGACTTGATACACGACGTTGGTGATGATCAGTAAAGCTGCGACAACTTCAGGTCAACTTGGTTCAACAATTAGATACCGTCGTCATCGATATGTGGTTTGATTTTTTGTTTTATTATGTATTTTATCTTTGTTGTTATAGGATAAAATGTAAGTCGAGTATGCACAGATACTAGAAAGCTTAAACCCAAAATTCTCCAAAAAAAACTCAAATATCTAGTGAACCATTTTGGGCAGAACAACCAAGAAATATTATGTTGCAAATTTCCCGAATTCTAATCGAATTCGGTTTGCATCAGGCCAAAAAAATTTGTTTCAAAAACACAGAATTCAGACCGAATTTAGTCCCCTACCGAACTTGAACAAATTCGATTTTTGCCCACCAGATTTTGTGGACCTGCCCCCAAGATTCAAAACGGCTATAAATGTCAAAAATATGAACGTTTAGACGACCTCGGACTGAATTCGGCCAGTATAGCCTTTGCCTAAAGCTATAAATAGCATATGGGTTCTCCATTATTTTTCACCAATTTTATACTTGCTATTAGATACATTCTGAGCTCCACAACCTTCATATCACCAAGAACAACTCCTTAGCCTTCTAGTGCCAACTGTGGGTCGATTAAAAGTCTTTGAAGAGTTGTAAAAGCTTGGATTTCCAAGTTACTATTTCATTCTGTTGCTTGAAGTCGGTGGGCTCTTCGGATTAAAGCTCGTGTTTGTAAGAATTCGACAAGTCCTTCGGATCAAAGCTCGTGGTGTAATTACTATTTACAATAGTGGATTAAAGCCGGACAAAAGTCTTCGGAACTGGACTGCCTTCCATGAGTGATAACACGATATATTGTTGTATTGCGCTCTCGATCTTATTTTATTTTCATTATATTATTGCTGAGTTTTTTATTGGTATTTTTATTTGTTTTTTATTAGTAATCTTAGTCTTCGTCCTATTCACCCCTGCTCTAGTTTTGCCAACAAATTTTTCACGCTGAAGGATACTTCTCATAGCAAAACTTTTCACATGGGAGGGTGCTTCTCGTGTGGATTCTCTTCACATTGGAGGCTGGCTCTTGCGTGAGATTTTTTACTTTGGTGATTTGTATGCTTTTACAAATTGGTGATAAATTGAGTACAATGTTATAATCAGAAATTCGAGCTGGAATAGACTGGTCTTTGAGATGACTAGTACGAAGAGAAAAAACATAAGAGAGAAAAAAAAGTATTGAGTTGGAGTCCACCTAGCCCACGTTGTGGTTATGACATCGCTAAAGTGAATTATCAAATGTATATTGATCAAGTTGGTAAAGTTCGAATTTACCATATCCCATGTTGGATGTTTTTTTCTCTCTTGGTAGTTTTTATACTAAGTAGGAATTATAACACCAAAAATGTTCAGTAATATTATTTACTTACAAACAAACGGTCTCGCATACCATCTAACTATTTATCTACAGTGTATAAAATGAAATAAAACATCTTAGACGAGAGTGTGTCAGCAGCAGCAGCAGCAGCAACAGCAACAGCAACAGCAACAGCAGTAGCAGCAGCAGTAGCAACAACAACAATACAGTGGGGACAGTAAATCCAAATAGTATGCAACGTAACATACGTAAAATTTCGTAAGTATGACCGAACATCTGGAAAAAAAAAACAGTAACAAATTGATATTTTTTTATAGCAGGATTCAAAGCTTTTGATAGGTTACTTCCTTAAAAAAAAAAAACATATTGGTCAGCTAAATTCAAGTGTAGTACTTGACTGGTTCAAATGATTAGAGATTATGAACAAGTCTTAGCTGCTACCGAGACGAAGAGTCTTGGCTGAATTGACCATAACAGGGTCAAACAATGCTGAACCAGTGAAGTCAAATCTCTTGGCTTCTCTCTATTACTATTACATACATAAAAAAAAAATACTATCCTCGTTTCAGTATTCGCAAAGACCTAGTCAAAAGAATCATTTACAACTTGAATAATGCTAGAAATAAGAATCAGATTATAAGGAAAGCTATTACTTTTAATATACGCATCTCCATTGATCTATTTCATCACGGAGTTGAACGCTATTTTTAACAATCTAATTGCAGGGGGGGGGGGTTTTCCCCACGGAAATGAGAATTGGCATGTAGAATATCAGACAGTAAATGAAAATCATTATAATACGAATATATAATTCTCAATTTTTACTATAATTTTAGAACATTGATATAGTGATAAAGCCTTAAAAATGATACCAGCACAATTCATATCTAAATTTTATAACCTACATTTTAAGGGGGGAAATTAAGAAATATTGTACCACTAGATGGATATTATTCTTTAGATATGTATTAGAATGTAAATATATAATAATAATAATAATAATAATAATAATAATAATAATAATAATAACTTTGTACTCTCACATAAAAAAAAATCTTTTATATATCCAAAAATTCTATAAATATATATATAACAAATCTAAATTAAAATATGTTAATATTCAAATCATATTTAAAATAACTATATAATATTATCTAAACACAGATGTAAAGTCCTAAAAAAATATCTATAACAGATTTTAATCAAAAAATTATATTTAAACTATTTTAAAATAATTTAATTTTTTATATAATATTTTAATAATAATAGAGAATTTTTTTTTTTTAACATTTATTGCATGTGTACATAACTAAGTAAAAGTATATCCCTCGATGACATGGACTTTAGGATAAAGGTTGAATTTTTAAACAGATCATCAATGCAGTAATAATATCATACATATTGAACAATTGTTTTATGCAAACTAACTCCAAGAGCTAGAATCCTGGAAATTCAGAGCTGATATGAAAGATTATATATTTAATCTCTTAGCGTGTATTTGTCTCTAGGTTTAACAATGGAACATTAACAACAATGTACAAACGGATATGAAGGATGTTACCTACTTAATTATAATACAGGTCTAATGAATAGAAGACAAGAAATTGTGGGAACTGACGGCCATACAAAATCAATAAATAAGTACACACATATACAAATTGTTGCTTGAATCAAAATTGAAAAGTATGCTTGAGATAGAATATTTCAAGTAAATCTACATTTTGTTTCTCTCCCTAAGAAGCATTAGATATTCTAAAGGATGAAGGATTATTGAGATCTCATCCTAACTCTTTTTCGATTGAGGAGCATTTAAAATTGAATCTAATGATGATTTACTGCATGATCCTATCAAATATAAAAATTTGATTGGGAGATTAATTTACCTAAAATTAAGGCCTAATAGTATACTCTGTGTAAATCCTAAGCTAATTTATGCAGAATCCAGAAAAATCACATTAGGAAGCTGCTTTAAGAGTTTTAAGATTCATTAAATCCAATCCTTGTCAAGGATTATTATTTTTCTTTGTCTAATGATATCACATTAAAGGCCAATTGTGATTCAGCTTGGACATGTTGCATACTACTACTACCAAAATATGATGAAATAGCGATGTTTTTAGCGACGTCATAATAAAACGTCGCTAATATTAAAGACATGAGCGACTCCTAAAAATAAATGTCGCTATACGTCGCTATTGGCAACACATAGCGACGTTTAGCGATTGTACTTAGGTTTTTAAAAGAATAGCCGCTATAAGCTTCTTTAACGTCGCTAAACGTCACTGATTTTTATGATTTAGCGATGTTTAGCGACATATTTACCAACGTATCTTTTTTTGATCTTTAGAGGTGTTTTTAGCGACGTCTCTAACGTCACAAACTTTTCAATTAGCGACGTTTAGCGACGTCTTTTTATGACGTCGCTACTTATCCAATTAGCGACGTCTTTTTTTGCCGTCGCTAATTTTTTATTTAGCGACGTCTCGAACGGACGTTGCTAAATTACTGAATCTAGGGTTCCCTCGTCTATTCGACTTTTATTTCTTTTTTCCCCCAACTTTTCAAAAATGTGCGCCCACACCGGCGATCCATCCTCCCCTAGTGACCCTACGAGGCTCCGGCGACCCTTCGCGGCTTCGATGACCCATCCCTCGACCGCCTCCCTCGTCTCCCACTACGACCCGGCCGTGTTCTCCCCCCAAACCCGACACAGGCAACCCCAGACACGGCTCCTCCCCCTCCGACGTGGGCCTCCTCCGTCAACCCCTTTCTCAGGTGCTCCTCCTTCCTTCCTCCCGGCTCGGTAAACCCTAACCCAGACCCGGACACAACTACGACACACACACACATACTGGACACAATCAGGACACATGGACACACACAGGACACAACTAGGACACACATATACTGGACACAATCAGGACACATGGACACACATAGGACACAACCCTAACATTGACATATGGACCCGAACACATGGACACACACATAGGACACAATCCTACATGACACAATTCGTACTAACAAGGACACACATGTAGACATACATGAACACGGACACATACGGGCTCATATGGACACACGTGAACACGGACATACATGGAGACACACTGACACATGCCCCCGAACACATGGATACACACACGGACACACACACAGTGCTTAAATAAATGGTTATAAGCAAATATTTCTTTAATTAATAGTGTTAACAAGTTTAATACTAACAAGTACTAAAAATTTGTGCTGACAAATATTTACAGGTTTGTGCTACTTTGGTACTAACATATTTGAATAAACAGCAAGTATGAAAATAAAGAACGCAAATATTTGTTTTAAAACTTTACTTTGAACATAATATTAAGGATCAACTCTTAGATTGTTAGACATTTTTTTTCTTTTTTTGCTTTATCTTAAAAAAAACTTGAAACATAAATTAATGTTATCGGCCTCGGGGGAAGTCACGTACGAAGCACTGCCCTAAGAGTTGATTTAAGGTCTATGTGCAGACTTATCTCGAATGCTCATAATGGTAAAATTCTCGCACTACCGGTTTCTCTTTGTCGCACACAACTTGGAGAGAACGACCAGGACTTAACTCTATCTAGAGCAAGGAGATGATGAACATTAAAATGTTTACTATACCTACCTTAGATTTTCTAATATAGTATCATGCATCACATATCGTAGGATATAGTAACCCTAGAACTAAGGAAAATAATTTTGATATAAATTTTTGATAATTCCTTTACTTGTTTCATCATTTATAGTTCAATCTAGTTCTAGAATTCAAATTCTTAAGTATACATTACATCATGACTCAAATAGACGAACCTACCAAACTATCAGCCGAATTTGTATTTTATTAAATAAACCAATATTTATAAAAATAGTAGTATATCATATCGTACCATTAGATTGTATTGTACACGATACTAACAACATAGCAGCTACCTCTTCTTGATGTGCATAAAAGACTCATTTATAATACAATGATATTGATCATTAGCACCTATCTTAGCTCTGTTAATTCGTTTTTTATTTAAGAGACGAACTACTGATGATAAAATCATAATTTCAAAAAAAAAATCTAAGATTATATATATATATACACTACCACAATATATATATATATATATATATATATATATATATATATATATATATATATATATATATATATATATATATATATATATATATCCTCCATCGACCCCTCTCTCAAGCGCTCCTCCTCCCTTCCTATCAGATCGGTAAACCCTAACCCAGATCCGGACACAACTAGGACACACACATACTGGACACAATTAGGACACATGGACACACACTAATGACTGGTACTAACTATAATAGTTTACCACTAACTTAACTAACTGTTAACTCATATCATTTATAACTATCTAACTAATATTACAACTAACTAATATACTAACTGATGCATATCCTAATTTACAATGATACCTATACTAGTTGTTGCTACTAACAATAATAACTGTTGCTATTAATACATGTATATTATTAATAATGGGTTGCCTGGACACCCCTCAACTCCAATGTATCCCATTAAACTTCGAGAACTGATACACATCAGTATCACACGGACCCCTTTGCTCCCAGGTAGCTACTGCTACTGCAGATATCTTATTCCCAGTTTGTTGCTGTTGTTGAAACCCCCTTTCTAATGCCTTGCCTACAACACACTACCAACGATCTGCTATTGTAACCACTCTGATACATAATCAAGTGTGCATTCCTCACAGTTCTATCACCCCTTTAATCCACGCTTTCCCCTACAGACCTCAACATTCATAGTAACACACGTGTGTCATCAGCTCACACACACATTTAGATACCATACTCTCTATTACACATTATCACACACACTAATGCAGTCATAGGATCAATGCTACTGTGGTTTCATAACTTATACCCTCCCCCCCCCCCCCCCACTTGAGATATCACTCCATCTCACACTTCACTAACACATAGGTTAATACTTACCTAGTATTCATAGGTTAATACTTACCTAGTCTTCATAACTTATAGTCTCTCCTATTTACCACTATCTCACCAAAGTAATATACTTCAACCTCACAACATTATCTTAAAAGATATTTCACTAGCTACTTCTTACTAGTACTATCAAATGCATTGTTGAACCCATAAATTCATTAGCTACTACTTACTAGCACTAGGCAGTGAAGCAGTACAAGTTCCTATGTAGATGGACTATACCTAAGCAACCATCCATGAATTATGTACTACTTTCCATTGACTACAAATTTTCACCAATGATGCACATTTTTATCAAGTCCTTGGCTACCTTAGTATGCAACATGCTTATGGAGTGATGCTAAATTAAGTTGGGTTCGTAGTATCGATAAATAAGTATTTGTAATTTTTTATTCGGATAGTTTATAAAATATTTAGTATTTTCCAAATTAAGGAATTAGTTAAGGAATTTTATACTATATTTTTAATGTGGAACGTAACATCTATTTTAACTATATGGATACATATATTTATATCTGTTATCAATTATATTATTTATTTCCATCTATCTTACCAGATGGCACCCATGACCCGAGCATGTGCACCTCGCTTGAGAGAGGCACCTCCTACTGTTAAGGAGGAAGTAATACCTCCTACTGTTAATGAGGAAGTGAATGTTAAGGAGGAAGAGGCACCTCCTATTGTTAAGGAGGAAGTGATACCTCCTACTGTTAAGGAGGAAGTGAATATTAAGGAGAAAGAGATACCTCCTACTGTTAAATTGGAAACGGTTGTTAAGGAGGAAGTGACAACTTCTACTGTTAAGGAGAAAGTGGTTCCTCCTGCTGTTGGGCAGGCACCAGCTCAGAGGGGGAGTTCCAGTCACTCAGCACCTATAGTGGAGATTGATTACATAGACATTATTTATGCGAAGTATCTGAGGGACTAGTTTCTGCCCCAGCGTATTAGATATCCTCGAGATTGAGAAATTGGAAAAGACTTATGGTGTAACTGTGATACTTTTATTGTGGTTATTGTGTGACTGTGATACTTTTATATTATGTTTTTTGTGTGACTGTGATACTTTTATTTTGTGTTTATTTTGTGACTGTGATATTTCATATACTTTTGTGATATTTCGTACCCAGAAAATTCAACGGAGGGTTGCTCCGGGTCTGTCTATTTTTATGAACTATTATAAGTCTGTGTATTTATTTTATTCATATTAAATGTATGTTAATTTATCGGTGTTGAGTGTTCCACCGAAGGGGTCGGCGAACCCAAAAAATTCAACGGAGGGTTGCTCCGGGTCTATTTATATAAATTAAAAATTCATAAACTGCAGGAAGATTGGTTTGAAAACCATTTTACATTTTTTTTATTTTTTTACTGAAAATTTAGCGACGTTTAGCGACATTTATATACGTCGCTAAATACGTCGTTAAATATGTCGCTAAATACGTCGTTGAATGTCGCTAAATTGCTGACATGACAGTATTTGCCAAGTCAATAAAATATTGCTAAATGTATTATAAAACGTCGCTAAACAGAAAAAATTTAGCGACGTTTAGCGACAAAAAATACGTCGCTAAATTAGCAACGTTGAGTGGCTAAACGTCGCTAATAAGAAAAATATTAGCGACACAAATACGTCGCTAGAAAATGTCGCTATTGCGACGTTTTGCGACATTTTTTCTGTCAGCGACTAGCTTAAATATGACTTCATTAAAACGTCGCTAGTTACGTCGCTAATTTTTTAGCGACATTTTTAGGCCATTTAGCGACGTTTTCAAGCGTCGCGAATTTGAATTATTCTGATAGTGTACAATAAGGGAGGATGAGGACCTCTGGCATGGTTGGTATAAGTCGGTCGGTGCGAGTACAATGATCCGACGTTCTATTTTTTTATTATGTATCTTCCTATAAAATTTCTTTATTTCTTGGAAGTAAAAAAATAATTAATTAAAGTGGCTAGCTCATCTGCTAAAGCAGAATATCGAGCTATGGTTGCATCATGTTTGAAAATTACGTGGGTGCGATATATTTTTTAAGATCTTAAGGTTCCACAAAATCAGCTGACGACTATTTTGTGACAACCAAGCAGCTCTTCAAATTGCCACTGTCTTCCACGAACATACAAAACATATTGAGATTGATTATCACATTGTTCGAAAAAAACTACAATTTGGAGTGATTATGCCATCATATGTTCCATTATGTTCTCAACTTGCAGACATATCTTCACGAAATCTTTGGGACGTGAACAATTCTGTTACTTAAGTGACAAGTTGGGACTTCATTACATTCACTCACCAACTTGAGTGGAGTGTTAGAAGTAAATCTACTGATTATTATATATTCTCTAATTATAGCATAAGAATATTGTACATTTCTTAATTACAATATATGAATATTCTACATTATTGTTTTCCTAAAATAACTTCTTGTATCACCATGATTTGTGTACATTGTAAATATAAATATTGAATGTACATCAAATATTTTTCCAAACTTCTAAATTTAATAAACACTTGTCCCTCTTGTAATGCCAACCAATCTACTAGCTCATTTTTGTTCACCCATCCAAATTTTGGTGTTGTTTATCATTTCATTCAAGGGTTTATATGCGTCAACCTAAAAATATTTTTTTCTATTATTATGAGATAAAAAAAAAATTAAATTAAAAATAAAAATAAATTTAGAATTGACATGTGACGATCCACGAATGTAACGGTGAATATCATCCAAATTCCTTGTTTTGGTGGTTGAAAAAAATGAACTCCAAATTCACAAACTCCTCCGTGTATCAAATTGCATAGCAATGCACACGGCCCACGACCTATTCTACAGTGCACGACAAAAACCAGGACGCTCATAGAAGCATTACCTCTTTTGTTAGGGACAAGATATTCCTCTACTCATTATCTCATCATTACATAGACAAATTTCTATAATCATCCTACTACTTACTGTTGAAGTTTTGAAACCCTTATATATATTCGACCCATACTCTTCCTCTTTCCTTCACCCATTCAAGAAACAAGAAAGAATTGCTTCCACACAGAAAACTACTCAAAAAGTCCCAAACAAACAAACACTCTCTTGCTCTAGAGTTGCAACTATATTATCATGGCCGATCTTGATCTCATCCGCCACCAGCTCCTCGGCGACTCCGCCTCCTTCGACTCTCTCTTCTCCGATCTCGACTTCTTCGACCCGAATGCGAACCCCGATCCGTCTCCAGCTCCGACTCCGGCCCCGTCTTCCTTCACCTTCTCGGACCCGGAGTCGCCCAACATGATCCGCTTCGGCTCCGACGACCCGCCCCCGGCCCGGCCCTCGCTGACCATCTCCCTCCCGACGAAGACGGAGTGGCCGGAGGTCGTGTTCATCGGGCCAGGGCCCGAGAACCAGCCCAAGGCGGCTCGACAGTGTGCCGACGCGCGGAGGTACCGTGGGGTGCGGCAGCGGCCGTGGGGGAAGTTCGCCGCGGAGATACGCGACCCGAGCAGGCGCGGATCGCGGGTCTGGCTTGGCACGTTCGAGACCGCGGTCGAGGCCGCACGGGCCTATGACAGGGCCGCGTTCCAGATGAGGGGGAGGAAAGCCATCCTCAACTTCCCCAACGATATAGCCTCGTCGGACTGCCACCACCAGACTCCACCTCCGCCACCTCCTCTCCCTCTTATTAAGCGAGGGAGGGAGGAGGCAGAGCTGGAGGCGGTGGTGGCGAGACCGGTGAAAAGAGAGAGAGGAGAAGAAGCAGAGACGGAGACGGAGATGGAGATGTTAGCGTGTCCATTATCGCCATCGAATTGGTCAGGAATTCTAGAAGGGATCAGCCTGCCACCTCTGTCGCCGTTGTCGCCCCACCCTCAGTTGGGGTTTCCGCAGCTAATGGTCATCTGAGTAACCAAGAGATAAAATCAGAAATTCAATCTAGGATGGACTAGGATGAGCTTACTCATATAAAAAAATCAACTATGAGTGACTAAGAGACCTGCAACACTGTTAATTTGGATTTGACATTTTTATACAATATAATATATATACTAGTAATTTATATATAATAAGTATTTTATATTTAAATATATATTTTCTGTTTAGACTCCATCAACAGAATAGAAATATTGAATATTTCGAATCAACATAAGATGGCTGGAATTCAAAGTCAAGTTTGTGAGAAAAAACCAACAGGCCGCATGTGAAATATTTTATCCTACATTATTTTAGTGTGATTTATTATTTATTACATAGTGTGTTGTGAGGAGTCGGTTGTTCTTGGTCTTGTGTTGCCAATTTCTATATGTAATAGTTTTAATTTTTTTTTCATTTCGCTCTTCATTTTCCTTGGAGAAGAATGGAGTTATTGTAAAAGTATTGGGTGTGAATGTGAAAATTGAGAAAAATGTAGAACGAAATGAAAAGGTTCATGGCAGAAGTGTGGCCACTATTGAAATAATACTTTTATATATATATATATATATATATATATATATATAAATTTAAGAAGTATTTGGTACAAGTAGATGAGATTTAAAGATGATTTTAATGTTCAAAGAAAATTTGATCGTTGTTTGGGAAGAAAAAAAAAATCTTCTGAGTTCTATATGCTTAAGGCTGCTCTTGGTTGTGGAGAGAATGTGAGTAATGTTCTTGAAACAAAGTCATGTTTACATGATTACAAACTCTATTTCATGTCATTTTTCTGCCTTTCTACAAAAACATACTACTAAATCATTAGACCAGTTCTCCTAGAAGTGACGGTAATTAATCAAATATCTAATAAATGTATTCCAAAGAGTTTAATATTTTCTTCTTTCAAAAATAAATGCAAAGGCAACACTTTAAATCTATTAATATGCCAAAAGTTCATCGTAAAAATTGTATTTTCAAATATATCATTTATTATATTTACTAATTAAAAAATAATTAAATTAATAGGGGTTATGTAGGTAAATACAAGAGTTGTTCTTTGATATTCCTAATTACAACAGTTTTTAAATGTATTTAGTATCTAAAAAGAGAAGAAAAATAAATTTGTTCATGTTGGTAGAAATCTCACAACATTTAAATAGATAAAAATCTCATAATATAGAGGTGGGTAGAAACCTCACCACATCGATTACATGGATGGCCTTCTTATTTATAAAAGACAATAGTAATAATAAAATAAAAACAGGACAACCAAAATAACAAGAATATAATCAAAGTATATTATTCTTATCCATGATTATTGAGCTGGATGAGTTGGTAGTTTGAAATGATAAGCCTAAACCTGAATTTGTAACTGGCTTGGTCTTCTAACATTCTTCCTCAAACTATTCGTGGTTGTAAAACTCCCTACCAAATATTTATTTTTAATTATTTATTAATACCATTATTTTAATTAGTTTTTAATTTATAGTATTTAAATTATTTATTAATTAAGTCATACCTATTTAGCTGTTTAGAATATATTTTCTATTGACTAAACAAAGTTATAAATAGTTTTTAAATACAAACTTAGATATATATACTTGTATTGTGCTATCATATTGATTTTAGAAATTTTCCTAAAAATCATTCTTGCATATATTCTTTTACTATATATAGTAGTTATATATATATATTAGGTTTATAAAAACTAAAAATAAAAAAGTAAAACAAAAGCAGATCAAAACAAAACAAAACCTACCTATACAACCAGCAAACTAACAGACCCCGGCCCATGGAGACTCACGACCTTTCTTCTTTATTAACTATTAAACTCATTTAAAACCTATCACTATAACCGATCATTTCACCTATGTATTTCTGACTTCTCCCAAAGGACCACCCTCTCCAGTTTCTTCTCAGAACTACCTGATACTTCCTCACCTCCGATTAGCATCCACGACCAACCGTCGGCTGTTGAAGTCGCCGGGGCAGCCGCCGAAATCAACCAGCCGCACCTGCGCACGTCAGAATCCACTCAAACCACTTATTTTCGGGTAAGATTTCTCCACCTACGTTCATTCATTTTTTGATCTCTTTGTTTCATACAATTCACAACATGACCATCTTGTAATCTCTTTAATTAGATTTTTTTTTCTGTTTTAAATCGCATGTAAATCGACCCGAAAGTTGGCCGAAAAATTAAATGTTTTTTTAAACTGTAGAAACTGAACCTAACCCCCATACTTCAGGTCATTTTTCTTCTTCTTCGTTCGTTCATTTTTAGATCGGTTTGATTCATTATGATCACAACATAACACCCTAAAAATTCTTTTAAATAGATCTTATTATTGCTGACTTTATCGAGAGAAATATAGATCGAAAGATGGACAAAAACTATTTTGAAAACAGTATTTTTAACCAGTCCAAACCACCGACTTTGTACCCGTTTTCTCTCAAAATATTTAGTATTTTAAAATTTGATTTGAACAGACTTTTATACAATATATACAAGTCTATTTCTATTCAATTAATTTTAATTAGTTTGATAATAATCTTCAGTTATTCTTGTTTGCTATTAAATTCAAAAGTTTGGAAAAAAAACTTGATTTAATTGAACAAACTAAAGAGAGTACGGAGAGGAGTCCTAAACAGACAGTCTAAGTACAAATTTTATGTTTTGGGGGGTAACTATGGAGGGTTAGGAGTGTAGCTGTAAACATCCAGATTTTTTTTAGAAATTAAAAATAAATTTTCTAGAATTTTCTGGAATTTTTTAACTAATTAAAATAAATATTCTTCTGGATTAAATATTTTTATGTATTAAACTAAATATTAAAATATTATGAAAATAATATTTTTGAGTGTAAAAAAAATAATTAGACATAGTGTAATTTTTTGGAATTTATTGGACCAAGAAACTAGTTTTAAATACCCAAAAACATAGTTTTAAATAAAACCAAGGCTAAATAAACCGAACCAAACCAATAAATCCTGAACCGAACCGAACCCTGACAGAACCCAAGCCTTAATGGGTCGGGTCGGATCCGGACCCGAACCCAGAAATGAAACCTGAACCCGACCCGCCTAGCCTCCACTACAGTAACCCCCAATTTCCTCCTGCAACCTCTGGCCGCCGCTTCGCCTTCCCCCACCGTTTCCCCTCCGCCGGTTCACCCCGAGCCCCGGCGCCATCCCTAACCACCGACACCTCGACTCCCCGTTGACCGACCACCTTCCAAACCGTCGTGCCCCTTATCCTCCCCGGCCTCCCTATAAAACCCGATCACCCCTTCACAACCACCGCTGCCACCACCACTCCACTGCCCCTCCGACGATCCTCCGGCCGACCTCGACCCAGGAGACCTCGCTGTGACCCATTGAACCGCTGACAAGCTCCGTCGACGACCTACCCGAGCAGCCAGCAGCTAGCAGACGCCGCCACTACCAGCAACCCCACCATGATGACCGAGCACAGTCATCGCGCCACGTTGTCCTGTCGTAAATAACATCAAGGTACCCGTCTTCCCGCGCACGTAACTCTCTGTACATAGATTTGTATTTCGTTTTGTTGAATCCTACGCGTAGACCACGTGACCCTCTCAAAACCCGTATAATTAGTTCGGGAAATGTCCTATGTCGGTCACAAACCGCGACGCAAAAACAGAAAAAAAAATCCCATATTTCTGAAAATCAAAAATTGGTCCCAAACTCACAAGTTCAAGACCATTTTACGTGCAACCTGTTAACTATTTCTAAAATTTGCTTGAATAGTTAATTAGATAATATAACCAAGTTTTAAACCCTGTATTTAGTTTAAATTATTGTGTTATAGATTGTAATTATTTTGCGGGTGAAAATGACCAAAAACTTGGTCTTTAACAACCCTAAATTTTCACGGAATTGGGTTCGCTCCGCTAAATGAGGCGACTTGGTCGTGCGCGAATTACACCAAAAGGTGCGCACCGTCAATACGGACGTATGAGATTTCGCAGAAGTTGATTTAGATGTGCTGGCACACCGGAATCAATGCGTATCTGTCGACAACACCCCGTATCGGCCATGTTCTGAACTTGTCTTTTCGAAATAAAACTTGCGCCATCGGACTCGTAGAAATACGCTGGTCCTGTTACCGTGGTTGGTTCGATTCTGAGAACGTTAACAAAATCTCGTATCGTAGGCCCCACGGCTCCACTTGACGGACGATTTATGATCGGCTCATCGGAATCCAGTTTTGGATATTCCGTTGGTTTCGTATCATCGTTCTGGACTTGTAAACACTAAGTTTGACAAATTTAGAGGACTTTGTATCTGGCATATTTTTTGGTGCGAAGTGGGCCACATGTGGATCCCGCTTTGACCAAAAACTGTCAACTTTGTCCCTGTATCCGAATTAGACTTATGGATAGACAATTCTAGCTATTTCATATCTTCTGAGCATGATGATAATGTTTATTTCAGCAACCGGAGGAATACTTGAAGATATTGCTGTTACAGGAGCAACTGTTGGAATTCAAACCCCAGGCAAGTGTACCTTGCCAACCTTGCAGTACTTGCTTTATATTATTTCCTTGATCTATTTATATGATGTATCTATTCAACCTTGGACCGTGTGACATTGCTTAGTGTTCGAATAATATTTGAATATCATGCCGTATACGGAGTCGTGTAACGTCACTAGAGATTGATATCGCAACCCTATACATTTTCGTGCTTGCATTATCAAGTACATCATACCATAGGACACTTGATACTATTCATGAGACAGAATATTCTGAGTTATTCATGGTGATTTTGTATAGACTACAGGATTTGTGACATAGATATTATATATGCATAGCTATCATTATGACTTATTGCATTAGATATGATCTTGCGTGTCATGGACATGAGACATGTGATTATATTAGGTGGGGAGAGTCATATCATACAAAAGCTGATTATATATATATATGGTTATTCTGGGAGTGCCTTAGACTCTGATATAGAGCTTTGGCACACATACTGGCCCTTCGAGATAATAAATGCTGCTATGGATTTTCCAAAGCCTTTAGTAGTTACAGCCTGAGTATGATTAATGCTCTCATTTGCATAACACATAGCTGGTTACATAGTTTACCCTATTGATTCATTTACTATTTTACTGTATTTACTTTGGCTTGAGTTATTCTTTTACCTTGCTATGTCCCCTGAGGACCTGGATCCGGATTATGTCCACAGGTTTAGCAGAGGAGATATACTCCGAGATATACGAGACAGAAGTAGGCGCTGGAGTAGTACCAGAACCAGAGGACGAGGTGATCGTCGAGAATTTCTTCTGAGTATCTGGTTTATTATACTCAGTTATTTCTATTGTTAGACTCTTATTTCCTATTGAACTGCTGTATCAAACTCTTTATCGGGTTGCTCCCTGAGATATTTATTGAGACTTGTTGATTATTATTTCATCTTGATGAATCTTATTTTGATTGTATTTATCTTCTATGGATAAGATTAGTATCATAGACCTTTATAGTTGTTTTACAGCTTAAGTACACCCTGATGGGTCCATTAAATTGGATTTTCCCATCGGTGTGTGCTGTTGGCCATTGCCACGTGTCTAGTCCCTCGGTATTTTGGGACTGGGGCGTGACAGTAGCAACTCCCTTTACTCTGTGGATGATCCGATGCGAAAGCTCTTCTCTCTTGCTTGAGTGTAGATTCGCAGATAGCCAGTCCACCTTTTGTTCGGGTGTGGTACCCTACTATTTATAGTCATCCTGGGCACGCATATGTTGGGCCGCACGGATGCTGGAGGGTGCCACGTGCCCCTTCTTGACAGGGTACAACTATAACTATGAGTAGGCCGAGCTGCCATGTAGGCACTCGTTAGGATTTTCGGTTGCTGCAGATCTGGGTGGTTCTCGTCCTTTGTGGACGTGACTTGGTCATCTTGACACATAGTTCGCACTTGGTTGGAGAGAATCACTCTTGTCGTAACAACAAGATTTGGTCTTCATGAAGTTTGAAACACATATGGCCAGAGATGCATAGGATGCATAGAGTCTGGGATTCGTTGAACCAGAGATGCATGGACCGCATGGGGTCTAGGATGCATAGGGCCAGAGATGCATGGACCGCATAGAGTCTGGGACGCATGGGACCAAAGACGCACGAGCCCGCATGGAGTCTATGATGTATGGGGCCAGAGACGAACGGGATCGCGTGGAGTCTGGAACGCATGGTGCAAACCCCCTGAAATTTAAATAAGAATATTTTAGTAACTTTATTATTTATTTAAATAAATTATAAATTATTAAAATAATTTCTAGAATTTAGAAGCTCTTTAGTGTAGTCTTAATGTCATGAGTACAACACTAATTTTTTCCTTCCAACCAACTTTGCATAATAGGCTTAGCCGAGCCAAATTAGGCTCACGCTATGGATGTCACTCATAATGGTGTAATCCTACGCTTTATTTTGGTCGCACAGCAATCGCGATATTTTTTGACTCAAAATATGACACTTGGACAAATTTTGTTGGGTCAATTTAGACGAGCAACATAAACCCAAATTTTCAAACTGAATTTTATAACCCCTAGCCTAACACGACCAACTGTGCACATGATATTGGTGTTACATTTATTTAAGTCCCCACAGGCTCCAAAAATAATATAGAAATCCCGTTCATTAGTCAAAATTGACCCTTCTCGATTAATTAAACATAACCAAGTCCGAACTCCCAACTCGAACCATCAAACCAACTAATATAACTCATACACAACACCACACACCCATCCCCCAACTTCCTACACATCAAACACCATTTTCCCCCACACCAAATCAAGTTTTTACCTCATTTAAATTTAAATTCAGATCATACCTCTTTTTAGCATACACCATTGGACCATTTTAATTAAAATACACCATGTACATATTTAGAGAGGTGGGGGGGGGGACCAACCCGCAACCTAGACCTTCCAAGGGTTCGGTTTTCAATGCCTCATTTCTATTAACCATTGGTTTATAACTTTTAAAAAAATAAAACTCCCAACCTTTCACCTTTCCTCCCATTCATTACTACCTATAACCATTATTCCTAGGGAGTAACCCCCAACCTATGTGTAGCCGACCCTCCTCCATTTCTCCAACCAAAACCACCTCTCCTCTCCTCTCCCTCTTCTCTTTCTCTCCTTCGTGGTCATCACCTCCTCCACCTCCTTGGAGCTCCGGCCGGCCCCCTGAAGACCACCTCCACCCGAGCTAGCCCGATCGACCCAAAACAATATGAAACTGCGGGTGGCAGCAGCCATCCCCCTCATTCAGACCTTGGGGAGACCTTCCATCACCCTTTGGATCGCTTCCCTCGAGCCTAGGCCCGCCATAGTGGTGGTGCAACCCCCGGAGGTCAAAAACTTTGCCGTAGTTCAACCAACCATCGTATACACCAAGTTTTAGTGAGTTTTTCCTTAACCTTTCTCACCCTCTCTTTTCTTTATGATGATTATGGTTGTAGAGGAGTTATGAACACATCTTGGTGTAATCTAATAATCACCCTCCCCTTGTAGGCAATCCATGCGTCAACCTAGTTAGCAAACATAGTACATGTATATGGTTGCATGGAAGTTGTGATATTGAAAATAAGATTTTTGCACCCTAGTAATTTAATATTTAGAATTATATGAATATTTTAGATTATATATATATTAAAATGTGTATTTTAGTGGTTTAAAAGTATGAATAATTGATAGGTTGGTTGTATGGATAATATTGGTGAACTAGTGTACAAGTTATATTATTGTAGTATAGAAAAATGTGTGTTTCACTATAGTTGAATAAATTTTAGAATATTAATAATAATAAACAAAAAATAAATAAATAAATAAATATATATATATATATATATATATATATATATATATATATATATATATATATACGTTTATTTATATATATATATATATATATATATATATATATACGTTTATTTAGTGGCTTAGTTGATGAAAAAATGAAGGGTAGAGTACATGCATGGTAATGGTGACTATGTATAGTTATATTGCATGCAAATATATAAACTTGAATATAAAAAGTATGCATGAATATATATTAATAATTAAAATAAATTTTAAAATATTAAACTTAATTATTTTTGTGTTTAAGATGTTAATTAGTGAAATAAAATGGTTCCATACATGCTTAATTAATAGATTAGCATTGTATAGCGTTTTGTGACATTGAACACTACCTACGTATGTGTAGGAATATGTTGGTTAACCACACGTAAAGGTCTATACGTATGCGTAGTATATCAATGTACGAGACCCTCACGATGTTATAAACAAAATTATGGTACGTGATTGTTGGCACGTTAACTAACGCAATGCGACTGTTAGAATTATTGGCACGAACGTTGCGACTTTGTTGATGTGGGTGTAGTGACTTTATATTTTTACATAAAGTAGATAATGGTAGAATTAGAATTAATTTAAGTAATTTTGGTAGGGCACGTGGGTGTCGCAGTACCATCGGACGTGGACTTTGGATCCGCTATAGCGCAGCAGCAGGCAAGTGTACATTGCCTTGGTCTCAGTAAATTGTGCTTAATTTTAACTGCAGTTTATAGTTTATATTTTAATACATGTACTTTTTATGACCCTAGGACCGTAATGATACTTAGCATCCGAGTTTTATTCGTGTGCCGACTTCCGTACGCAAAAATTGGGTATCGTGAGATTGCATTGTCGATGTATACCTTTTACGTGCAACTCTTGCACATTTTACCTTAGGATACTGGATACGACTCTCATGTACAGAATCCACACTTGAGATATTCGAGGATTCTGGCTTCTGTTATAGGACAGGACTTGAGACATGTGCTAATTGACATGATGTTATTTACACCTTGACTTGAGACATAGATAGTAATTTTCTTGTGTGTCGTGGACATGAGATGTGAGATACATGGGGTTGGGGAGAACTTACCGTGTCATTGGGATACGAAATAATACTAGCTACCGATGCTTGCGATTCGGGCCCTATAGTATTGCAGGTACCTTGATGGGGCATGTACGTACCTACTACTACTATTACTACTAGCTACTGTTATATCTATGTAGACCTACAGGATCCGGTGGTTTAGCAGACAAGTACGTTCTCTCTGCATTCACTTAGATAGTTTATGTTAGATACCCTGAGCACACATGTTATTTATTTACTGTACTTTGGCTTGAGTTATTCTTGTACCTTACTATGTCCCCTGAGGCCTTGGATCCGAATTATGTCTCCAGGTGTAGAAGAGGAGAGTTACCCTGAGGTTTACGGGACATGAGCTGTCGTTGGAGTGGTACTTGCAATAAAGGACGAGGTTGTGCCAGAGGACTTCTCCTAAGTACTCAGTTATCTATTTAGTTACTTATGCTTAGTGTTATTTTTTATATTTGGACTTGGATTGTTAGACATATGTATTTGGTGTTATTTCTCTTTTCTTTATTGTGACGGGTTGTTCCCCGAGTCACTACTTATTTGGACTCTTTGATGGACTATTTTCTGTTATCTATTATCTTGACTGGTCTATCATATTGTATTGTGATTGTTGTCTGTGGATGAGATTAGAATTATATACTGAGATAGATGACGTAGACTTGTATTTATACTTATTACAGCTTAAGTACACTCTAACGGGTCCATTAAATTAGGTTTGCCCATTGGAACTGTGATGCTGGCCATTGCCACGTGGCTAGTCCCTTGGTATTTTGGGACTGGACTGTGACATGATTATTGTAGTGGCCCATGTAGGTCCACGAATATATTGCTTTGGATTTCAAATACAGAACCGAGCAAGCCTGCAAATTAGGATAGAATAAATTATAGGATCTCATCTACTTGTTGACATGTTCTTGACCTCTATATCGAATTCAAAATAATTTTTTGACTTGCATCCTGCCTTGATTCCTCCGTGCGACTCTCATAGTTTACTTTATGTGTAGGGTAATGGATCCATGAACTAGCGATGATACTGCCACGAGAACCCCACCGGGTACAGTGATTACTTAAGAAGACGGGGTAACACCATTGGGTGGAGATCATCCACTCAATAAAGCAACCCGACAGATTAAGATGCCTCGAGGTTTCGAAGAGATGATATTCCACCACCACCGTAATTCACTCCACCGATGCCAGATTTTTTGCCAGGGCAGCCTATGGATAGACAACATCTATTTCATATGTTCTATACAATGATGTAAGGTCAACAACAAATTCAGCAAGAGGCTCAGCAACACCAGGCAAAGAACTTGAAGAACAATATATTGACCACACTGGAGCAGGCGACCCCACCAGCTAGACGGCCATCGACGGGATCTATCACTAATTTTTGCCAGCTGAAGCCCCGTACATTTTTGGTAAGGAGGAGCCAACTAAAGTTCATAAGTGGCTCACAAACACTCAACACCAATTGGAAGCAGCTGAGCTTCCGAATGAGCATTGGATGACTGCTTTCAGGATGCAGTTGACAGACAATACATATCACTGGTGGCTATCTGAGGAGAAATGGCTCGGACCAAACCGAGTTACTTAGGAGGAGTTCTCTAGACTCTTCCAGGAGATGTACATTCCATCTATTGCCAGAGCAGAACTTTGGGATAAGTTCAACCGCCTCACTCAGGGGAATATGACTATGGAAGAATATAATGCGGAGTTCATCCGTTTGAGTCATTTTACCCCTATTCTGATCTCGAGAGAAGAGGAGAAGGTGGAGAAATTCTTTGATGGACTTAGCTTTGAGTTGCAAAGGTTGATCGGCTTAGTTGCACCTACTTCTTATACGGATGCACCTACTTCTTATACGGACGTCCTTGCCGCGGCTCGATGCATGGAGCACATCACCAGGAGGGAGTCCAGCCAAAAATGGCCGTACACACCAACCCCAGCCAGAGCACCACAGGAAGGAGCTACAAAGAGATCTCACATGCACCAGTCACCTAGAGTAGCTCCATAGACACTGCCTTTATATCAATATTGTGGCAAGCGAGGCCATCATGTGAGCGAGGGCAGACACAAGTTAGGACTATGCTTAGTTTACGGATCAGGACAACACTCGGCATGTGACTATACGGGGTTACGGAGAGAAGCACTGATGATTCCCCTATCAGCCTTACCAGCACCGAGACCCACTCAACAGCCACCTAGGCTAGCTTATCCAGCACTGGGAGCACCACATACGGGAGTTGGAGGAGTCAGACCACCAGCTCCAGGAGGGTATCAGTCGAGGCCACCTTTGGCACCACAGGAAGCACTATTCTAGCAGGCTTGGCAGCAGGAGAGAGGACCAGCTCAGGGGCGAGGGCAGGCATTTGCCATAACTATTGAAGAGGAAGCTATTGCAGGAGAGGTCAGCGCAAATATTATATTAGTAGCTTCATTACCTGCTTAGCATTATTCAATTCTGGAGCATCACATTCATTCATAGCTGCTAGCTTCATAGCCACACATAGAGTAGCTACCGCACCACTTTAGAAGACTATGAGAATTCTTATGGGAAGCAGAATTATCCCAGTTATTGACACTTGTAGATCTTGTTCGGTAGTAGTTAGTAGAAGAGAGATGCGAGCTCAATTTTTAATCTTCTCCATGCCAGACTATGATGTTGTACTTGGTATGGACTAGATGAGTCAGTACCATACAACTCTAGATTGTCGTCATGGACGGATTATATTTAGACCGCCTGGTCACCAGGAGTTTGAGTTTCTTGGGAAAGCCAGAGAGCAAGGTGCCCAGCCTAAACTTAAGGCACTCTCTGTAGAAGGGGAGCCAGAGTACCCAAAGGTTGTATCAGAATTTGTGGATATATTTTTCGATAATCTTTCAGGCTTACTACCTGAACGGGAGATAGAATTCACTATAGACTTGACTCAAGGAGCAGAGCCTATCACTTCATTAGTGTATCGGCTAGCACCTAAGGAGTTAGTGGAATTGAAGAAGCAAGTTTATGATCTTCTAGAGAAGGGTTTTATTCTGCCCAGTATTTCACCATGGGGAGCACCCATACTATTTGTGCCGAAGAAGGATGGAACGGTACGCCTGTGTATTAACTACAAGGCACTAAACACCATAACCATCAAGAACCGGTATCCCTTGTCGTGCATTGATGATTTGTTCGATTAATTGAGTGGTGCTTGGGTATTCTCAAAGATCGATCTCAGATCCGGTTATCATTATATTAGAGTGCGAAAAGAGGATATACCGAAGACAGCCTTCAGGACCAACTACGGACACTATAAGTTCTTAGTCATGCCGTTTGGTTTAACCAACACGCCAGCTATGCTTATGGGTTTGATGAATTGAGTCTTCAATCAGTACTTGGACAAGTTCATGGTTGTGTTTATTGATGACATCTTGGTATACTCCAAGAGCCACGAAGAGCACGAGGAGCATCTTATAATCATGCTGGAGATGCTGAGACATGAGAGGTTGTACGCCAAGCTCAGTAAATGCGAGTTTTGTGTGGATAAGGTGACTTTTCTCGGACATATCATCTTGGGAGAAGGAATTTCAGTTGATCCAGAGAAGGTTGATGCAATAAAGACTTGGCCCACACCTACGTCAGTTGCGGAGGTGAGAAGTTTTCTCGGACTTGTTGGATATTATCAGAGGTTCGTGGAAAACTTCTCAAGGATTGCAGAACCTATGGCACGGTTGACGTGTAAGGACCATGAGTTTGCATGGACGGAGGATTGCCAAATGGCCTTTGAGGAGTTAAAAAAATGGTTGACGACAGCACCAGTCTTGACTCTTCCTGCAGGATCGGGAGGATACGTAGTTTATAGTATTGCGTCAGGCAGTGGACTGAGATATAATTTGATACAGCATAGCAAAGTTATCGCTTATGCATCGAGGCAGCTGAAGGTTCATGAGTAGAACTACCTGACGCACGATCTTAAGCTAGTTGTACTAATATTTGCACTAAAGATATGGAGGCACTATCTTTACGGAGAGAGGGTAGAAATTTTTACAAATCACAAGAGTCTGAAGTATGTCTATACTCAGAAAGAGCTCAACATGAGGCAGAGGCATTGGTTATAGTTGATAGTCGATTTTGATATAGATTTACAGTACCATCCGGGTAAGGCGAATGTGGTAGCAAACGCACTCAGGAGGAAGCCCATAGCTTATTTCTTGACAACACAACCCCAGTTATTAGAGAACCTCCAAGAGCTCAGGATAGAGGTTATTTTGCCAGGATAGAGTGGGTAGTTGGCTAACCTTGAGGTTAAGTCGTTACTAGTAGAGAGAATCAAGACGGCATTGCCTACAGATGCTAGATTTTGGAGACTTAAAGAGAGGACGAAAGCCGACATGCAGACGAAACTTCGGATCCATGAGGATGGGACGTTAAGGTACAAAAATCACCTATATATTCCTAATGGGGAATTGAGACAAGAGTTGATGATCGAGGCACATAGCTTTATTTACCCTATTCATCCAGGAGGTACGAAGATGTACCGAGATTTGAGGCAGTACTACTAGTGGCATGGGATAAAAAGAGAGATTGTATGGTTTATGGCAAAATATTTGGTCTGTCAGCAGGTTAAGGCCGAGCATCAGAGGACCGCGGGTATGTTACAACCACTTCCCATCCCCGAGTGGAAGTGAAAACATATTACCATGGACTTCGTTACAGGATTTCCCAGAAGTCCCAATGGGAAGGATGCAGTTTGGGTTATTGTGGATCGACTCACCAAATTGACACATTTTTTATCGTTCAGAGTTGGACAGTCCACAGAGATTCTAGCCGACATGTATATGCAACATCGTGAGGTTACATGGAATACCAGTTAGTATTGTATCGGATCGTGACTCTAGATTCATGTCTCATTTTTGGCGGAGCATGCAGGAGAGTCTAGGCACCCGACTCAAATTCAGCACAGCTTACCATCTACAGACAGACGACCAGTCAGAGCGCACGATCCAGATCCTAGAAGATTTGTTGAGGTCTTGTATGTTAGACTTTAGAGGGTATTGGGAGGACCATTTACATCTGGTAGAGTTCTCTTACAACAACAACTACCAGGAGAGCATCCAAATGGCACCTTTTAAGGCGTTATACGGCATAAAGTGCAGGTCTCCTATATGTTAGAGTGATGTGGGCGAGCGTCAGATACTTGGTCCATAGTTGGTGATACAGATAGTTGAGAAGGTAAAACAAATTCAGAGCCATCTTCGTGCAGCTCAAGACATATAGAAGCACTGGGCTGACATGCACCACCGACCTTTGGAGTTCAAGGAAGGCAAACATGTGTTTATGAAAATCTCACCTAATCTTGGCACTATTCGATTCGGGAGCAAAGGCAAATTGAGACCAAGATACATTGGAACTTTTGATATTTTGGAGCGTATTGGTGAGGTGGCGTATCATCTTGCATTACCCACATCTCTAGAGGGAGTGCATAATGTATTCCATGTCTCACAGCTGAGGATGTACGTGACTGACCCAAGTCACATAGTTGATCATTTTGATATCACAGTACGTCCGAGCTAGACATATGAGGAGCAGCCAATTGGGATATTGGATACTAGTAAGAAGACATTGCGGGGTCAGACGATCAGACTGGTTCGGGTAGCTTGGAAGCATCACTCTCCAGGTGAATCCACTTTGGAGCGAGAGGATGCCATACGAAAGTGTTATCCTCATTTGTTCGAGGATGCATGTATGACCTAAGAATTACCCTTAGATTACCATATCTTTATAAATTCCTAGAGTAGTTTAATTCTTAATTGCGAGGACGCAATTCTTTTAAGGACGGTAGATTGTAATCCCCCTGAAATTTAGATAAGGATATTTTAGTAATTTTATTATTTATTTAAATAAATTATAAATCATTAAAATAATTTTTAGAATTTAGAAGCCCTTTAGTGTAGTCTTAATGTCAGGAGTACAACACTAGTTTTTTCTTTCCAACCAACTTTGCATAATAGGCTTAGCCGAGCCAAATTAGGCTCACAACATGGATGTCACTCATAATGGTGCAATCCTACACTTTTTTTTGGTCGCACAACAATCATGACGCTTTTTGACTCAAAATATGACACTTGGACACTTTTTCATTGCGGTCAATTTATATGAGCAACATAAACCCAAATTAAAAAAATAACTTTTATAACCCTTAGCCTAACATGACCAATTGTGCCCATGATATTGGTGTTACATTTATTTGAGTCCCCACAGGATCCAAAAATAATATAGAAACACCGTGCATTGGTCAAAATTGACCCTTCTCGATTAATTGAACCTAACCAACCCCGAACCCCAACTCGAACCATCAAACCAACTAGTCTAACTCATACACAACACAACACAACACAACACAACACAACACAACACACCATCCCCCAGCTTCCTACACACCAAACACCAATTTTCCCATACCAAACCATATTTTTTCCTCATTTAAATTTAAATTTAAATTTAGATTATACCTATTTTCAGAATACACCATTGGACCATTTTAATTAAAATACACCATGTACATATTAAAAGAGGTGGGGGGGACCAACCCGTCGCTTAGACATACCAAGGGTTCAATTTTTAATGCCTCATTTCTATTAACCATTAGTATATAACTTTAAAAAAAAAACTCCCAACCTTTTACCTCCCCTCCCATTCATTACTACTTATAACTATTATTCCTAGGGAGTAACCTCTAACCTATGTGCAGCCGACCCTCCTCTATTTCTCCAATCGAAACCACCTCTCCTCTCCCTCTTCTCTTCCTCTCATTCACGGTCATCACCTTCTCCACCTCCTTGGAGCTCCAGCTGCCCCCTAAAGACTACCTCCACCCGAGCTAGACCGATCAGCCCAAAACAATGTAAAACAACAGGTGAAAGCAGCCATCCCCCTCATTCAAACCTTAGGGAGCCCCTCCATCACCCCTTGGATCGCCTCCCTCGAGCCTAGACCGGCTATAGTGGTGGTGCAATCCCCGGAGGTCGAAAACTTCGTCGGAGTTCAACCAACCATCATATACACCAAGTTTTAGTGAGTTTTTGTTTAACCTTTCTCAACCTCTCTTTTCTTCATGATGATTATGGTTGTAGAGGAGTCATAACACATTGGTGTAATCTAATATCACCCTCCCTAGTGTGCAATCCATGCATCAACCTAGTTAGCAAACCTAGTACATGCATATGGTTCCATAAAAGTTGTGATATTGAAAATAAGATTTTTGTACCCTAGTAATTTAATATTCAGAATTATATGAATATTTTAGATTATATACATATTAAAATGTGTATTTTAGTGGTTTAAAAGTATGAATAATTGATAGGTAGGTTGTATGAATAATATTAGAGAACTAGTGTACATGTTATATTGTTGTAGTATGAAAAATGTGTGTTTCACTATAGTTAAATAAATTTCATAATATTAATAATAATAAATATAAATATATATGTATTAATACATTTATTTAGTGGATTAGTTGATGAACAAATAAAGGGTAGAGTGCATGCATGGTAGTGGTGACTATGTATAATTATATTGCATGCAAATATATAAACTTGAATATAAAAAGTGTGCATGAATATATATTAATAATTAAAAAAAATTTAGAATATTAAACTTAATTATTTTCGTATTTAAGACGTTAATTAGTGAAATAAAATGGTTCCATGCATGCTTAATTAATAGGTTAGCGTTGTATAACGTTTTGCGACATTGAATACTACCTACGTATGTGTAGGAATATGTTGGTTAACCACACGTAAAGGCCTATACGTACGCATAGTATATCAATGTACGAGACCCTTATGATGTTATAAACAAAAGTATGGTACGTGGTTGTTGGCACGTTAACTAAAGCCATGCGACTGTTAGAATTATTGGCACGAACGTTGCGACTTTGTTGATGTGCGTGTAGTGAATCTATATTTTTACATAAAGTAGATAATGGTGGAATTAATTTTAATTTAAGTAATTTTGGCAGGGCACATGGGTGTCGCAGCACCATCGGACGTGAACTTTGGATCCGCTACAGCGCAGCAGCAGGTAGCAGGCAAGTGTACCTTGCCTTGGTCTCAGTAAATTATGCTTAATTTTAACTGCAGTTTATAGTTTATATTTTAATACAGTACTTTGTTATGACCCTAGGACCGTGACAATACTTAGTGTCCGAGTTATATTCGGGTGCCGACTTTCATACACGAAAATCAGGTATCGTGAGATTGCAATATCAACGTATACCTTTTACGTGCAATTCTTGCACGATTTACCTTAGGGCACTATACACAACTCTCATATACAGAAGCCTCACTTAAGATATTCGAGGATTCTGGCTTTTGTTATAGGACAGGACTTGAGACATGTGCTAGTTGACATGATATTATTTATACCTTGACTTGAGACATTGATAGTGATTTTCTTGTGTGTCGTGGACATGAGACGTGAGATACATGGGGTTGGGAAGAACTTACCGTATCGTTTGGCTACCAAACAATACTAGCTACCGATGCTTATGATTCAAGCCCTATAGTGTTGTAGGTACCTTGACGAAGCTTGTACGTACCTACTACTACTACTACTACTATTACAACTAGATATTATTGTGTCTATGCAGACCTATAGGTCCCGGTGGTTTAGCGGACGAGTACGTTCTCACTGCATTCACTTAGATGGTTTATGTTAGATACCCTGAGCACACAAGTTCTTTATTTAGTGTACTTTGGCTTGAGTTATTCTTTTACCTTGCTATGTCCCCTGAGGACCTAGATCCGGATTATGTCCCCATGTGTAGCAGAGGAGAGTTACCCCAAGGTTTACGGGACATGAGTTATTGTTGGAGCGGTACTTGCACCAAAGGATGAGGTTGTGCTAGATGACTTCTTCTGAGTACTCAGTTATCTATTTAGTTACTTATGCTTAGTATTATTTTTTATATTTGTACTTGGACTATTGGACATATGTATTTGGTGTTATTTCTCTTTTCTTTATTGTGACAGTTTGTTCCTCGAGTCACTACTAATTTGGACTCTTTGATGGACTATTTTCTGTTATCTATTATCTTGACTGGTCTATCATATTGTATTGTGATTATTGTTTGTGGATGAGATTAGAATTATATACTGAGATAGATAATGTAGACTTATATTTATACTTATTATAGCTAAAGTAAACTCTAACGGGTCCATTAAATTGGGTTTGCCATTGGAGCTGTGCTGTTGGTCATTGCCATGTGGAAAGTCCCTTAGTATTTTGGGACTGGGGCATGATATATGGAGCCAGAGACGCACGGGACCACATAAAGTCTGGGAAACATGGGGCCAGAGACGAATGGACCTCATGGGGTTTGGGACGCATGGGGCCAGAGACACATGGTACCGCGTAGTGTTTGAGACGCATGGGACCGCATGAGGCCAGTTGTGCTGTACACATGGCGCTACACATCCATCGAGAGTGAAGTTCTGTAGTGACGTGAGACTTCTGTCGTTTAGCATTTTCACGTCTTTTGAGGAAATAAGAAAATTATTTCCGTCCGGATTCTATGTCAGAGATGATCCTGCTGACGGAACACCATATTAGGTTCTTCTGTAGCAAAGCTGCTTTGGCTGATTAGGGACGCATGGATGTCGCCTTTGCTTGGGTCGCAGGTTGATTCTATGGCCTGATATTAGCCTCCTTTTAGGGGCTCATGGCTGTTGGCTTGTTGGGTCGCAGGGAGACTGTGCGGCCTGATCTTTTCTGAGTTTTTATTTTGGGCACAGGGTCTCATGGTTGCATATTTTCCATGCTTCTATAAGACTTCCTTCAAAGTTTTCAAACTGATAAGTTTGGAATACTTTGAATAAGAATCATGGAGAAGATGTCTTTGGTCCCATGGCTGGAAGGTCGCATGGACGTTGGATCACATGGTCATGGGCCACACGGATAAGCGCTTCCAGGCTGTTATATCTCCATTTAATGCAGTATTCAATTCGATCCTTGGGGAGATTAGTTGGGATTTTGAGCCATCTTAAAATGCGGAGCTCGAGGCGATGATTCACTCTTGGGTGACGGCGGTTTCCGAGGAGATAAATATAGATTTTGGGTATTGTGCTAGAGGTAATCTGGACGTAACACAACATCATAGTTTCCAAGGATATCCCACTGTGGGGTCTTTGAGGGACTTATTACTTCTTACGCAATAGAGTGCAAGTAATAAGTTCAAAATAGGCCTTGCCAGAGGTGATATGGACCTGGCAAGTTTGGTGTACTTAACACCGTTGACGCACTTAAATTTAAGAACAGGTGATAAGTTGAGATAACCATAGTAATAGTCGTAGGAAGAGGTTTACTCAGAGGTCACTTAGACATAGCACACTCTCGGGAAAGGATGTGAGGATGATAGCTCAGAGGTGACGTAGACGTGAGCTGATCGATAGTCATACTGAGAGGTTAGGTACGATCCCGGTATTTTCTTGGAGGAGAAGGAAGCACACCAGAGGTAGTATGGACATGGTTGTTTGCTTCTATTGAGAAAATCTCGTTGGGGGACTCTTGGTGGACTTATTATTTGTTGCGCACGTAGAATACAAATAATAAATTCAAAAATAATTCCTATCAAAGGTGTCACGCCCCAGCCCCAAAATACGTAGGACTAGGAATACGTGAGCATGTCAGTCGTATGTATATGGCAACTCCAATATATGAAAACCATAACACATACGTACGCTATAAAATGAATAATAATTCACAAGTGTACATAATTGTCACCAGTCACAGGGCAATACTAATCTCATACACAAAACCAAATAGAAATAAATAACCAAATATGGCAATTAACCAAGTATGAAATAGTCTAGAAGATCAATGATTTGATGGAGACAAATCTACTACCAAACGAATATGAAAAAAATATATAATAAAACTAACTCCATGCTAGAAAGTAAACTAAGCATTTATAGAGCCATCAACTGTTGTCTTATCCTCCTCTGGTGTCGGTCTATAAATCTGCGGGTACTCCTCGTTTGCTAAATTTGGAGAACAAATCCAGGTCCTCAGGGGACATAATAAGATACACAAAAATAATATGAGCCAACTAGTAATAGCATATATGAAAGGCAACAAGAAAATATATAAAGACAATCTAAGATAGTGGCATGCCATAGAAAAGTGTAGTACTAAACGTGGCTAACAAATAAATCGAATAACTGCAGGCCTGAGTGGTGCCAATGGTCCTATAGAGAGCATCCCTATGTGGAACTCACAAACTATAGTAAGTCTCTCTCGTAGCCCTGCGTGGAACTCCCGATCGTGAGTGGTCAAGATAGCCAATTATAGTATCAATCTCCTCTCCTAAGAGAACACAAAGGTCAAGTCGTACTCACGTCAAGTCCAAGTCAAGTCAAGTACGAGTAATACGGGGACACATTATCACGTCAAGTCATATACACAAGATGGAGCATATATTAAATATGTGATGAAAAAGTAGAGATGAGCAGCATATATGAAATCAATAAAGAAGCATAATGAACCATGTACAAGAACAAGAAACATGTACAAAAAATAGACATAACAAGAATGAGCGAAAGTAAACATGCATAATACTATACAAGAGTTGGCAAGATATCTTGTCTGCTCCGAAAAAGGATAAATTCGCAACTCTAGACGTCGTCCGATCTATCCGTCACATAAATTAAACAAGTTAGATCTACAAAATTGGTTGGATAGGTTTCTATTCTAATCTATTTAATTCTAAATAAATTACCCTAAAATACTATTTTAATCATTAATACTATAATTTTAGAAATTTCTAGAATTTATAACTAATATTTTTAATTTTACAAAATTTGGGACCCGTGGCACGCAAATCGAAGCGATCCGTTGACCGAAAAGTCAACCAATACAAACTCAACTTTCGTGTATGAATTCTTGTATATTTCAGTGTCACAAGTACGCTAGAATTTATGGCTCGTCCATATTCAAAATTGTTTAAAAAAATTGCACATACAAAATCGTCAACGGGGGTTGATTGCTAACCTAGAAGTTCTACAGAATTAATAGAATATAAATAATTTGAATTAAATTCTAAGAAAAACATATGTTGACAGTCTCGACATTAGCTTTTCTAAACTTTAAATGGTTCATTATTCGGATTCCTGGTTCTCCCATAATCGTAAAAATACCAAGATGCGTCTATTTTCGGACATGTTGTACTCTACGAATTTTTCATAATTTAATATTCAGAATTTTGTGAAAAAATTATAAATTCAAAATTTTTACCTTGATATGGTTGTAACACAAGAAACGAGAACACATTTGGATTTCGGACCTAGGAGATATGGTCTTTCCAAGTCATCAAAACTTCTAAAAAATGAGGCTAAATTTATAAATAATTTGGGCTAATTTTGGACGAAAAATAGAGGAGGTTGGGGAAGAAAAAGATAAAATTTGAATTTAGTTCATAAGTTTAGTAGGTATTTATAATGGTAGAGACTACTTAATTTGAATACGGCTAGAATTATCTAATTTGGATAGGATTATGATCAGTTCAAATAAGGATAGGATATGAATGAAGTTGATTTCCTAATAGACTTAGAATTAAGATTAATTTAAAATAGGATTTGAGCTTATCTCAATAATTTATAATCTTAAATAGAATTAAAGATAATACAAATAATTTATATCTAATCTTATTTATATCTATTAACACTAAATTAACATCTATCTAATATTAAGACTATATATATCCAAATAAATCCTAAATAATTCTAAAAATCCAAATAAATTACAAATAAATTACAAAAAAAATATTTAAATATTTTAACCCTAAAATAAATGTTTAGTAGAAAAATATGCCAGTATGGTCTCACAGTAAATCATAGAAGTTCTAGAAAATTACGTTTAATAGGTTTTAATTACCCAAAAATTCTAAAAAATCCAAAAAATTCCACAATAGCCTGAAAATGATTATAGATAAGTATTTATATAAGTAATTAAATAAAAGAAGTTATTTTCTACTTAACCAACAAAATAGCCAAAAGAAATCCAATAATTTCATAAAAAATTACTAAAATTATAAATTAAAATTTAGGGGGTTTACATTCTACCCAACTTACAAAAATTCTGTCCTCGAAATTAAAAGTAACCCATATTCGTAATAATTCACTATAGTCATTATCACTTTATTGCCAACTTGTAATTCTTTCTAAAAGGTTATGGTGAGCCATTCTAGCACCATTTTTATTATCGTTTATACACTATTCTTTTTATCCCTTAAACTTATCTACACTACCCACTTACAAGAACTCAACTAATAATGTAATTGACCAATGAAACATATATACCTAGTATAAGTCATCTTCCTATCCTCTATTAAGCACGAAAGAAAAGATAAGATTGACATTATGAAAAGATCAAGCAAGATGTAATTCAAGCAGTCAAATGAGAATTCAAAACGAAATCAAGAGAAGTGATTTAAATAAGTGGATAAAATCCTATACTCTAATCATATTCGCAGGCTTGCTCGGTACAATAACATAACCAAGACAATATATTCTCGACCTACATGGACCACCACAAAAATATGTTACGCCCCAGTCCCAAAATACGTAGAACTAGGAATACATGAGCATGTCAGCCGTATGTGTTAGCTTTGCTTGAGCAAAAGCTCAATTTCCCTCTTTTGTTTAGTCCCACATCGGATGGGCCAACCCCTCCTTGTGTACATATATTAGTTCCTCTTCTTTGCTTTCTTAAAGTTGTTGTGTGGGGAACCCCTTGGGCCACACGCGCTCGCCGCCACCGCCGCTCGGCCCGGCTTGGCTCGGTTTGGTTCGGCGCGCGTAATGGGTGCGGGTACGTGCCCACACCTGTGGGCGCCGAATGCCGATCCAATTTACTCTTCGGGTTTGGGCTGGGATCCAAAAATCCTTTTTGCTCCCCTTTATTTTTTTGAACCATTTTAGCTCATTCAAATTTGAATGTTGAGACACTGCCTAGGTTCATTGAACCTCTGTGACAGCTAATCTTGACAGCCATTCCTCTACGTTTTTCTTTCCCTTCATTATCGTTATTTAATAGCTAGTTTATGAGCCATTCATGATCTTATCGGTTGGCTGTGCATTTGATCCGCCGATATATTTTGCGGTCACCTCCTCATCCTTTTTACACAGAAAATATTCCTACGTCAAAACTCTCTTTCACTCCTCTCTCAAACGACATTCTGATCTCCAAATCCTTGCTCTGGGCAGAGCTAAGTTCGATCTCTCTCTCTGAGTTGTGTGCGACGAAGAGAACCCGGTAGTCAGAGGGTTTTACCACTAGGAGCTTCCGAGAAACGTCTGTACATAGACCTCGAATAAACTCTTAGGGCAGTGCTTCGTGCACGACTTCCCCGGAGGTCGGTAATAATTTTTTTTTACTTTCCTTGTTCTTTGAAAAATATTATATTTATATTATAAATATTTATAACAATTTCTGATCCTTCTTTTATGTGGATCAGAAGAGATTTTGTTTTGTGTGTTATAAAATAAACCATATAGCCACCAACTGTTTTTATAGGAAGAAGGAAGCTGTCCGGATCTCTTTCAAAGGGAAACATCCTGCCAAACCAGAAGCAAACATGCTTCTCAACAGCTCTTCTAGTTCCTTCAGGTCTGTAAGCTATCAACCCTTAGTCAATATTTCTTACCATTCTGACGATTGGTGGTTGGATTTTGGAGCTAATGTTCACGTTTCCTTTGATCGCTCCTATTTTTCAAACTATCAGGAATCAGGTGGAGGAGGTGTAACTCTAGGAGATGGCTCAGCGGCACAGATTATAGGAAGAGGAAGAATAGATCTAAAGATGATATCAGAAAAAACTCTGACTCTTCATGATGTGTTACATGTGCCATCTATCAGAAGAAATTTAGTTAGTGGGTCTCTCCTTGTAGCTTCAGGGTACAAGATTATTATGGAAGCAAATAAAGTAGTATTTTCTAAGAATGACTCTTTTATTGGAAAAAGATTTGTAAGAGATGGTCTTTTTATTTTGAGTACCGTGAATAAAATTTCTGATCCTTCTTTTATTGTTTCAAATGTATAATCTTCAAATGTGTGGCACAATAGATTAGGTCATGTGAATCTAGGTTCCCTAAGAAGGATGATGAACTTAGATCTTATTCCTAAGACTTTTATAGATGATAAACACAAGTATAAGATCTGTGTTCAAGCCAAACATACTAGACTACCTTTCAAATCTGTAGAAAGAAACTCTGACCTTCTAGAGCTAGTTCATAGTGATGTGTGTGACTCAAATAGGGTTTTGACCCGAGGTGGTAGAAAATACTTTGTTACCTTTATAGATGATCATTCAAAGTATTGTTATACATATCTACTCAAAACCAAAGATAAAGTTCTAGATAGATTTAAGGTCTACAAATCTGAAGCTGAGAACCAGTTGGAGAGAAAGATTAAGATTCTTAGATCAGATCATGGTGGAGAGTATACATCAAATGATATGATCAATTTCTGTGAAGAACACAAAATAATCCATGAGGTAACTGCTCCATATTCACCACAGTCCAACGGAGTTGCTGAAAGAAAGAATCGCACTCTGTTAGACATGGTGAATGCCATGCTCCTCAGCTCAGGTGCTCCTGATAATTTGTGGGGAGAAGTATTATTGTTATCGGCCTGTTACATCCTTAATAGGATTCCTAGTAAGTCTAATGATAAGACTCCCTATGAATTATGGAAAGGTAGATCTCCTAGGATCTATTATCTCAAAGTTTGGGGATGTCTGGCTAAATTAGGAATTCCTGAACCTAAAAAGAGGAAGATTGGACCTAAGACTGTAGATGATGTATTCATAGGATATGCCCTAGATAGCAATGCCAATAGATTTCTTGTTACTCACTCAGAAGTAAATAAAATCTCTAACAATACCATTATAGAAGTAAGAGATGCAGTTTACTTTGAGAATATATATCCCTTTAAAAATAGAATTTCTTTCTCTCCCTCCAATCTCTTTCTTACTCCGTCCACCAGCTCTCATATTCAAATATCTAGTTCACAACCCGTACAAAATATTGAACCTAGAAGGAGAAAAAGAGAAAGAATTGAAAAGAACTTAGGAGAAGGTTTCTTCACTTTTCTGATAGAGGGTGATCCCTCAACTTATGAAGAAGCAATATCTTCTCCTGATGTTCCTTTCTGAAAAGAAGCCATTAACAGTGAGTATAACTCCATCATGGAGAACAATACTTGGTTTCTAGCAGACCTACCTTCAGGTAGTAAACCTATAGGCTGTAAGTGGATATTCAAAAAGAAACTTAGAGCCAATGGTACCATAGAGAAATACAAGGCTAGATTAGTAGCCAAAGGTTTTATCCAGAAAAATAGATTAGATTATTTTGATACCTACTCACCTGTAGCTAGTATTACCTCTATCAGAACCCTTCTAGCCTTAGCATCCATTCATAATATGCTAATCCATCAAATGGATGTAAAGACAGCATTTCTAAATGGGGACCTAGAGGAAGAAATCTACATGGAGCAACCTGAAAGTTTTATTACTAAAGGCCAAGAATATAAAGTTTGCAGATTAGTTAAATCTCTTTATGGTCTAAAGCAGGCTCCCAAACAATGGCACAACAAATTTGACATAATCATCTCAGAATATGGTTTCGTGCCAAATGAGTACGACAAATGTATATACTCTAAAATTTTAGATAAAAGTTGTGTCATCCTATGTTTGTATGTAGATGACATCCTTATTTTTGGATCATCACTAGAATTGATTACTAATACCAAAAACTATTTATCCAGCCAGTTTGATATGAAAGATCTAGGTGAAGCCAATTTAATTCTAGGCATGCAACTGTCCAAATACAAGGAGGGCTATACTCTATCCTTAGCACACTCTATCGAGAAAATGCTAAGAAAATTTTAGTTTTTTGATAAGAAACTTGCCCTTACTCCTTATGACAGTAGTGTTATTCTAAAGAAGAATGAGGGCTCTCCTATGGAACAACATAAATATTCTCAGATGATAGGTTCTCTCATGTATATATCAAACATGACCAGACCTGATATTACATTTGCTATTGGGAGACTAAGTAGATATACTAGTAACCCAAATCAGTTACACTGGAAAGCATTAGAAAGAGTATTTAGATATCTTAGGGGTACTCTAGATTATATGCTGCACTATACTAGACACCCTGATATCATAGAAGGTTATTCAGATACAAATTGGGTAACTGACTCACATGATGTAAAATCTACTACTGGATATGTTTTCACTCTAGAAGGAGCTGCAATCTCCTGGGGCTCATGTAAATAAACTATCATTGCTAGGAGTAAAATGGACTCTAAAATGATAGCCTTGGACACTACATGCACAGAAGCCGAATGGCTAAGAAACCTTATTATGCATATACCTGTTTCTTTTAATCCCGTTCCTGTAATTTCTATAAACTGTGATAATAAATCTGTTATGGAACTACTAAAGCATGATTCTGTGAATGCTAAGATGAACATGCACCTGCAGCTGCGCTTCAAGTCTATAAAGAGCCTATTGGGCAAATATGTGGTTCTTGACTATATAAAGTCAGAAAAGAATCTTGCAGACCACTTGACGAAGGGTCTATCTAGGACTTTGATCCTAGAATCATCGAGGGGGATGGGGTTAAGCCCATAAGTAAAGTCACCAGCAGTGGCAACCCAACCGAGTCTGACTGGAGATCCCAAGAAGCCGGTTCAATGGGTAGGAACAAGCTGGACTTAGGTGACTTTTATGGAACACTGACCCGAGATTAAAATCTCATTATGTATTGCCAAAGTGGTTGTACATGCGTACAATAATTCCCCATCCCTATGGTGACAGTGTTCTTGAGTGATATGGTTAGGATGAGTTTTTAAAACTCTTAATAGGTCCAAGCTGATATGCGGGATTGAAACCTATCACCAACCCTTAAGGACTTACCTATATGAGAGGTCGTGAAGGCCGCGACTATGGGACAAGGCAATCCCAGACAACTCTCAGGAATTTGGAATTAGTGCGCATGGCCAACCAAAAGTGCCACCTGTTAGACCCAGAACCTCTAGCGTACTATGTGTGCTATTTTCTGAATCTGGTAAAAGAAGTCTGATTCAAGGCATAGTCCATCAAGCACTTCTTCAGACAAAGACAATAGTCAATAAGTGAGATTCAAGGCTGTAGTCCATCTTATCTATGCATAGTATATACCTGCCCAGAAACTCTTCCTTTTAATTTCTTTGTCACTTCTATTTCGGAACTTGACCTTTTGGGGGGGATTGTTAGCTTTGCTTGAGCAAAAGCTCAATTTTTCTCTTTTCTTTAGTCCCACATCGGATGGGCCAACCCCTCCTTGTGTACATATATTAGTTTATCTTCTTTTATTTCTTAAAGTTGTGTGAGGAACCCCTTGGGCCACACACGCGCGTCGCCACTGTCACGCCCCTGTCCCAAAAATACGTAGGACTAGGACACGTAAGCATGCCAGCCGCATGGATATGGCAACTCCAATATATGGAAACCATAACCCATATGTACGCTGTAATATGAATATAAACTCATATGTGGTATATATAATGTCACAAGTCACAGATATGCTAATCTCATCCACACAACAAGTCATAGAAAGAAAATATCAAACTAGAATAAGGAGTCTGAAATATCCAAAATAATAGTCGGGTGGAGATAAATCCACTACCAAAGACTATATCCAAAACTAAAATGAGAGAGGAGTATAAAATCTCCAATATAAAATAATGTGAAGACAGAAGTGTATCAGCTAAAAAAATCCATCTCTAGATGTAATCAAAGATGCTCAGAAGGCAAGACCTCCTCGGCAGAAAGGAATGCGTTGGGTCTAGGCCCGTACTCCTGCGGATACTTCTGGTCGTCTATACCTGGCAAGGGACTAGGTCCTCAGAGGAACATAATAAGATACATAAAAGCAAGCTAATTTGCATACAGTGAACATGCATAATGTTTGAAAATAAATAAGTACGCTGTACAAGACAATCTATATGAATGTAATGAGGATAACTTTTTGACGTGTGGGCAAGGGTAGGCTACTCGATCTAAGCCTCACAACTCACACACACGTCTAGAACATCATCAGCCGACATACCTCGGGGGTAGCGACCCTCGTGACTCCATCAATCGACATACCTCGGGGGTAGCGACCATCGGACACGACCACCATATTGCGTGCAAGTTACTACGGTTTACCAGAGTGGTTAAAGCCCATACGTCTACTAATTGTCCTCTATGATACTAAGTGTCAAGTGTGTGTCAACATATCTAATATATAGTAATGACTGAAAGAAACTACACATGCAATGAATATACATAAATGCAATGAATATATAAAAATATAATAAGCATACAAAGTACTATAAATAATTTGGCAAGGTATCTTGCCTGACAAGAAAGCTACAAAAATATAATGTCCCGATGTCCACACCAAGAGTCAGAAGCTACGGCCTCAGAATGAACGTCTCCGGATGCTGAAATAAACATCACCAACGTTCCTAGAATAAGCAAAATAGCTAGAAAGCACTTTCCTTTCGTCCAATTTGGACACAGGGGCAAAACGGTAATTTTGGGTAAAAGTGGGATCCACGTGTTGCCCACTTTGCACCGAAAAGCGTGCCAAGGGTAACAGTCTCTAAATGGGACAAATTATAGGTCAAACAACTCTAGATGACAATACGAACCCAACGGTATGTCCAAATATGGATTTCGATGAGCCGAACACAATTTCGTCCAAAAAGTCAACCGTGGGGCCCGCCAATTGGCGACTTGGTCAACTGTCTCAGAATTGCGTGAAAATTGGGTCACAGGACCAGCGTGTTACCACGAGTCCAGTAGCACAAGTTTTGTCGCAATCTGACGAACGTGCACAAAATGAACACGACTTTCGCAAAAGTTGCGACACGGGGTGTATCCGCAGATACGGGCTGATTCCGGCGCGCACACGCGTCCGAATCAGTTTTCGCGAACTCTCACGTGTCCGGTTACGCAGCGCACACCGTTTGGTATAGTTGGTATACGGCAGGGTGGTCCCGTTTGGCGGGACGCACTCCGTTTCACAACTTTTAGAAATCTGGAAAAGTGTGTTCGCGGGATTTTCTAACGAATTTAATTCTACCTACAGTAGTTAATAATCTATGGTTATTTAACAGAAATTAAACTATGTCAAGTGGTCTACGCATACCAAAAAGAATCATCAAATTCGGATCTCTGTGGTGGGAGATACGAACTCAGAAACATAGGTAATCACCGCAGTTTTCTGCGATCGCAGAATTTGGTCTATTTCTGCCAACTTTGGCACTATTTCCGCCTATGATTTCACGTTGTTCGAGGTCTACTAACACACAGATATGGAAGAGGATTAAGGGATGAGCATATCGGTGAAGACGGGGTGGCGTTTGGTTGAGCGAGACAACGGAAAATAACTCCGGAACACAGGTACTTCGCTGCGAAAATCTGCAGTGCGCGAGGTCGCGTTCGTCGGGATTAGTTTGGAAGACCTGGCGGGGTTCTCCGGCTGCGGTGGCGGCGCTCCTTAAGTCTAGATGGGAAGAGGAGGGGATTTGATTGATCTAGGTTAGGGTTTTAGTTAAAATAATATATATATATATATATATATATATATATATATATATATATATATATATATATATATATATATAAGGGAGAGAAGGGGGGGTCGGTCGCATGGCTATGGTTATATTGGGTTTGTTGCTGTTGCAATAGGGGGGTGATTATTTGCTAACAAAAGGATTGGCTGCTATGTGCTGCTACCTAGGGCGGGTTGGGCATCCAGCGGGTAGGTGTGGTTTGTTGGAATGGGTAGTTGTAGTAATGGTTTAGTTATTAATAGTTTTTTTTTCTTTTCTTTTTCTTTTCTTTTCTTTTCCTTTTTATATTTCCTTTAAATATATATATATATATATATATATATATATATATATATATATATATATATATATTCTCATAAAAAAATCTAGGATTATATTAATGCACACCATTAAGCTAGCAACTGCTCAAGGGATCTCCTACATGAAATAAATTCGAAAAAATTTCTAATGGCCCCATAAATCTTCTAAGTGCACGAACACCTAAAATAAAAATTAATAAAAATCTATTTCTTCTAATTAGCTACTAATTACTATAATTAAATTAATAATTAATAAAAAATATAGTTTTTTGAAATAGGGGTTTTACATTCTACCCAACTTAAAAAAATTTTGTCCTCGAAATTGACACTAATCCATATTCATAAAGATAGCTATAGCTATTATACTACATTGGTATCTAGCAGGACTCCTAAAACTCATGGTCTGTCATTCTAACACTTCCTCATCTATTGTCCATACACTATTCTATCATCCTCTAACTCGTCTACACTACCCAACTTACAAGAATTCTACTAGTAGGCACATTCTTTGAAGCTATTGTCTAGGTTTGTAAGACAAATACATTTATTGGATCAAGAATCTTGGGATACCTGTCTAGAATCTCATAACTATGACTTTTCTCCATAACCGTCAAGTATCATAGTCTAATACTGCCACGCCACCTGGCCAGTATGGCTGCAAGTAATTCGACTACTCTACCAAAATCGTCTGGCTGTAACTGTCGCTACCTCGCCAGCGATTTGTCATAGTCATCAGTTTGTAACAAGTTCCTTCAACTCTTTCCTAGGCATAGTCTAAGTTTTTAGGGAAACACTTAAGGTCTTGACTAACTATTAGGGGTATGATCTAGCTCAAATGATCTAACAATTTTTAATAGGCTACATGGTGCTACTTAAGGGTTAAACTAATAAAGAATACAGATATTGCTATAGTGCATATACATATTAAGAACTCATCCTTAGTTATCAAGCATTACTAACACATTCATGTTTAACTAACAAAATATGGATGAGGTTGATATAAATCAAACAATTAATAATGTCACGAAAGATACGACTATGATAGGAAGAGTTAAGTACGAGATAAGGAATGAATATAAAAGGAGGAGATGAGTCACCCAAGAGGGCGAGATAAGGATAGGAAAGAATACTACTACTGCTACTCACGTCATCCATTAGCATTGCATGTATGCCATCTGGGTAGAATATACATACATCCTCATAACTGCTAAACTACCATATATATAATTCTACATCTATTTGTACATATAAGATCTTGTGTCACATTGGGGTTATGAGTATGCAAAGATAATTATAACTAAAAGGTCGTACCTGTATCTACGGCTTCCTGTGTCTGCTTTCCTATACTTATCATAATGAGTGCTTGGCCTTGTCCTTGGTTGTTCAACTGGGGTCTAGTCCCCTCCATTTGTGTAGACTGTAGAAGCAGTGGTGGGTCCCTTTGGCCTCCTATACTTGAGGGTGTATGCGGTGTTCCTGATTCTAATGCCATAGGTCTCTGGTTCTGTTTAGGACATTCTCGGGCTTGATGGTGACTTGATCCACATATCATGCACAGCCCCAATCGACGATGATAGTCTCTTAGAATATGACCTGTCCTACCATAATAGTGACAAGTACGGAGCTCCTTGGTTGGATATGGTGCGACACTATCTGGTTGCTGTCGTGTCAAAGGGTGTCTAATGGGTCCTCCTTGTTGTGTCCTTACTGGTCCTTGGTGTCTTCTCTGTTGAATTATGTTTCCCTTGCTGATGGCCTCCTGAATCCTGGCCTCTGTCAATAACTCGGCATAATAGATCCGGGACTGTGAGCTAGTATAGTGCTGGAGCTCCTGAGTCAGCCCACAGTGAAACCTCTTAGCCTTCTCCAAGTCATTAGGTATTAGGACTATGCCATACTTACTGAGACGGCTAAACTCTGCGTCATACTCATCAATCGTCTTGTCCCCTTGCTCTAGATGGAGGAACTGATCGTACAATGCGTCCCTTACAGTATCCGGGAAGTACTTCCTCTCAAAGCACTCCAAGAATTATTCCCAAGTCTGACGCGTACCCAACTGGCGCTCCATTGATTTCCACCAGTGATACGCGTTGCCTTCTAACTGAGTCCTTACTCCTATCATCCATAGGTCAGAAGGTAATTGCGATGCCTCTAACAACTTCTTGGTATTGGCAATCCAGTTCGTGGTCTCCTCTGGACTCTCATTGCCCTTATACAGCTTAGGAGCCATATGCACAAAGTCCTTGACTGAACCAACCCGAGCTTGTGGTACTGAAACTAGTGCCTGGGTTGGTGCAGGGGCTAGTACAGCCATTCTCTCAAGTGCTGCCAGAAATTCTAGCCTCTACTCTGCTGCTTGCTGCCCCTGTTCCTGTATTATAATCTGAAAGAATTGGAATAGCTGTCTGGCCATTCTGCGGTGCTAGTGGAGCTGAAAAAGTCTTATTAGGTATCGTGGAAGGGGTTGATGGAATTGGATTGCTAGTCAGTCCATCCGGTCCGGGAAGAAGAGGTATCGATGAGGTCACTCCTGGTGATTGGTCGTCGTTCCTTGGAGACGTGTTGTCCCCGGTGGCGGCATGCCCGTTATGCAAATTTATCTCTCTGCAAGAGATGGACGAAGGATTAAGAAGAGTACATGAATCAAGCAGGATGCAAGCACTTAAGTAGGATATGTTGGAAGGAAGGTAAGTTATAGTCAAGTGTGGATGAGATCTAAAATTCTAATCCAAGGTACAGGCCCGCTCGGTACAGTTACGTAACCGAAACGGCTAACTCGACCTGCATGGGCCACCACAAAAATATGTCACGCCCCAGTCCCAAAAATACATAGGACTAGGACACGTAAGCATGCCAGCCGCATGGATATGGCAACTCCAATTTATGGAAACCATAACCCATACGTACGCTGTAATATGAATATAAACTCACATGTGGTATATATAATGTCATAAGTCACAGATATGCTAATCTTATCCACACAACAAGTCATAGAAAGGAAATACTAAACTAGAATAAGGAGTCTGAAATATCCAAAATAATAGTCGGGTGGGGACAAATCCACTACCAAAGACTATATCCAAAACTAAAATGAGAGAGGAGTATAAAATCTCCAATATAAAATAATGTGAAGACAGAAGTGTATCAGCTAAAAAGAATCCATCGCTAGATGTAATCAAAGATGCTCAGAAGGTAAGACCTCCTCGGCAGAAAGGAATGCGTCGGGTCCAGGCCCGTACTCCTGCGGATACTCCTGGTCGTCTATACCTGGCAAGGGACCAGGTCCTCAGAGGGACATAACAAGATACATAGAAGCAAGCCAATTTGCATACAGTGAACATGCATAATATTTGAAATAAATAAGTATGTTGTATAAGACAATCTATATGAATGCAATGAGGATAACTTTTTGACGTGTGGGCAAGGGTAGGCTACTCGATATAAGCCTCACAACTCACACACACGTCTAGAACATCATCAGCCGACATACCTCAGGGGTAGCGACCCTCGTGACTCCATCAATCGACATACCTCGGGGGTAGCGACCATCGGACACGACCACCATAGTGCGTGCTAGTTACTACAGTTTACCAGAGTGGTTAAAACCCATACGCCTACTAATTGTCCTCTATGATACTAAGTGTCAAGTGTGTGTCAACATATCTAATATATAGTAATGACTGAAAGAAACTACACATGCAATGAATATACATAAATAAAATGAATATACAGAAATATAATAAGCATGCAAAGTACTGTAAATAATTTGGCAAGGTATCTTGCCTGACAAGAAAGCTGCAAAAATATAATGTCCCGATGTCCACACCAAGAGTCAGAAGCTACGGCCTCAGAATGAACGTCTCCGGATACTGAAATAAATATCACCAACGTTCCTAGAATAAGAAAAATAGCTAGAAAGCACTTTCCTTTCGTCCAATTTGGACACAGGGACAAAACGGTAATTTCGGGTAAAAGTGGGGTCCACGTGTGGCCCACTTTGTACCGAAAAGCGTACCAAGGATAACAGTCTCTAAATGGGACAAATTATAGGTCAAACAACTCTAGATGTTAATACAAATCCAACGGTATGTCCAAATGTGGATTCTGATGAGCCGAACACAATTTTGTCCAAAAAGTCAACCGTGGGGCCCGTCAATTGGTGACTTGGTTAACTGTCTCAGAATTGCGTGAAAATTGGGTCTCAGGACCAGCGCGTTACCACGAGTCCAGTGGCACAAGTTTCGTCGCAATCTGACGAACGCGTACAAAATGCGCACGACTTTCGTAAAAGTTGCGATACGGAATGTGTCCGCGAATATGGGCTGATTTTGGCGCGCACACGCGTCCGAATCAATTTTCGCGAACTCTCACGTGTCCGGTTACGCTGTGTGCACCGTTTGGTACACTTGGTATATGGCAGAGCGTCCCGTTTGGCGGGGCGCGCTCCGTTTCACAACTTTTGAAAATTTGGAAAAGTGTGTTCGCGGGGTTTTCCAACGAATTTAATTCTACCTACATCAGTTAATAATCTATGATTATTTAATAAAAATTAAACTAGGTTAAGTGCTCTACGCATACCAAAAAGAATCATCGAATTCGGATCTCTGTGGTGGGAGATACGAACTCGGAAATATGGGTGATCACCGCAGTTTTCTGCGATCCCAGAATTTGGTCTATTTCTACCAACTTTGGCGCTATTTTTGCCTATGGTTTCGCATTGTTCGAGGTCTACTAACACACATATATGGAAGAGGGTTAAGGGATGAGCATACCGGTGAAAACGGGGTAGAGTTTGGTTGAGCGAGGCAACAGAAAACAACTCTGGAACACAGGTACTTCGCTACAAAAATCTGCAGTACGCAGGGTCGCGTTCGTCGGGATTGGTTTGGACGGCCTGGCGGGGTTCTCCGGCTGTGGTGGCGGCGCTCCTTAAGTCTAGATAGGAAGATAAGGGGATTTGATTGATCTAGGGTTAGGGTTTTAGTTAAAATAATGATATATATATATATATATATATATAAGGGAGAGAAGGGGGGGTCGGTCGCATGGCTATGGGAATATTGGGTTTGTTGCTGTTGCAATAGGGGGGTGATTATTTGCTAACAAAAGGCTTGGCTGCTATGTGCTGCTACCTAGGGCGGGTTGGGCATCCAGCGGGTAGGTGTGGTTTGTTGGAATGGGTAGTTTAGTAATGGTTTAGTTATTAATAGTTTCTTTTTCTTTTTCTTTTTCTTTTTCTTTTTCTTTTATTTTCCTTTTATTTTCCTTTATATATATATATATATATATATATATATATATATATATATATATACACACGTATATTCTCATAAAAAATCTTGGATTATATTAATGCACGCCATTAAGCTAGCAACTGCTCAAGGGGTCTCCTACATGAAATAAATTCGAAAAAATTCCTAATGGCCCCATAAATCTTCTAAGTGCACGAACACCTAAAATAAAAATTAATAAAAATCTTTTTTGCTCCCCTTTATTTTTTTGAACCATTTTAGCTCATTCAAATTTGAATGTTGAGAAACTGTCCAGGTTCATTGAACCTCTGTGACAGCTAATCTTGACAGCCATTCCTCCACATTTTTCTTTCCCTTCATTATTATTATTTAATGGCTAGTTTATGAGCCATTCATGATCTTGTTGGTTGGCTATGCATTTGATCCGCCTATATATTTTGCGGTCACCTCCTCATCCTTTTTCACAAAAAATATTCCTACGTCAAAACTCTCTTTCACTCCTCTCTCAAACGACATTCTGATCTCCAAATCCTTGCTCTGGGCAGAGCTAAGTTCGGTCTCTCTCTCTGAGTTGTGTGCGACGAATAAAACCCGATAGTCAGGGGGTTTTACCACTAGGAGCTTCCGAGAAACGTCTGCACATAGACCTTGGATAAACTCTTAGGGCAGTTCTTCGTGCACGACTTCCCCGGAGGTCGGTAACAATTTTATTTTTTACTTTCCTTGTTCTTTAAAAAATATTATATTTATATTATAAATATTTATAACAGTATGTATATGGCAACTCCAATATATAAAAACTATAATACATACATACGCTGTAAAATAAATAATAATTCACAAGTGTACATAATTGTCACAAGTCACAGGGCAATACTAATCTCATCCACAAAAACAAATAAAAATAAATAACCAAATATGGCAATGAACCAAGTATGAAATAGTCAAGAAGATCAATGGTGACAAATCAACTATCAAACAAATATGAAAGAAAATATAATAAAACTAACTCCATGTTATAAGTAAACTAAGCATTTGTAGAGCCATTAACTGTTGTCATACCCTCATCTGGTGCCGGTCCATAAATCTGCGGGTACTCCTCGCTTGCTAAATTTGGAGAATAAATCTAGGTCCTTAGGGAAAATAACAAGATACACAAAAATAATATGAGCCAACAAGTAATAGCATGTATGGAAATCAACAAGTAAATATATGAAGACAATCTAAGATATTGGCATGCCATAGAGAAGTGTAGTACTAGACATGGCTAACAAGTAAATCGAATAACCGCAGGCCTGAGTGGTGCTAACGGTCCTATAGAGAGTAGCCTTGTATGGAACTCCCAAACTATAGTAAGTCTTTATCGTAGCCCTGCGTGGAACTCCCGATCGAGAGTGGTCAAGATAGCCAATCCTAGTATCAATCTCCTCTCCTAAGAGAACACAAAGGTCAAGTTGTACTCACGTCAAGTCCAAGTCAAGTCAAGTACGAGTAATACAGGGACACAGTATCACATCAAGTCATATATACAAGGTGGAGCAAATATTAAATATGTGATGAAAAAGTAGTAATGAGCAGCATATATGGAATCAATAAAGAAGCATAATGAACCATGTACAAGAACAAGAAACATGCACAAGAAAAATAGACATAAACAAGAACGAACAAAAGTAAACATGCATAATACTATACAAGAGTTGGCAAGATATCTTGTCTACTCCGAAAAAGGATAAATTCGTAACTCTAGACATCGTCTGATCTATCCGTCACATAAATTAAACAAGTTAGATCTACAAAATTGGTTGGATAAACTTCTATTCTAATCTATTTAATTCTAAATAAATTACCCTAAAATATATTTTAATCATTAATACTAGAATTTTAGTAATTTCTAGAATTTATAACTAATATATTTAATTTTACGAAATTTGAGACCCGTGGCACGCAAATTGAAGCGATCCGTTGACCAAAAAGTCAACCAATAAAAACTCAACTTTCGTGTATGAATTCCTGTATATTTCAGTATCACAAGTACGCTGGAATTTATGGCTCATCCGGATTCAAAATCGTTTAAAACAAATTGCACATACAAAATTGTCAACGGGGGTTGATTGCTAACCTAGAAGTTCTACAAAATTAATAGAATATAAATAATTTGAATTAAATTCTAAGAAAAACATATGTTGACGGTCTTGACATTAAATTTTCTAAACTTTAAATGGTTCATTATTCAGATTCCTCGTTCTCCCATAATCGCAAAAATACCAAGATGGGTCTATTTTCGAACATATTGTAGTCTACGAATTTTTTAGAATTTAATATTCATAATTTTGTGAAAAAAATTATAAATTCAGAATATTTACCTCGATATGGTTCCAACACAATAAACGAGAACACATTTGGATTCCGGACCTAGGAGATATGATCTTTCCAAGTCATCAAAACTTCTAAAAAATTAGGCTAAGTTTATGAATAATTTGGGCTATTTTTGGACAAAAAATAGGGAAGGTTGGGGAAGAAAAAGATAAAATTTGAATTTATTTCATAAGTTTAGTAGGTATTTATAATGGTAGAGACTACTTAATTTGAATACGGCTAGAATTATCGAATTTGGATAGGATAATGATCAGTTCAAATAAGGATATGATATGAATGAAGTTGATTTCCTAGTAGAATTAGGATTAGGATTATTTTAAAATAGAATTTGAGTTTCTCTCAATAATTTATAATCTTAAATAGAATTAAAGATAATACAAATAATTTATATCTAATCTTATTTATATCTATTAACACTAAATTAACATCTATCTAATATTAAGACTATATATATCCATATAAATCCTAAATAATTCTAAAAATCCAAATAAATTCCAAAAAAATTAAAAAATATATATATTTAAATATTTTAACCCCAAAATAAATGTTTAGTAGAAAAATATGCCAGTATGGTCTCACAGTAAATCATAAAAGTTCTAGAAAATTACGTTTCATAGGTTTTAATTACCAAAAAATTGTAAAACATCCAAAAAAATTCTAAAATAGCTTAAAAATAATTATAGATAAGTATTTATATAATTAATTAAATCAAAGAAGTTATTTTTGTCTTAACCAACAAAATAGCCAAAAGAAATCCAATAATTTAATAAAAAAGACTAAAATTATAAATTAAAATTTAGGGGGTTTAAATTCTACCCAACTTACAAAAGTTTCGTCCTCAAAATTAAAAATAACCTATATTCATAATAATTTACTATAGTCATTAACACTTCATTGCCAACTTGCAGTTCTTTCTAAAAGGTTATGGTGAGCCATCCTAGCATATTTTTTATTATCGTTTATAGACTATTCTTTTTATCCCTTAAACTCATCTACACTACCCACTTACAAGAACTCAACTAATAGTATAATTGACCAATAAAGCATATATACCTAGTATAAGTCATCTTTCTATCCTCTTTCAAGCACAAAAGAAAAGATAAGATTGACGTTATGAAAAGATCAAGCAAGATGTAATTCAAGCAGTCAAATAAGAATTCGAAACGAAATCAAGAAAAGTGATTTAAATAAGTGGATAAAATCCTATACTCTAATCATATTCGCAGGCTTGCTCGGTACAGTAACATAACCAAGACAATATATTCTCGACCTACATGGACCACCATAAAAATATGTCACACCTTAGTCCCAAAATACATAGGACTAGGAATACGTGAGCATGTCAGCCGTATGTATATCGCAACTCTAATATATAGAAACTATAATACATACGTACGCTGTAAAATGAATGATAATTCATAAGTGTACATAATTATCACAAGTTACAGGGCAATACTAATCTCATCCACAAAACCAAATAAAAATAAATAACCAAATATGGCAATGAACCAAGTATGAAATAGTCATGAAGATCAATGGTTGGGTGGAGACAAATCAACTATCAAATGAATATGAAAGAAAATATAATCAAACTAACTCCATGCTATAAGTAAACTAAGCATTTGTAGAGCCATCAACTGTTGTCATACCCTCATCTGGTGCCGGTCCGTAAATCTGCGGGTACTCCTCATCTGCTAAATTTGGAGAACAAATCTAGGTCCTCAGGGAACATAACAAGATACACAAAAATAATATGAGCCAACAAGAAATAACATGTATGGAAATCAACAAGAAAATATATGAAGACAATCTAAGATATTGGCATGCCATAGAGAAGTGTAGTAATAGACATGGCTAACAAGTAAATCGAATAACCGCAGGCCTGAGTGGTGCTAATGGTCCTATAGAGAGTAGCCCTGTATGAAACTCCCAAACTATAGTAAGCCTCTATCGTAGCCCTGCGTGGAACTCCCGATCGAGAGTGGTCAAGATAGCCAATCCTAGTATCAATCTCCTCTCCTAAGAGAACACAAAGGTCAAGTCGTACTCATGTCAAGTCCAAGTCAAGTCAAGTACGAGTAATACAGGGACACAGTATCACATCAAGTCATACATACAAGGTGGAGCAAATATTAAATATGTGATAAAAAAGTAGAGATGAGCAGCATATATGGAATCAATAAAGAAGCATAATGAACCATGTACAAGAACAAGAAACATGCATAAGAAAAATAGACATAAACAAGAACGAACAAAAGTAAACATGCATAATACTGTACAAGAGTTGGCAAGATATCTTGTCTGCTCTGAAAAAGAATAAATTCGTAACTCTAGACGGCGTCTGAACTATCCGTCGCATAAATTAAACAAGTTAGATCTACAAAAGTGCTTGGATAGGTTTCTATTATAATCTATTTATTTCTAAATAAATTGCCCTAAAATACTATTTTAATCATTAATAATAGAATTTTAGTAATTTCAGGAATTTATAACTATATATTTATTTTAACAAAATTTGGGATCCGTGGCACGCAAATCGAGGCGATCCGTTGACCAAAAATTCAACCAACACAAATTCAACTTTTGTACATGAATTCCTATATATTTTAGCGTCACAAGTATGCTAGAATTTATGGCTCATCCGAATTCGAAATCGTTTGAAAATTATTGCACATACAAAATCGTATTGCGCAACAGGGGTTGATTGCTAACCTAGAAGATCTACAGAATTAATAATATATAAATAATTTGAATTAAATTTTGAGAAAAACATATGTCGATGGTCTCGAAATTAGATTTTTGAAACTTCAAACAGTTTTTTATTCGAATTCCTGGTTCTCCCAGAATCGTTAAAATACCGAGATGTATCTATTTTCAGACATATTGTACTCTACAAATTTTCCAGAATTTAATATTCAGAATTTTTTGAAACAAATTACATAATCAGAATTTTTACCTTGATATGGTTCCAACACAAGAAATGAGAACACATTTGGAGTCCATAATTAGGAGATATGGTATTTTCAAGTCATCAAAACTTCTAAAAAAATGAGGCTGAATTTATGACGAATTTGGGCTATTTTTTGACGAAAAATAGAGGAGGTTGGGGAAGAAAAAGATAAAATTTAAGTTTAGTTCATAAGTTTAGCAGGTATTTATAATGGTAGAGACTACTTAATTTGAATACGGCTAGGATTATCTAATTTGGATAGGATTATGAACAGTTCAAATAAGGATAGGATATGAATGATGTTGCTTTCCTAGTAGACTTAGGATTATGATTAATTTAAAATAGATTTTAAGCTTATCTCAATAATTTATAATCTTAAATAGAATTAAAGATAATACAAATAATTTATATCTAATCTTATTTATATCTATTAATACTAAATTAATATCTATCTAATATTAAGACTATATATATCTAAATAAATCCAAAATAATTCCAAAAATCTAAATAAATTCCTTAAAATTCCAAATAAATTACAAAAATATGTTTAAATATTTTAACCCTAAAATAAATATTTAGTAGAAAAATATGCCAGTATGGTTTCACAGTAAATCATGGAAGCTCTAGAAAATTACGTTTCATAGGTTTTAATTACCCAAAAATTTAAAAAATTCAAAATTTTCTAAAATAGCCTAAAAATGATTATATATAAGTATTTATATAAATAATTAAATCAAAGAAGTTATTTTCTAATTGACCAACAAAATAGACAAAAGAAATCCAATAATTTAATAAAAATACTAAAATTATAAATTAAAATTTAGGGGGTTTATAAGAGGTAATATGGACGTGATAGGTTTTGTGGACCCATTACTTCTTGGGCACATTAGTGCAAGTAATAGGTTTGAGACAAGCCCTACCAGAGGTAATATGGACGTGACCGTTTTTGTAGACTTTACACCGCTGGTGTACCTAGGTGAGTACGGGTGATAAGTGAGAATGACAATCGATATCAAAGATAATATATGGATGTGACGATCGATAACCAAGACCCAAAAAGTTTACTCAGAGGTAATATTGACATGGCAAACTCAGTCGGGAAAAAATGTTAGGACGATAGTTCAGAGAAAATATGGACGTGAACCGATGTCCGAGAAACTCGCTAAGGAGTGATTTGATGAGTTTGGTCTATCCGAATATGAAGATAGACCTGAGGATTGTGCCGCTGGGAAGATTGGTTTTTGAGTGGTCACTGTAGGAGTGTGTAAGTAGACCTGAGGAGTACTCTGCTGGAGAGACTTTAAGGATCCATCATTAGTTGCGTATCCAGGACTCGTGGATACAGATGATGGCTTTTACAGAAATTTATAAAGAAGAAAAAAATATTGCACATAGGCACTTGCTGGGGATGAAGAACCAAGAGTCTAGAGATGTACATCTAGGTTACCCTGCTGGTGATAAGGGGAGTATAAGTCAAGTTTAGACATAGTACTTTTTTGGAACTTGCCATTTTTAGGCATCATGAGCAAGTCGCCGTTGGGTTTCGCGAGCCGATAGGCGCCGTTGGAGAAAACTGATTTTATGACAAACGGGCCCTCCCATTTAGGCCGTAATTTGACGGCCGTCTTGTGGGTCATAACCATCGGCCTCCTTACGATCAGGACGAGATCACCCACTTGGTAGGTCCTCTTCTTCACCCATTTGTTGAAAGCTCCAGAGAGATGTTCTTGGTATAGCTCAATGCATTGTTGACCTAAGAGACATTTTTCGTTGAGTGCTTCTAACTCTTGTAGCCATCGGCGATGGTTGTCATCAACGACTAATTGGTTGGAGAGAGCCACTCAGAGTGAAGGGATTTGGATTTTGAGCGGGAGGACTGCTTCGCTTCCGTACACTAGAGAGAAAGGCGTATTGCCAGTAGCTGTCTGGACCGTTGTACGGTAGGCCAAGAGACATTAACCCAGCTTCTCGTTCCAGTCGTGTTTATTGGAAGATATGAACTTTTTGATAAGTTTTATGATGGTCTTGTTGAAGGCTTCTGCCAGACCATTCGTTGCTGGGTTGTAGGCAGTCGACGCTACATTCTGAATCTGGTTTTTATTACAGAACCAGTAGAACGCATGGCTTACAAGATGTGGACCATTGTCATGGATGATCCTTCATGGCAAGCCGAAAGGGTATATGACGTGATGCTTGATGAAGCTGATCACATTGGACATCTTGACTTCCTCGAGTGGTATGGCTTTCGCCCACTTGGAGAAGTAGTCGGTGATGGCGAGGATAAAATGATGTCCCTTGGATGAAGGTGGACTAATCGGTCCAATGATATCCATACCCCAGGCTTCGAAAGGCCAGGACGCAACAGCCGGGTGTAGGAACTCCAAGGGTTGGTGGATGAAGACTACGTAGATCTGGCATGTTTGGCATTTCCTTGCGTAATCAACAGCATCCGCTACTATCGTAGGGTAGTAGTCGAACATTCTTCGAAGACAGTCTTGTAGCTTTGGACCGGGTTGATGGGTACCGTAGATGCCATCATAGGCTTCCCAAAGCGCCTATTTGGCTTTTGTATTCAATAGGCATCGTAGCAGAAGGCCATCGTATGAGCGTCGATACAACATTTTAGTAGCGGTATCATAGTAGAACCAGAGGGAACATCTCTTGATGGACGTAGCTTCCTTTGGTTTTTCGAGGAAAATTCCATAGACCACGTAGTCAATGAATGAAAGCCTCCAGTCTTGGACATAAGTGTGTACTTCTGCCACATAGCTCGGACATAGACAGCGATTATTTTTGGGGCAGACCAGTTCTTGACCGATCACCTTGATTAGATGATGAGTGTCACTTGGTACTGCCCAGGAAGCAGCGAGGCCGGCTAAGGCATCAGCTTTAATGTTTTACAACCGAGGGACGTGCTCTATGAAGAATATCTCGAAAGTTGCGATAATGCTAAGTGCCGCTTGTTGGTAGGGGATCAAGTCTTCGTTTTGGACTTTATACTCGCCCCAGACTTGTTTGACTATTAGCTGAGAATCACTGTAAGTCTCCAGGTATTCTACTCTAACTTGTTTAGCAAGTTGGAGCTCGATGATTAAGGCGTTGTACTCTGCCACATTGTTGGAGGATGGCTCCACGAAAGAGTAGGCACGATTGATGATGAGGACGTATGGGGAGATCAATATTATCCCGATCCCAACGATGATGCCGCCTTTGGGCCCTACTCTTGAAGCGCCGTCATAGAATATTCGCCACACAGCTTCATATGAAGTGACGTTGGAGTCTGCCGCCTCATCTGGAATCTCCTCATAGAGCTTCGAGGTTTTTGACCCCGGGTGGGCTGCCAGAAAATTGGCCAGTGCTTGATCCTTGACGGCCTTCTGTGGGATGAACACCATATCATATGGAGATAATAGTATCACCCGGGTAGCCAAGCAGGAACTGAGTGCCTCTGGTTTTGTCATGAGGACCCTGAGGGGGTTGACTCATGAGATTACATGAATGGTCTGTCCAGCCACGTAATGTCGAGTTTTTTGAATAATGTCACTACCATATTTTAGGAAAAAGGATATTTTAGTAATTTCCTATTTAAATAAATATTGTGCATGGTAAATAATTTTTGTTGTATTATTTAATTATTGTTGAATATTATTTAATTATTTTGGACTTATTTTAGTAGACCCAACTAGTGTAGTTTGGACCCATGGACCAACATGAATTAAATAGTTAGATTTGGCCCATTTAGAAAGCCCATAGTTAAGGAGATGGATTAAATTAATTAAGAGATTAGACTAGAAGCTTCCTTCCTTAATTATTTCTTCATGAGAGGCCCCAAGGGGTACATTGGACATTTTACAATTGCTTGGGGAAGGGGGCATGGCCGACCTATATTAGAGGGGGGGAAATTTCTCTCTCCTCTCATTCTCATTCCAAATCTAGATCTAGAATTTCCCACTCCCAAATTCCTTCCATTTCCATTCCAATTTTCCACCAAATTCATTCCAAATTCTTCCCAATTCACCATTAGAAAGTTGAGAAGCAAGGATCTAGAAGGAGGAAGCAAGGATCTACAAAGAGGAGCAAGGATCTACAATTTGGAAGCAAGTTCATCTTAATTGGAGGTTTCATTGGGAATCCATCTCCCAATAGGTATAATTCAGTTTTTCCTATTAAAATAGCTTCTAAATCTGAGATTTAATCATGTAAAATCAACCCATATGTATGTACTACCCATAGGACTTTTGTTTTATGTTCATAGGAGACCCATGGAGAAAGTTATGGTGCTTTTTGTGTCAATTTTGTTAGAATTCCGAATTTACATTTTGTTGTGTGTGTCAATTGATCCTATAGATCAATTGGGCATGTGCTTATGTGTTTGGGGTTTGTGTCATGTCCATATTTGGGTACATGTGGTTCGTATCCCAACTATTTGGTGATACATGTCATTTTGGGGGTTTTTCCTCCGACACGGGGCTTTGAACATGTCGTATTTTGACACGGACACATAGATCTACTTTTGACACTTTGATTTTTTCATAAATATTATTTGTGACATGTTTGTGTCCTTCGGGGTACAATTGGTTGTGTGTTGGACTCGTATCACATGCGTATCCTAGATCTAGTGGGATACGGTGTGATACTCTCCAATTTGGTGTGTTTATGCGTAGATCTAATTATTTATGCTTTAAATTCTTTATTTATAATTAGTAAATATATATAGATATTATATATTATTTTAGTGTATTTATTATGGTATTTATTGTAGCATAGATCTATAGATATTTCTATGTGTTCTAATGTGGTGTATAAATATATATATATGTATCTTCTTGCATGCAATATATATGTACTTATGTTAATAACATAAATTATACAAAAATATTTTATAAAATATATTTATGTGTTTAAATATGTAATTATATTATTTATAATTATTATATATTTAATTGTTAATTTAGTGAATGTATTTTTATGTGTGCTTCTAGCCATGTAAAATACGTACATATGTGCATGTGTTTGGTATTTTAATTTTGTAAGTTTATATGTATGTATATATAAGTATATAGTTATTAAATTGTTTATATATATATATATATATATATATATATATATATATATATATATATATATATATATATATATATATATATATATATATATATATATATGCATTTTGATTTATATATGTATATATATAGGTGTTTTGTGAGGTATAATACTAATAATAATATATTATTTTATTTGTATAAATATTGGTTTGTATATACATTATTTAGAGTGTGCATTAATTGTATTATTAGTATACTTTGTGTGGGTATCTTTTGGGATCTAATTTTGATTTCCTAAATTGTTGTATTTTATTTTCTATATTATTTATATAGATGTCTTGTGAGGTTGACCTTGGTTTGACCATGTTTGACTTTAGTTGACTTTAGAGTTGACCATAGTTGACTTTTGACTTAGAATTTATTTATTGACCTAGAAGTTGACTAGTTTGACTTGTTCTCGTTCCGGGACCTTGTATTAATGTGGTATTCCATATCTAGGTTTTTCAAGGCACCGAGTCAGACATCTGTGAGACTTTTCATTTGGACTTCAGGCGAGTACATTCTCTGATAGTTTCTCATTTATGATATCCTCTATGTTCGTTGTATCTAGTGTAGATATACATGTTTCTCTTGACACTATGGTTACACGGATTGGTATATCCCGATCTCGTCATGAGATGTTATTCCTTGGTATATGGTGTATATGGTGCAAGTATTGTTTCATTGGTTATCTTGTACATGTACAGACACCGATTTTCGGGAGGAGTCGCTCTCTTCTTAGGAAATCTAGTGCCATAGCATACCGTGGTTGGATCTATTATACCAGTTGGGGGTGGAGAGTATTAGTATAGATATGTGATCAAATCCCTATTGAATAAAGTATTGGTAAACGAATAGTGTTGATCATGCACCGCACGTATGATTAGCCAGGCCGCATTGTATCTTGCCCAAGCCGATCACATGTTAAGCTAGTACTCACACACTTAGTCATTAGTATTATTGTTTCATTGGCATATTGTTCATTATTGTATTTCTTTCCAGTATTTCCTTATTGTCTATATATCTCTTGTATCTATTGTGCATTTTGTTTATCCACAGCTATTTACTGTTACATAGTTTTTATCATGGATTAGAACTGCTGTTAGAGATGTACTCTGCTCCTTTCCTGACTGGATATATTTTTCCAGATGACACTGAGGAGTACCCTACCTATTATGGACCCCAGGATGTTGTGGGTTTAGATTCGGAGACCCTGGCTCAAGAGGGACTTATCCCAATTGAGACAGTTGACCCTGGAGTGTAGCTTTATAGTATGATAGTATTCTTTTGTACTGGATTTGTCTCCAGCTTATTTTGTTACTCTTCAGACTCATTGATGTATTATTTTAAACTCATGAGTTATATTATGACTATTCTATTCTTATCTGTTTCGTGCTCATTCTATCTTAGTTCTGTGATTGAGTATTCTATCATTATTGGTGGTTTATTACTTTAGATAGACTATCTAGACAGCGTTCTACCGCCGATTCTGCGGCGTAGGCTGGGCGTTGTTTCCGACTAGCATCCTTACATCGGGTACGGGTCGTGACACGTTTTTGGTGGTGGCCCATGCAGGTCTAGCTTCACAAGTATGTGATGTCGTGGTAGTGCGACAACTTAGTTGTACTAATGCGAGCCTGCGATAGGATATAGGAAATAGGCTGAGATACTCAATCACATCTAGAAAAATTCTTTTGATTCAACTATACTCCTTTGACATTGATACTTGATCCCTTAAACTGTCCTTTTCTTGATGTCTTACATCTTGTGCCATATTGATTCTCATTCCGTCTTTTTATGAGACATACTCGAAGATACTTGCGGAGGCACGCAAGGTTGAGCGGGATCTGGGTTTGAAGACCAAGAGAGACCGTGATTCTTTTCTGGGGGCCAACGGCAGTGCGGTATCTGCCAAACATTCTCATTTCCAGTCCAGACCTTTCCAGCAGCCACAGCAGAACCAGACTCCAGCTAGAGCGCCTTTTCTCCAGGCACCTTAGCAGCAGAGACAGATACAGCAAGCTCCATGCAACTTCTGCAAGAAGTCCGGCCACATCTGGGAAGTTTGCAGAAGGAGGTTAGGAGTTTGTTTGTATTGTGGTACTGAAGGGCATCAATCAAGGGAGTATCCTCGTCGTGCAGTTCAGGGAGCAGCTCCAGCTCTGAGGACACAGACGAGACCACCTGCAGCACAGCCGAGGGGACCGCTTCCGAAACAGCAGCAGCGTTTTGTCCAGCATCAACAGCAGGGAGGTGCTCGACAGGGACGAGCGTTTGCTATGACCGTCGAAGAGGAGGAACCCACCGGAGATGTCATCGCAGGTTCTATTCTTTTTTATTCCATTCCAGCTTTAGCTTTGTTTGATAGTGGTGCTTCCCATAGTTTTATATCTGTTTCTTTTGCTCTGAAGCATGGTTTGGTAGCTGAGTCTTTGCTTAGGACTTGCAAGATCATGACCGGGGGAGGCATTATCCTGGTTAATGATATTTGCAAGGATCGGAGAGTTACTCTGGGAGGCCGGGAGTTGAGTGCGTGTCTACTTGTAATGCCACTTCCGAGCTACGATATTGTACTCGGGATGGATTGGTTGAGTAGGCACCGTGCTAGCATAGATTGTAGAGGAGGTAGAGTTTTGTTTGGTTCCCCAGGAGAGCCAGAGTCCGAGTTTGCTAGAGGAGCTGCGGAGCAGGGGGAAGGCATTATTTGTGGAGCTATGGTGGAAGACAAGGAGTTGCCGCATCCGTTGATAGCAGAATTTTTGGATGTGTTTCCTGAGGAATTGCCAGGATTGCCGCCAGATCGAGATGTTGAATTTTTTATAGATTTGGTGCCAGGTGCAGAACCAATTTCACAGCATGTCTATAGAGTAAACAACAGCGAGCTGGTCGAGTTGAAGAAGCAAGTAGACAAATTGCAGGATAAGGGGTTTATCAGATCGAGTTCTTCACCATGGGGAGCTCCGGTATTGTTTGTACCAAAGAAGGATAGATCGGTGCGTATGTGCATTGATTACAGGGCTTTGAATAATCTCACTATCAAGAATAAGTATCCTTTGCCACGGATTGATGATCTGTTTGATCAGTTGAGTGGTACGAAGGTATTTTCTAAGATAGATTTGAGATCAGGCTACCATCAGGTGAAGGTGAAGCCGGAGGACATACCGAAGACTGCTTTTAGAACTCGGTATGGTCAGTACGAGTTTATGGTGATGCCGTTTGGTTTGACTAATGCACCGACGGTATTTATGAACTTGATGAACAAGGTGTTCCACCAGTACCTTGACAAGTTCGTGGTGGTGTTCATCGACGACATACTCATATACTCGAGGACACCGGAGGAGCATGAGGAGCATTTGAGGATTGAGTTGGATGTGCTGAAGAAGGAGAAGTTGTATGGAAAGTTGTCCAAGTGTGAGTTTTTCCTGGACAAGGTGGAGTTCTTGGGGCATGTTGTGACTGGTGATGGTATTTTAGTGGATCCGAAGAAGATTTCAGCAATGGAATCTCGGAAGACTCCGAGTTCGATAGCAGAGATCAGGAGTTTCTTGGGATTGGCAGGCTACTACAGGAAGTTTGTGCAAGATTTTTCGAGGATTGCTGAGCCGATGACCAGACTCACAAGAAAGGATGTGGAGTTTGTTTGGACGGAGGATTGTCAGGTTGCTTTTAAAGAATTGAAGAAGAGGTTGACGTCTGCTCCTATTTTGACGTTGCCATCAGGGTCCGGAGGTTTCACTATTTATAGTGATGCATCGGGGAAGGGTTTAGGTTGTGTTCTTCAGCAGCATGGGAAAGTGATTGCCTATGCATCCAGGCAATTGCGTCCTCATGAAAAGAACTATCCTACCCATGATTTGGAGTTGGCAGCTGTCATATTCGCCCTGAAGTTGTGGAAACATTATTTGTACGGAGAGCGTGTGGAGATCTTCACAGACCACAAAAGCTTGAAGTACGTTTTCACGCAAAAGGAGTTGAACATGAGGCAGCGTCGGTGGTTGGAACTGATGAAGGATTTTGATATCTCTTTGCAATATCATCCTAGGAAAGCTAATGTAGTTGCCGATGCTTTGAGCAGGTATCCGGTAGCTATGTTCTTGACGCAGGATCGATATTTGTTGGAGGACTTAGAGAGCTTGGGCATTGAGGTGATTGTTCCTGGGTGTGCTATGCAGATGTGGGGATTGCAGATACACTCAGATTTGATGGACAGGATCAAGGCAGCACAGTATGATGATGTATCTTTGAGGAGTATCAGAGCTCAGGTGAGAGCAGGATTGGAGGATGATTTCACTATTGCAGAGGATGGATCCTTGAGGCATGGAGTTAGATTGTGTGTGCCTAGTGGGGAGTTGTGCGAGGAGGTGTTGCAGGAAGCGCATCGCTCTCAGTATTCCATACATCCAGGTGCTAACAAGATATATCGGGATATGCGAGAGAGTGTGTGGTGGTATGGCATGAAGAGGGAAGTGGCACAGTTTGTATCCAGATGCTTAGTGTGCCAGCAGGTGAAAGCCGAGAGGCAGAGGCCAGGAGGGTTACTTCAGCCATTACCCATTCCAGAGTGGAAGTGGGAACACATTACTATGGATTTTGTATCCGGACTTCCACGATCTCCAGGAGGAAAAGACGCAATTTGGGTCATTGTTGATAGGTTGACCAAGTCGGCCCACTTTTTGCCTTTCAAGGTGGGTTTGTCTACGGAGAAGCTGGCAGAGATGTATGTGAGGCAGATCGTTAGGATACATGGAGTTCCCGTCAGCATAGTCTCAGATCGGGATAGTCGTTTCACTTCTCATTTCTGGAGGAGTTTGCAGGAGAGTTTGGGCACTCAGCTCAAATTCAGTACTGCATATCATCTCCAGACAGATGAGCAGTCTGAGCGGACTATCCAGACTCTCGAGGATATGTTACGCACTTGTGTACTAGATTTCGGGGGTTCTTGGGAGGACCATCTCCATTTGGTAGAGTTTGCTTACAACAACAGTTACCAGGCCAGTATAGAGATGTCACCTTTTGAAGCTCTATATGGTCGGAGGTGTCGTACTCCTTTGTCTTGGGACGATGTTGGAGAGAGAGTTTTGCTTGGGCCAGAGATGGTTGTGGATGCAGCGGAGAAGGTTCAGTTGATCAGAGACAGACTTCGAGTGGCGCAGGACAGACAGCGGCATTGGGCCGATAGCCATCGGAGACCTTTGGAGTTTGAGGTATAGTTTAGATTTTGTTTGTGCTTGTTCTTGTTTGTTATAGATTAAGTTCTTAAGATGGTATTTTGTTCTAGGTGGGTGGTTTGGTGTTTCTGAGGATTTCTCCGATACGAGGCACGATTCGCTTCGGTGGAGGCGGAAAGCTTAGTCCGCGATTCATCGGACCTTTCACTATTCTAGAGAGGGTTGGTGCAGTTGCTTATAGACTAGACTTGCCACCTGCATTGGAGGGAGTGCACAACATGTTTCATGTGTCGCAGTTGAGACGATATATGGCAGATCCTAGTCATGTATTGGATCACTCAGAGATAGAGGTGGGCCCTACTCTTAGCTAACCAGAGCAGCCAGTTGAGATTCTGGATCGGAGAGAGAAGGTGCTGAGGAACCAGACTATTCCTTTGGTACGCATCGTATGGAGGCATCACTCTCCGGGGGAGTCTACCTGGGAGAGAGAGGATGACATGCGAGAGCGTTATCCATATTTGTTTGTACCTTGAGGTATGTTATTTTCTAGTTATGTTCTGTTCATTAGTTAATTGTGATTCTTTAGTTCTGTTCTGTGATTTTCTGGGGGTAGTTTTCATCTTTAAATTTTGAGGATAAAATTATTTTAAGGAGGGTAGACTTGTCACTACCACATTTTAGGAAAAAGGGTATTTTAGTAATTTCCTATTTAAATAAATATTGTGCATGGTAAATAATTTTTGTTGTATTATTTAATTATTGTTGGATGTTATTTAATTATTTTGGACTTATTTTAGTAGACCCAACTAGTGTAGTTTGGACCCATGGACCAACATGAATTAAATAGTTAGATTTGGCCCATTTAGAAAGCCCATAGTTAAGGAGATGGATTAAATTAATTAAGTGATTATACTAGAAGCTTCCTTCCTTAATTATTTCTTCATGAGAGGTCCCAAGGGGTACATTGGATATTTTACAATTGCTTGGGGAAGGGGGCATGGCCGGCCTATATTAGAGGGGGGGGGGGGAATTTCTCTCTCCTCTCATTCTCATTCCAAATCTAGATCTAGAATTTCCCACTCCCAAATTCCTTCCATTCTCATTCCAATTTCCCACCAAATTCATTCCAAATTCTTCCCAATTCACCATTAGAAAGTTGAGAAGCAAGGATCTAGAAGGAGGAAGCAAGGATCTACAAAGAGGAGCAAGGATCTACAATTTGGAAGCAAGTTCATCTCAATTGGAGGTTTCATTGGGAATCCATCTCCCAATAGGTATAATTCAGTTTTTCCTATTAAAATAGCTTCTAAATCTGAGATTTAATCATGTAAAATCAATCCATATCTATGTACTACCCATAGGACTTTGTTTTATGTTCATAGGAGACCCATGGAGAAAGTTATGGTGCTTTTTGTGTCAATTTTGTTGGAATTCCGAATTTACATTTTGTTGTGTGTGTCAATTGATCCTATAGATCAATTGTGCATGTGCTTATGTGTTTGGGATTTGTGTCGTGTCCATATTTGGGTACATGTGGTTCGTATCCCAACTATTTGGTGATACGTGTCATTTTGGGGGTTTTCTCTCCGACACGGGGCTTTGAACTTGTCGTATTTTGACACGGACACATAGATCTACTTTTGACACTTTGATTTGTTCATAAATATTATTTGTGACATGTTTGTGTCCTTCGGGGTGCAATTGGTTGTGTGTTGGACTCGTGTCACATGCGTATCCTAGATCTAGTGGGATACGGTGTGATACTCTCCAATTTGGTGTGTTTATGTGTAGATCTAATTATTTATGCTTTAAATTCTTCGTTTATAATTAGTAAATATATATAGATATTATATATTATTTTAGTGTATTTATTATGGTATTTATTGTAGCATAGATCTATAGATATTTCTATGTGTTCTAATGTGGTGTATAAATATATATATATGTAGCTTCTTGCATGCAATATATATTTACTTATGTTAATACATAAATTATACATAAATATTTTATAAAATATATTTATGTGTTTAAATATGTAATTATATTATTTATAAATATTATATATTTAATTGTTAATTTAGTGAATGTATTTTTATGTGTGCTTCTAGCCATGTAAAATACGTGCATATGTGCATGTGTTTGGTATTTTAATTTTGTAAGTTTATATGTATGTATATATAAGTATATAGTTATTAAATTGTTTATATATATATATATATATGCATTTTGATTTATATATGTATATATATAGGTGTTTTGTGAGGTATAATACTAATAATAATATATTATTTTATTTGTATAAATATTGGTTTGTATATACATTATTTAGAGTGTGCATTAATTGTATTATTAGTATACTTTGTGTGGGTATCTTTTGGGATCTAATTTTGATTTCCTAAATTGTTGTATTTTATTTTCTATATTATTTATATAGATGTCTTGTGAGGTTGACCTTGGTTTGACCATGTTTGACTTTAGTTGACTTTAGAGTTGACCATAATTGACTTTTGACTTAGAATTTATTTATTGACCTAGAAGTTGACTAGTTTGACTTGTTCTCATTCCAGGACCTTGTATTAATGTGGTATTCCATATCTAGGTTTTTCAAGGCACCGAGTCAGACATCTGTGAGACTTTTTATTTGGACTTCAGGCGAGTACATTCTCTGATAGTTTCTCATTTATGATATCCTCTATGTTCGTTGTATCTAGTGTAGATATACATGTTTCTCTTGACACTATGGTTACACGGATTGGTATATCCGGATCTCGTCATGAGATGTTATTCCTTGGTATATGGTGTATATGGTGCAAGTATTGTTTCATTGGTTATCTTGTACATGTACAGACACCGATTTTCGGGAGGAGTCGCTCTCTTCTTGGGAAATCTAGTGCCATAGCATACCGTGGTTGGATCTATTATACCAGTTGGGGGTGGGGAGTATTAGTATAGATATATGATCAAATTCCTATTGAATAAAGTATTGGTAAGAGAATAGTGTTGATCATGCACCGCACGTATGATTAGCCAGGCCGCATTGTATCTTGCCCAAGCCGATCACATGTTAAGCTAGTACTCACACACTTAGTCATTAGTATTATTGTTTCATTGGCATATTGTTCTTTATTGTATTTCTTTCCAGTATTTTCTTATTGTCTATATATCTCTTGTATCTATTGTGCATCTTGTTTATCCACAGCTATTTACTGTTACATAGTTTTTATCATGGATTAGAACTGCTGTTAGAGATGTACTCTACTCCTTTCCTGATTGGATATATTTTTCCAGATGACACTGAGTAGTACCCTACCTATTATGGACCCCAGGATGTTGTGGGTTTAGATTCGGAGACCCTGGCTCAAGAGGGACTTATCCCAATTAAGACAGTTGACCCTGGAGTGTAGCTTTGTAGTATGATAGTATTCTTTTGTACTGAATTTGTCTCCAGCTTATTTTGTTACTCTTCAGACTCATTGATGTATTATTTTAAACTCATGAGTTGTATTGTGACTATTATATTCTTATCTGTTTCGTGCTCATTCTATCTTAGTTCTGTGATTGAGTATTCTATCATTATTGGTGGTTCATTACTTTAGATAGACTATCTAGACAGCGTTCTACCGCCGATTCTGCGGCATAGGCTGGGCGTTATTTCTGACTAGTATCCTTACATAGGGTACGGGTCGTGACAAATAACGAATACTAGAGCAGGGCATTCCTTCTCAATGACGGTGTACCTATGCTCTGCACCGATCATCTTCCGGCTATGGTAGTATATGGCCGGCTTGTGTCCTACATCACTATTCTCGGCTAGCAGGGCACCGAGAGAGTCCTCAATCGTGCATACATAGAGCATGAAGGGCTTTCCCATGACCGGGGCTACCAGCACAGGAGGGTTTGAAAGGTACTCCTTGATGTCGTCAAACGTGCGTTAGAATTTTTTTATCCCAGAGAAAGGAGACACCTTTCTTCATTAGCTGGATGAACGGCCGACAACATCCAGAGAGGTTTGATATGAACCTCCTGATGTATGCCAGCCTCCCTTGAAGGCTGCGGAGTTCCCGGAGGTTCTTTGCGGGCACATCTCCAGGATGGCCTTGGTCTTGTCGGGGTCTATATGAATACCCCGGGAAGTTATGACGAAACCCAGGAATTTGCCGCTGGAGACTCCTAGGATTGACTTGGTAGGGTTCATCTTGAGGCGGTGTGCGCATATTAAGTCAAACACAGTCCTCAAGTCTTAAAGGTGATTATTTTAGAGCGAGCCTTGACGACGATGTCGTCGACGTAGCATTCCATCGTCTTGCACAGATGTTCATGGAAAATGGTGCTCATAGCTCATTGGTATGTAGCCCCTGCATTCTTTAGACCGAAAGGCATGATCGTGTAGCAGTATACGCCTATTGCGGTCTGGAATGACGTATGCTTCTCGTCGTCAAAAAACATCTTGATTTGGTTGTAGCATGAGAATCCATCCATAAAGGACATACACTCGAAGCCACGTGTATTGTCGATCATTATGTCGGGGGTTGGGAGAGGGAATTCATCCTTAGGACATGTCGTATTTAGATCATGGAAGTCGATACAGATTTGAATATTCCCATTCTTCTTGGCAACAGGCACTATGTTGGCTACCTAGTCGGGATGTTGTTCCTCGCTGATGAAGCCACTAGCTATCAGCTTGTTGACTTTAGGTTCGATGTAATTCATTATGTCCGATCGGGACCGTCGTTGTTGTTGCTTGACCGATTCGACAAAATATTGAGTTTAGGGACCGTAATTTGAGGATCTAACCCGGGCATGTCTTCATAACTCCAGGCAAACACATCAATGTATTCCCTGACGAGCTGTAGCACAGTCTTCTTGGGACAGACTTTTGTTGATAAAGATAGGTTTAGGGGAGAATTCGTCGCCCATATTGACTTGTACGACTTCATCCTCGGTAGAAGGTTCTCATTGTTCGAACCGTATCTCCCACTGTGCGTCTAGCTATTGATCCCACGGTTCTACTTCAGGGAGTTTCTGTGGATCTTCGTCGTCTTCCTCAGGGTCAGCTGACACCATGTTGGCAGACAATATTTGCTTGAGCATCTCCCAGATACTGACATCGGAGTCCCCAGCAAAAGATTGCGAAGAGTAGGAGTGAACCTCATCTTCTTTATCTGAACCTTCGGGGGTTGTCAGAGGCGTTATGTACCCTAAGCCATGCTTGGTCATATGGTAGTAGTCCTTGGACTTGCCTGCGGGAGCAGGTAGACGCAGGGGCAGCCGTCGGCTCTTGCCGTAGTTTAAACCCCAATTATTTTTAAGGTCATAGCCCATATTCTGGATAATATGTTTGGCTTGACCGGTGAACCGGTAGAGTTGTATTTTATCGATGTCAGATTCTGGCTCTTGTTCTTCCAGAGTGAAGGACCGAGGGCATTCAACCCTGCCGAAGATGATAGGTTTGTCTCCCCTTCTCCTTGCTGGAACCGTGAAGTAGGAACCTTGACTAGGAAGGATCTAGTTTACTGCGTAGGTGGTAGTCACCTGTGTTTGCAGGTATAAGCCTAGACCGCGCTCCTCCATAGAGTACAATGTGTTGATATGTGTACGCTCAGAATAATTCAAAGATTACCTTTTATTGATAAAATAAGGTATCTCTTTCGAAGGAATTATATCATCGAGAGAAGGGACATTGGACTGAGCGGCCATATATTCTTCTAGTTCATCATCCTTATGGGCTACCCCCAGCGCGGTTACAAGCATTAGTGGCTTCCTGTGCAGTTTTACCATCAGAGGCTTGGAGGCTGCAACCGTAGCCGAGTCTTCTTTTGGCGGTCTGCAAAGATGAACGACCATAGGTTCTGAAGGAGCAGATGGTGCAGGATACTTCTTCTGCGGTCAATTTAGCCTATGAAGGCGAACAACCAGATGTTCGAAAGGAGCAGATGGTGCGGAATCCTTCTTTTGCGGTCAATTTGGCCTATGAAGGCGAACAACCAAAGGTTCGAAAGGAGCAGATGGTGCGGAATCCTTCTTCTACGGTCGATTTAGCCTATAAAAGCGAATGACCAGAGGTTCGGACGTTATGGAAGGTGCCAGATATTTTGGTGCCTTTTTGTGCAACTTGACGAAGAGGGAAGTGGCTGCGTCGGGAGTGCAAGCCTTGAGACGGGTTCTCATGGGCTCATCCGGTATTTTCGTAACCTCAATCTCATCATCAGCTTCATTGCCACCTTTGTCTTGATGGGTTTGCTTGTAGAGAATGGTGTCAGAGTAGTATGTCTCGACTCCCTTGAATAGGTCGATGTCTACGAACTCCGTTCTGATAATGCCATGATCGTCAATGTACTTTAAGCATTGGTATAGGGTTGATGGTATGATCATATATTGGTTTATCCAGGGGCGTTCGAGCAAGACATTGTATGATACATCTACGTCAATGACATAGCAAGTGACTTATGTTTTTAAGTCATCGATCTGGCCCTTCAGGCGAATCTTGCTCAGAGGGTAGCTTCTTCCTGCATTGAAGCCACTAATGGCAGTATTGGTAGCTGTCAGGCGGTGAATCGGGATACCCAAGGTTTGCAGCAGACTCTTCGGGAAGATGTTGATTGATGAACCGGGGTTAATATGCATCTAGTCCACCTTTATAGCACCAATATACCCTGTGTAATACATGGGACGATCATGCTTGTTATTCTTAAGCAACATGTCTTGTTGCGAGAATGTAATATTGGGTATTGCATCCGTAATGCTATTACAGTGGGAGCATATCGTCGGATCTTCAGTTGGCGGCTTGACCAGCGCCAGATAGGTGTCGATATTTTGTAATACCTCGCTCAGGGCGGCCTGAGTGCCTCTAGAAAGCCGCAGAAGCTCAAATAATGACAACTTTGTTGGGGTATTGGCGAGTTGGTCCAAGACGTCAATATTGTAGGGCTTTTCCAATCCCTAAGTCGTTTCCTTACACAACGGCTTATCGAAGCATCCCACTTTTTGTTTGGACTTGTCCGCTGGTGGGGGTTGAGATGGACATGGATCAGACATGGCAGGTACAGTAGTTGGAGATGCATTGACGTCGAGAACTTCATAATCTCGCTGGTAAGTAAGGCCCGACCTGGTTTCCCCTGTCCAGGCCTTCTCAGTGGTAGAGGAAACCATGCGGCAGGACTTTGTTTTTCATGTTTTAGGCTTGACGGCGGAAGGCGCTGCTTGCTACGTCAAGTCCGGGACCAGATTCGGGTGGACCCATATGATCTCGCCCCGAGGGATAGTAAGAGGTGTTAACCTGGCTTCTTGGTCGTGAGCTGGGGGAAGATTGACTACCTCCATTGTTGCCCTTGGGATCGGTATGACTCCGTCATGGGATTCTGGCGGTAAAAAATTGTCGAACTAGAGGGGCACCATGTTAGAGGCAACCGTTATATCGTCAAAATCTAGGAAGAGATCCTTCGTATCGATCAGTCGTTGGATGTACCGCTTCAAGGTGTAGCACTCCTGCATCGGGTGGTGAATGTACCGGTAGAAGTGACAGTACTTTGGGTTGTTAATCTCCTCCGCTTCAGGCTGACATTTGACGTCGGGGAGGCAAATTTTACCTCCCGGCATTAGCATGTCGAAAATGGGCTTGACATCACCATCTTCGAAAGAATAGGTCTTATTTGATTTTAGAGCCTCTGCCTGCTTTTGCTCAGGTTTCTTGGTCATATTAGCGACCATGGCTTGATTATCTTTCGCATCGCGGTTGCTGTTACCACTATTGCTGGGGCGCTTGCCCTTTTTCTCAGTAGTAGGGATATGGATTCCCAAGTGTTGGGCACCTTTGAGCTTCTCTTCAGTATTGACAGTGCTTGTAATAAACGTCGTCCAGTATTTGAACTGGCTATAGCGCATCCAGAGGCTAACCCGCGAAAGCATGTTTTTTTGGCACATGTCCATTAATGTGGCCTCGGGATTGCCAGGGGAAACCTTAGCGCCATTTTTCGGAACCACTTGATGTAATTTTACGTCAGTTCCCTTTCTCCCTGGGCGAAAACCATCAGAGAGGACATCGTCATATTATTTTCCACCTCAAAGAATCTGTTGAGGAACAGACACTTGAGGTCATAGAATGATGAGATACAATTATCTTCGAGACTGCAAAACCAGTCAAAAGCTACCCCCGCTAATGCCCCAATGAAGAGTCTGGTAAGGATAGCATCGTTGCGGGGTAGGTATCTCATTTTAATCTCGAAGTAATTCATAAACCGGTGAGGAGAGGAATTGTCGTCAAATGTGTTTATGTTGAAGGGATTGTATTTGAGTGGATACGGTACGTCTCTCCATTCTATCAGGTATAGCTGCCGCACTCCGAGATCGCGGAGTGAGTCCCGATTACCCATGGAGTCTAGGTGAGCCCGGAGTTCTCGAAACTCCTTCATTGCTTCCTTGGCCTCTTCTCCTGCGGAGGGTGCATACGGGCCAGGAAGGTAAGGATTACTACCCGCAGGTGGGTTTATGTTTGAATCCCCGTTGGTCCCTGGGTCAAAGTTTGCTTATCCAGGGGTTATTGCTGGTTGAGAAGCCATATTTACTTTGATTTTCAGCATTATCTGGGTTAAGACTTGCATTGAAGCACCCATCGTCTATATCATGGCCTCGAGGGTCTCGAGGCGCTGGCGGACGCTGGGGCCTTCATGATCGTTCTCGGCCATGTATATCATCCTTACATGGGGAGAGATGGACAGGGCAGTGGATGCCGCACTTTCTGTCTCAGACCCCTAGCGAAAGTAGTCATCAAGGAAAGGTGGCAGCACCGTCTTCTCCTCGAACTCGAAAGGAAAACTACCCCCAGCGTAGGAGGCTACATCAACCTGGCGAGGGGAGCTACCCCCAGGGATCTCGGAGTTTGTTCCTTAGGAATCGTTGTCTCCTCGAAATGCTGGGTTATTGCATAAGTCAAGGGGAATACTACCCTCAGCATGGGCCACCCCCAGGGGTTCTGAGGAAGAACTACCCCCGGTAGCTGACAGTTTATTCCTTGAGTGGGTACACTGGAAAATGCCTTCTGCAGGTCCCGTTGTTAACCCTCCTGGTAGTCGCCTTCGTAATGAAATGGCGGAGAGCAACGGACTAGAGGTACTTGACTTCTTTCCTTCCTTGGTGGTGGGAAGCTTCCGAGTCGAGTAGCATGAGGTGGAAGGCAGCTCATCTTCCTCTGATATTTGTACCTGATCTTCGGGTTATTGTCGGATAGGTGCTTTTTGTTGCAATCACTGGAAGGCCTACTGCCTGCTTGTGGGTGTTGTTACTTTGTTGCAGCAGCAATTGATAATAATCTTGGCACAGTGATGTCCTGGAGAGGATATTTCATCGGCCCTAATTTTTTCCCTTGCCTTGCGCTTGTGATTGGTCATATTACACAAATCAAGCAAGGGTTGTTACCTTTGTACATTTTTTGTGGGCCCAGAAGGACCGAGTGCACAGGTGCGTGAGTTTTGTATTTGCTCCCTGATCTGGGGTTCATACAAGAACTTTCCTCGGTTCATCAGCGAAAGACTTTTGAGACCGACGCTATCAATTTTTCGCTGTGGGCTGGACGCACGAGGTAGTCTTATATAGCTTCCCATTAAGGGCACGTATAATAGTTAACGGTGCCTGCTGACAGTTCACTAACTGGACAGTTGCTTGAGCCTGATGAGCTCGCACTGCCCTAGGCTTCTTTGACTTAGCACCCACAGACGCGTAGTACAAAGAGTCTAGGTTTGGGTTTTTACTATTTTTAGCAAGCCGGATAGGATCTGCGCCATAGGAGATACGTATGTTGCTGTTGGGGCCGCATGCGGCCATCTGCCTATAGTTGTGAGCTGGTACCGCATGGCTACTCTTATGTGGCCTCCTTCTTGACTGCATAGAAGCTACCTCAGCCCTAGAACATCTGGCATCGTAGTATTTTCTTTTGCCAGAGTCTGGGTGCTAAGCAGTTTCTACGTCAGATGGGGATGCCGCATGGATGTGGACGTCATGGGTGTTCGCCTGACAATCATCATCAGCAACAGAGCGAGAGGCAGAAAGCGTGTGCTCCGCAGTTGGGCGAGGGACAACGGCCTTTTCTACCCATGTCTTGCGGGTCTTCTTGGGCTTAGCTAGCCTCGACGAAGGGCTAGCACTTCTGAGAGCATTTTCTCAAACGCTTGCTGGTCGAAGCAGACTACTAGCATCTTTTGTGTTGAGCCGAGCTTGGCCGTATCGGACCGCGTCACCAACTTCTTGAGGTGCAGCCATCTTTTGTTCAGGTGTGGTACCCTACTATTTATATTCATCTTGGGTGCACATATGTTAGGCCGCATGGATGCTGGAGGGTGCCACATGCCCCTTCTTGACAGGGTGTAGCTGTAACCGTGAGCAGACCGAGCTGCCACATGGGCACTCGTTGAGATTTTTGGTTGCTAAAGATCTTGGTAGTTCTCGTCCTTTGTAGGCGTGACTTCGTCAGCTTAACACATAGTCCGCACTTGGTTGGAGAGAATCACTCTTGTCGTAACGGCAAGATTTGGTCTTCATAGAGTCTGAAACATATGTAGCCAGAGACGCATGGGACGCATAGAGTCTGGGACGCGTGGATCCAGAGACGTATGGACCGCATGGGGTCTGAGATATATGGGGCCAGAGACGCATAGACCGCATAGAGTCTGGGACACATGGGGCCAGAGACGCACGAGACCGCATGGAGTCTGGGATGCATGGGGCCAGAGATGCACGGGGCCGCGTGGAGTCTGGGATGCATGGGGCCAGAGACGCACGGGACCGTATGGAGTCTGGGACACATGGGGCCCGAGACGCATGGACTGCATAGGATCTAGTATGTATGGGGCCAGAGACGCATGGGACTACATGGAGTCTAGGATGCGTGGAGTCGTATGAGGCCAGTTGTGCCGTACACATGATGATGCACATCAATCTAGAGTAAAGTTCTATGCTGACGTGAGACTTCTGTCGTTTAGCGTGTTCATGTCTTTTGAGGAAATCAAAAAATCTTTTTTATCAGAATTCTGTAACGGAGATGATCCTGTTGACAGGACGTCATGTTAAGTCCTTCTGCGGCCAAGTTGCTTTGGCAGATTGGGGACGCATGGATGTCGCCTTTGTTTGGGTCGTAGGGTGACTCTGTGGCCTGATTTGATCCTCCTTTTGGGGGCATATGGCTGTTGGCTTATTGGGCCACAGGGAGACTCTGCGGCCTGATCTCTTCTGAGTTTTCATTTTTTGGGCCTAGGGTTGCATGGATGCATATTTTCTATGCTTCTATAATTCTGTTTTGGAAATAAGATAAAATCATATTTTCAAAATCCAAAAGTTCTCGATACGAGTTCCGTCTCGCCAAACAGGGCAACTATATCACGTGTTGTGAACACCTAAAGGTGCGTATAGTAAACCCGGACGTGTGGAAGTCGACAAAATTTAATTTGGTCGCGTGTGCGCGATGAAATTAACCCATATCCGTCGAAGAACGTCGTATCGGCCAATTCTAAAATTTTGTAATTATTTTGTTTATGCTTATCATTTTGAAATGAAACTTGCGCTATCAGAATCGCATTATTACGCTGGTCATGTGACCAAAGTTTGGTTCAATTCAGAGAAAGTTGACCAGAATGCCGTTTTATGGGCCCACGATCCGACTTAACTGGTGATTTTGTGATCGGTTCATCGGAATTCAATTTCGAATATTTTGTTGAGTTTGTTTCGTTGTTCTAGACTCGTAGACACTAAGTTTGCTTAATTTGGAAAACTTTTCACTTGACACAATTTTTGGTGCAAAATGGGCCACTTGTGGACCCTATTTTGATCCAAAACTGTTATTTTTATTTCTGTGTCCGAATTAAACTTGTGGGTAGTCAATTTTAACTATTTCACTCATTCTAAAAATATTGGTGATGTTATTTTCAGCATCCGAAGGTGTTTACTCAGATCCTACCTTGGCGACAAATGTTGAGTTACAAAGATCACTACCTGGACTTTGCCACAGCACCATTCAGGATCCAGGCAAGTATACCTTGCTGTGTTCATTGTATCTATTATTTATTTACAATTTTTTCTTGTATGTATCCTTAGTTGATATATCTCTAGATTATATAAACTGCGCGTCCAAGCTATACTTGGGTGCAAGCGGCTGTATTATTCCTTCTTGTTGCTTATATTATTTTTATACATATCAACCTAGTTTTAGGGGACTGCCCTATGATGGGGTGATATCATTATATCGTCTTTGGCTATGACACTCATATTACATGATTGCGACATCTTGTTAGGGGCACGGACTGCATACTTGACTTGCCATTATTATGTAAGGAACGTGTGACGGATAGAAAATGTAACTACTATGACTAGGGTATTAGAGACTCAAGCAGTTACAAGACTAAGCGGGTTATGGACATGACTTGGCCAGTAGGGTTTATGGGGGAAGACAGCTATTATGCGTATGGGACAGCCACCTTGGTATACCATAGGATTCTCCAGGAGAACCTATGTGGATTTTTTGAGATTTGCATATGCCCACTGGCGTTCTTGGAACGTTACGGACGGATACAGACGACTGTTGACAGTATATATACAGTATTAGCCTTGAGCTACGTGGATTACTTGAGTTAGCCTGAATCACACCTATGCGTACGAAATTTATCCTCTAAATTGCATGTTAGGAGGTTAGAATCACTCCTACATTTAGTAGGAGTTATTTCAGTTTAAACAGCTTGTACCTTTTGTATCTTGCTATGTCCCCTGAGGACCTAGTTTTCTTCCAGTTGCAGGAGATCATCAGGAGTACCCCCAGGTGTACGGAGCAGGACTTGAGACTTCTTTCGTGGATGAGGAGGTCGATCCTTCTGAGTTTCCTTGATCATTTTATTGCTTATCATCCAGTAGAGACTATCGTACATGGACCTTTATTTTATTTCTTGAGACTGGATTACTTATTTGCATTCAGTTTATTATAGTCATTGGCAGTGGATTTGTCTCCACCCGACTATTTGCTTTTCTTGATGGATACTTCTAGAGTTATCTTATTCCTGCTTGCTTAGTAGTTGTTATCTTTATTATGCTGGATGAGATTTAGATTGATATTGTGATCATGTTACTATTATGAGCTGGAGTTCATATACAACTTAGGCCTCATTCGTAGGTTCCATATATTGGAGTAACCTATGAGTGCATGCTAGCTGGTATTGTCCCATTCTGTTCCTATGTATTTAGAACTGGGGCGTGACATAATTTTATGGTGGCCCATGCAGGTCTGAGAATATTATTTCGGTTACGTTACTGTACCGAACAAGCCTGCATATAGGATTAAATTATAGGATCTCATCCATCTGCTTGACCATCCTTCTAGAATTTACTTCGAACTCTCGCTTGATTTCTTGATTGCATCCAGTTTGATTATGTTCTAACGTAATCTTATTCTCGTGTCTAGTGAGATGAATCTCAGAAGTGGACGCGTCGCCTCTCTTGCCATCACCCCAAGTAAGGCAGCAGCTCAGGAGGAGTAGGGTTCCCCGCAGTACCGGATGAGGTCCCCGACTACTCATCATCCAGGATAATCTTCACATCCAGAGATGGATGTACCACCTGGTTTTCAGAAACACCAGGTTCCTGGACCACAGATAGAACCACCAGAATTTCAGACAGGTGTACCTCAGGGAGGGTACATGCCATTTCTACAGTATGCACCATAGTTCGGACATCAGATATCGTACGCACCTCCCCAGCAGCCAGCTCCACCTAAGGATGGGACACAGATGTTCCAATTATTCCATGGGATGATGCAGGCCCAATGGAAGCAAAATGAGCTGATGTGACAGAATTTGAACTAGAATAAGGGAGGAACTATAGACAAGTTTAAGCAGATGAACCCTCCGCCTTTCAAGCGTACTGAGAACCCTAGTGAGGTTACTACTTGGCTGGTGAAGACGAAGAACTTGCTTGAGGCTTCCGAGCTGTCGAAGGAGAAGTGGATGGCAGTTATTCGACTACAGCTAGAGGATTTGGCACATCATTGGTGGGCAGACAAGAAAAATAGCCTGGGCATGAATATACCTTGGAAGGAGTTCAGCAGGTTGTTCAACGACCGGTTCTTTCCTACATCAGTCAAGTTTCAAATGCAGAACAAGTTTACCAACATGAGGCAGGGATCCATGACGATTGATGATATGATGTCGAGTTCAATCGGTTAAGTTATTTCACACCCTCTCTATTCCAGGATGTAGATGAGAGGGCCAAGAGATTCCATAGAGGCCTGAACTTTGAATTAAGGTAGTTGACTGGCATGGTAGCTCATACTATATATGCAGATGTTTTGAGTGCTATAAATATTCAGAAGACCATACGCAGTAAGGGAACAGTTGATCAGAGCCATGCTTCTCATGTAGTTTCAGCATCCAAGACAGCTCAAGGGGGCCTATGAGACATTTCGTATCTCAGCGGCAGCAGAGAGCATCACCTTACCAAGGTATGGAGCTTCCTACTTGCCAATTCCGTGTTAAGAAGGGACACCTGCAGAGGGACTGTCGTAAGAGGTTAGGATTATGCATGGTTTGTGGATCCAATCAGCACCATGCTCGAGACTGTACTTCAAGAAGACATCGGATTCAGAGGGCAACCTTTCCAACATTGAGGCCAGGCTAGCCGACTCAGAGGCCAGCAACACCAGAGTACCATATCCTCCAACAGTTACTGGATATCAGAGGGGCCCACCACTGCCTTCATTGTCACTACCACATTTTAAGAAAAAGGGTATTTTAGTAATTTCCTATTTAAATAAATATTATGCATGGTAAATAATTTTTGTTATATTATTTAATTGTTGTTGGATGTTATTTAATTATTTTGGACTTATTTTAGTAGACCCAACTAGTTTAGTTTGGACCCATGGACCAACATGAATTAAATAGTTAGACTTGGCCCATTTAGAAAGCCCATAGTTAAGGAGATGGATTAAATTAATTAAGTGATTAGACTAGAAGCTTCCTTCCTTAATTATTTCTTCATGAGAGGCCCCAAGGGGTACATTGGACATTTTACAATTTCTTGGGAGAGGGGCAAGGCCGGCCTATATAAAGAGGGGGGAAATTTCTCTCTCCTCTCATTCTCATTCCAAATCTAGATCTAGAATTTCCCACTCCCAAATTCCCTCCATTCTCATTCCAATTCCCTACCAAATTCATTTCAAATTCTTCCCAATTCACCATTAGAGAAGGAGGAAGCAAGGATCTAGAAGAAGGAAGCAAGGATCTACAAAGAGGAGCAAGGATCTACAATTTGGAAGCAAGTTCTTCTCAATTGGAGGTTTCATTGGGAATCCATCTCCCAATAGGTATAATTCAGTTTTTCCCAATAAAATAGCTTCTAAATCTGAGATTTAATCATGTAAAATCAACCTATATGTATGTACTACCCATAGGACTTTGTTTTGTGTTCATAGGAGACCCATGGGGAAAGTTATGGTGCTTTTTGTGTTAATTTTGTTGGAATTCCGAATTTACATTTTGTTGTGTGTATCAATTGATCCTATAGATCAATTGGACATGAGCTTATGTGTTTGGGGCTAGTGTCATGTCCATAATTTGGTACATGTGGTTCGTATCCCAACTATTTGGTGATACGTGTCATTTTGGGGGGTTTTTCTCCGACACGGGGCTTTGAACATGTCGTATTTTGACACGGACACATAGATCTACTTTTGACACTTTGATTTGTTCATAAATATTATTTGTGACATGTTTGTGTCCTTCGGGGTGCAATTGGTTGTGTGTTGGACTCGTGTCACATGCGTATCCTAGATCTAGTGGGATACGGTGTGATACTCTCCAATTGTGTGGATTTTTGAATAGATCTAATTATGTATGATTTAAATTCTTCAATTATAATTAGTAAATATATATAGATATTATATATTTATTTTAGTGTATTTATTATGATATTGTAGCATAGATCTATATTTTTATGTATTTTAATATGATGTATAAATATATGTATGTAGCTTTCTTGCATGCAATTATATATGTACTTATGTTAATAAAATATATTATACATAAATGTTTTATAAAATATATTAATGTATAATTATATTATTTATAATTATTATATAATTATTTAGATATTAATGAATGTATTTTTATGTGTGCTTCTAGCCATGTAAAATACGTACATTAATATGTGCATTGTGTTTTGTAACTAATAGTATTTAATTGTATATATATAAGTATATAGTTATTAATTGTTTTATATATATATATATATATATATATATATTGATTTATATGTTTATATATGTATTATATATATATATATATATATATATATTTATTTATTTATTTATTTATTTATGGTGACCGTAGGTTTAATGACAGTTAAAAACTGTCATTATTTCGATCGGTTACAGCAGCCGCTGTAACATTGGTTCGGCATTAATGACAGATCTGTCATTAATGCTGCGGACAGTTTTGAGCGGCAAATCCTTCAGCGACGGTTTCTGTGACAGTTTGAAACTGTCATCAAACGGTATCAGCAGTGGTTTATATATATAGTTTCTGTGACATAATTTCTGTGACAGTTGAGACTGTCACTATAAGCTATTTTATTTAAATCTTTGTTTTAGCTCACTGTTTTCAGTGACGATTTGGCAGATTTAATTTATATATTACATATTATATTTGTATATATATATATGTATATATATAGGTATTTTGTGAGGTATAATACTAATAATAATATATTATTCTATTTGGTTTGTATATACATTATTTAGAGTGTGCATTATTTGTATTATTAGTATTCTTGTGTGGGTATTGGGATCTAATTTTGATTCCTAAATTGTTGTATTTTATTTCTATATTAATTATATAGATGTCATGAGAGGTTGACCTTGGTTTGACCATGTTTGACTTTAGTTGACTTTAGAGTTGACCATAGTTGACTTTTAACTTAGAATTGATTTATTGACCTAGAAGTTGACTAGTTTGACTTGTTCTCTTTTCGGGACCTTGTATTAATGTGGTATTCTATATCTAGGTCTTCGAGGTACCGAGTCAGACATCTGTGAGACTGTTCTTTGGACTTCAGGTGAGTACATTCTCTGATAGTTTCTCATTTATGATATCCTCTATGTTCGTTGTATCTAGTGTAGATATACATGTTTCTCTTGACACTATGGTTACATGGATTGGTATATCCGGATCTCGTCATGAGATGTTATTCCTTGGTATATGGTGTATATGGTGCAAGTATTGTTTCATTGGTTATCTTGTACATGTACAGACACCGATTTTTGGGAGGAGTCGCTCTCTTCTTGGGAAATCTAGTGCCATTGCATACCGTGGTTGGATCTATTATACCAGTTGGGGGTGGGGAGTATTAGTATAGTTATGTGATCAAATCCCTATTGAATAAAGTATTGGTAAGCAAATAGTGTTGATCATGCACCGCACGTATGATTAGCCAGGCCGTATTGTATCTTGCCCAAGCCGATCACATGTTAAGCTAGTACTCACGCACTTAGACATTAGTATTATTGTTTCATTGGCATATTGTTCATTATTGTATTTCTTTCCAGTATTTCCTTATTGTCTATATATCTCTTGTATCTATTTTGTGCATCTTATTTATCCACAGCTCTTTACTGTTATATAGTTTTTATCATGGATTAGAACTGCTGTTAGAGATGTACTATGCTCCTTTCCTGACTGGATATATTTTTTCAGATGACACTGAGGAGTACCCTACCTATTATGGACCCCAGGATATTGTGGGTTTAGATTCGGAGACCCTGGCTCAAGAGGGACTTATCCCAACTGAGACAGTTGACCCTGGAGTGTAGCTTATAGTATGATAGTATTCTTTTGTACTGGATTTGTCTTCAGCTTATTTTTGTTACTCTTCAGACTCATTGATGTAGTATTTTAAACTCATGAGTTGATGACTATTCTATTCTTATCTGATCCGTGTTTATTCTATCTTAGTTCTGTGATTGAGTACACTATCTTATGGTGGTTCATTATATTAGATAGACTTTCTAGACAGCGTTCTACCGTCGATTCTGCGGCGTAGGCTGGACGTTGTTTCCGACTAGTACCCTTACCCTGGGTGCGGGTCGTGACACATTTTTGGTGGTGGCCCATGCAGGTCTAGCTTCACAAGTATGTGATGTCATGGTAGTGCGATAATTTAGTTGTACTACTGCGAGCCTGCAATAGGATATAGGATATAGGCTGAGATACTCAATCACATCTAGGAAAATTCTTTTATTTCATCTATTCTCCTTTGACATTGATACTTGAACCCTTAAACTGTCCTTTCTTTGATGTCTTACATCTTGTACTATATTAATTCTATTCTTCTTGATTCCATTCTAGCTTTAGCTTTGTTTGATAGTGGTGCTTCCCATAGTTTTGTATCTGTTTCTTTTGCTCTAAAGCATGGTTTGGTAGCTGAGTCTTTGCTTAGGACTTGCAAGATCATGATCGGGGGAGGCATTATCCTGGTTAATGATATTTGCAAGTATCGGAGAGTTACTCTGGGAGGCCGGGAGTTGAGTGCGTGTCTACTTGTAATGCCACTTCCAAGCTATGATATTGTACTTGGGATGGATTGGTTGAGTAGGCACCGTGCTAGCATAGACTGTAGAGGAGGTAGAGTTTTGTTTGGTCCGCTAGGAGAGCCAGAGTTCGAGTTTACTAGAGGAGCTGCGGAGCAGGACGAAGGTATTATTTGTGGAGCTTTGGTGGAAGACAAGGAGTTGCCACATCCGTTGATAGCAGAATTCTTGGATGTGTTTCCTGAGGAATTGCCAGGATTGCCGCCAGATCGAGATATTGAATTTTCTATAGATTTGGTGCCAGGTGCAAAACCAATTTCGTAACATGTCTATAGAGTAAACAACAGCGAGCTGGTCGAGTTGAAGAAGCAGGTGGACGAATTGCAGGATAAGGGGTTTATTAGATCGAGTTCTTCACCATGGGGAGCCCCGGTGTTGTTTGTACCGAAGAAGGATGGATCGGTGCGTATGTGCATTGATTACAGGGCTTTGAATAATCTCACTATCAAAAATAAGTATCCTTTGCCACGGATTGATGATCTGTTTGATCAGGTGAGTGGTGTGAAGGTATTTTCTAAGATAGATTTGAGATCAGGCTACCATCAGGTGAAGGTGAAGCCGGAGGACATACCGAAGACTGCTTTTAGAACTCGGTATGGTCAGTTCGAGTTTATGGTGATGCCGTTTGGTTTGACTAATGCACCGGCGATATTTATGAACTTGATGAACAAGGTATTCCACCAGTACCTTAACAAGTTCGTGGTGGTGTTCATCGACGACATACTCATATACTCGAGGACACCGGAGGAGCATGAAGAGCATTTGAGGATTGTGTTGGATATGCTAAGGAAGGAGAAGCTTTATGAAAAGTTGTCCAAGTGTGAGTTTTTCCTGGACAAGGTGGAATTCTTGGGGCATGTTATGACTGGTGATGGTATTTCAGTGGATCCGAAGAAGATTTCAGCAGTGGAATCTTGGAAGACTCCGAGTTCGGTAGCAGAGATCAGGAGTTTCTTGGGATTGGCAGGCTACTACAAGAAGTTTGTGCAAGATTTTTCGAGGATTGCCGAGCCGATGACCAGACTCACAAGGAAGGATGTGGAGTTTGTTTGGACGGAGGATTGCCAGGTTTCTTTTGAAGAGTTGAAGAAGAGGTGGACGTCTGCTCCTATTTTGACGTTGCCATCAGGGTCCGGAGGTTTCACTATTTATAGTGATGCATCGGGAAAGGGTTTGGGTTGTGTTCTTCAGCAGCATGGGAAAATGATTGCCTATGCATCCAGGCAATTACGTCCTCATGAAAAGAACTATCCTACCCATGATTTGGAGTTGGCAGCTGTCATATTTGCCCTAAAGTTGTGGAAACATTATTTGTACGGAGAGCGTGTGGAGATCTTCACAGACCACAAAAGCTTGAAGTACGTTTTCACGCAGAAGGAGTTGAACATGAGGCAGCATCGGTGGTTGGAATTGATGAAGGATTTTGATATCGCTTTGCAATATCATCCTGGGAAAGCCAATGTAGTTGCCGATGCTTTGAGCAGGTATCCGGTAGCTATGTTCTTGACGCAGGATCGATATCTGTTGGAGGACTTGGAGAGCTTGGGCATTGAGGTGATTGTTCCTAGGTGTGCTATGCAGATGTGGGGATTGCAGATACACTCAGATTTGATGGACAGGATCAAGGCAGCACAGTATGATGATGTATCTTTGAGGAGTATCAGAGCTCAGGTGAGAGCAGGATTGGAGGATGATTTCACTATTGCAGAGGATGGATCCTTGAGGCATGGAGTTAGATTGTGTGTGCCTAGTGGGGAGTTGTGCGAGGAGGTGTTGCAGGAAGCGCATCGCTCTCAGTATTCCATACATCCAGGTGCTAACAAGATATATCGGGATATGCGAGAGAGTGTGTGGTGGTATGGCATGAAGAGGGAAGTGGCACAGTTTGTATCCAGATGCTTAGTGTGCCAGCAGGTGAAAGCCGAGAGGCAGAGGCCAGGAGGGTTACTTCAGCCATTACCCATTCCAGAGTGGAAGTGGGAACACATTACTATGGATTTTGTATCCGGACTTCCACGATCTCCAGGAGGAAAAGACGCAATTTGGGTCATTGTTGATAGGTTGACCAAGTCGGCCCACTTTTTGCCTTTCAAGGTGGGTTTGTCTACGGAGAAGCTGGCAGAGATGTATGTGAGGCAGATCGTTAGGATACATGGAGTTCCCGTCAGCATAGTCTCAGATCGGGATAGTCGTTTCACTTCTCATTTCTGGAGGAGTTTGCAGGAGAGTTTGGGCACTCAGCTCAAATTCAGTACTGCATATCATCTCCAGACAGATGAGCAGTCTGAGCGGACTATCCAGACTCTCGAGGATATGTTGCGCACTTGTGTACTAGATTTCGGGGGTTCTTGGGAGGACCATCTCTATTTGGTAGAGTTTGCTTACAACAACAGTTACCAGGCCAGTATAGAGATGTCACCTTTTGAAGCTCTATATGGTCGGAGGTGTCGTACTCCTTTGTCTTGGGACGATATTGGAGAGAGAATTTTGCTTGGGCCAGAGATAGTTGTGGATGCAGCGAAGAAGGTTCATTTGATCAGAGACAGACTTCGAGTGGCGCAGGACAGATAGCGGTATTGGGCCGATAGCCATCAAAGACCTTTGGAGTTTGAGGTATAGTTTAGATTTTGTTTGTGCTTGTTCTTGTTTATTATAGATTAAGTTCTTAAGATGATGTTTTGTTCTAGGTGGGTGATTTGGTATTTCTGAGGATTTCTCCGACACGAGGCACGATTCGCTTCGGTGGAGGCGGAAAGCTTAGTCCGCAATTCATCGGACCTTTCACTATTCTAGAGAGGGTCGGTGCAGTTGCTTATAGACTAGACTTGCCACCTGCATTGGAGGGAGTGCACAACGTGTTTCATGTGTCACAGTTGAGACGATACGTGGCAGATCCTAGTCATGTATTGGATCACTCAGAGATAGAGGTGGGCCCTACTCTTAGCTATCCAGAGCAGCCAGTTGAGATTCTGGATCGGAGAGAGAAGGTGCTGAGGAACCAGACTATTCCTTTGGTACGCGTCGCATGGAGGCATCACTCTCCGGGGGAGTCTACCTGGGAGAGAGAGGATGACATGCGAGAGCGTTATCCATATTTGTTTGTACCTTGAGGTATGTTATTTTCTAGTTATATTCTATTCATTAGTTAATTGTGATTCTTTAGTTCTGTTCTGTGATTTTCTGGGGGTAGTTTTCATCTTTAAATTTCGAGGACGAAATTATTTTAAGGAGGGTAGACTTGTCACTACCACATTTTAGGAAAAAGGGTATTTTAGTAATTTCCTATTTAAATAAATATTGTGCATGGTAAATAATTTTTGTTTTATTATTTAATTATTGTTGGATGTTATTTAATTATTTTGGACTTATTTTAGTAGACCCAACTAGTTTAGTTTGGACCCATGGACCAACATGAATTAAATAGTTAGACTTGGCCCATTTAGAAAGCCCATAGTTAAGGAGATGGATTAAATTAATTAAGTGATTAGACTAGAAGCTTCCTTCCTTAATTATTTCTTCATGAGAGGCCCCAAGGGGTACATTGGACATTTTACAATTTCTTGGGAGAGGGGCAAGGCCGGCCTATATAAAGAGGGGGGAAATTTCTCTCTCCTCTCATTCTCATTCCAAATCTAGATCTAGAATTTCCCACTCCCAAATTCCCTCCATTCTCATTCCAATTTCCTACCAAATTCATTTCAAATTCTTTCCAATTCACCATTAGAGAAGGAGGAAGCAAGGATCTAGAAGAAGGAAGCAAGGATCTATAAAGAGGAGCAAGGATCTACAATTTGGAAGCAAGTTCTTCTCAATTGGAGGTTTCATTAGGAATCCATCTCCCAATAGGTATAATTCAGTTTTTCCCATTAAAATAGCTTCTAAATCTGAGATTTAATCATGTAAAATCAACCTATATGTATGTACTACCCATAGGACTTTGTTTTGTGTTCAAGGGAGACCCATGGAGAAAGTTATGGTGCTTTTTGTGTTAATTTTGTTGGAATTCCGAATTTACATTTTGTTGTGTGTATCAATTGATCCTATAGATCAATTGGACATGAGCTTATGTGTTTGGGGCTAGTGTCATGTCCATAATTTGGTACATGTGGTTCGTATCCCAACTATTTGATGATACGTGTCATTTTGGGGGTTTTTTCTCCGACACGGGATTTTGAACATGTCGTATTTTGACACGGACACATAGATCTACTTTTGACACTTTGATTTGTTCATAAATATTATTTGTGACATGTTTGTGTCCTTCGGGGTGCAATTGGTTGTGTGTTGGACTCGTGTCACATGCGTATCCTAGATCTAGTGGGATACGGTGTGATACTCTCCAATTGTGTGGATTTTTGAATAGATCTAATTATGTATGGTTTAAATTCTTCAATTATAATTAGTAAATATATATAGATATTATATATTTATTTTAGTGTATTTATTATGATATTGTAGCATAGATCTATATTTTTATGTATTTTAATATGATGTATAAATATATGTATGTAGCTTTCTTGCATGCAATTATATATGTACTTATGTTAATAAAATATATTATACATAAATGTTTTATAAAATATATTAATGTATAATTATATTATTTATAATTATTATATAATTATTTGGATATTAATGAATGTATTTTTATGTGTGCTTCTAGCCATGTAAAATACGTACATTAATATGTGCATTGTGTTTTGTAACTAATAGTATTTAATTGTATATATATAAGTATATAGTTATTAATTGTTTTATATATATATATATATATATATATATATATATATTGATTTATATGTTTATATATGTATTATATATATATATATATATATTTATTTATTTTTGGTGACCGTAGGTTTAATGACAGTTGAAAACTGTCATTATTTCGATCGGTTACAGCAGCCGCTGTAACAGTGGTTCGGCATTAATGACAGATCTGTCATTAATGCTGCGGACAGTTTTGAGCGGCATATCCTTCAGCGACGGTTTCTGTGACAGTTTGAAACTGTCATCAAACGGTATCAGCAGTGGTTTATATATATAGTTTCTGTGACATAATTTCTGTGACAGTTGAGACTGTCACTATAAGCTATTTTATTTAAATCTTTGTTTTAGCTCACTGTTTTCAGTGACGATTTGGCAGATTTAATTTATATATTACATATTATATTTATATATATATATGTATATATATAGGTGTTTTGTGAGGTATAATACTAATAATAATATATTATTCTATTTGGTTTGTATATACATTATTTAGAGTGTGCATTATTTGTATTATTAGTATTCTTGTGTGGGTATCTATTGGGATCTAATTTTGATTCCTAAATTATTGTATTTTATTTCTATATTAATTATATAGATGCCTTGAGACGTTGACCTTGGTTTGACCATGTTTGACTTTAGTTGACTTTAGAGTTGACCATAGTTGACTTTTAACTTAGAATTGATTTATTGACCTAGAAGTTGACTAGTTTGACTTGTTCTCTTTCCGGGATCTTGTATTAATGTGGTATTCTATATCTAGGTCTTCGAGGTACCGAGTCAGACATCTGTGAGACTGTTCTTTGGACTTCAGGCGAGTACATTTTCTGATAGTTTCTCATTTATGATATCCTCTATGTTCGTTGTATCTAGTGTAGATATACATGTTTCTCTTGACACTATGGTTACACGGATTGGTATATCCGGATCTCGTCATGAGATGTTATTTCTTGGTATATGGTGTATATGGTGCAAGTATTGTTTCATTGGTTATCTTGTACATGTACAGACACCGATTTTCGGGAGGAGTCGCTCTCTTCTTGGGAAATCTAGTGCCATAGCATACCGTGGTTGGATCTATTATACCAGTTGGGGTGGGGAGTATTAGTATAGATATGTGATCAAATCCCTATTGAATAAAGTATTGGTAAGCGAATAGTATTGATCATGCACCGCACGTATGATTAGCCAGGCCGCATTGTATCTTGCCCAAGACGATCACATGTTAAGCTAGTACTCACACACTTAGACATTAGTATTATTATTTCATTGGCATATTGTTCATTATTGTATTTCTTTCCAGTATTTCCTTATTGTCTATATATCTCTTGTATCTATTTTGTGCATCTTGTTTATCCACAGCTATTTACTGTTACATAGTTTTTATCATGGATTAGAACTGCTGTTAGAGATGTACTCTGCTCCTTTCCTGACTGGATATATTTTTTCAGATGACACTGAGGAGTACCCTACCTATTATGGACCCCAGGATGTTGTGGGTTTAGATTCGGAGACCCTGGCTCAGGAGGGACTTATCCCAACTGAGACAGTTGACCCTGGAGTGTAGCTTGTAGTATGATAGTATTCTTTTGTACTGGATTTGTCTCCAGCTTATTTTTGTTACTCTTCAGACTCATTGATGTAGTATTTTAAACTCATGAGTTGATGACTATTCTATTCTTATCTGATCCGTGTTCATTCTATCTTAGTTCTGTGATTGAGTACACTATCTTTTGGTGGTTCATTATATTAGATAGACTTTCTAGACAGCGTTCTACCGCCGATTCTGCGGCGTAGGCTGGGCGTTATTTCCGACTAGTACCCTTACCCCGGGTGCGGGTCGTGACATTCATAGTCTACTCAGTACAACCAGGCCAGGAACCAGACAGGCAACCAGAGGCAGGGACAGGCTTTATCTATGGCAGTGGAGGATGTTGGGCCAGAAGGAGAAGTGATAGCAGGTACTCTTATTGTTACATCATTTCCTGCTGTGATACTATTTAATTTTGGTTCCACACACTCATTCATATCTACTAACTTTCTTGCTATGCATAGAGTAGCTACTTCATCGTTGTCTAAGAATGTTAGAATTCTTACTAGAGGAGGGATAGTGCCTGTTAGTGACACTTGTAGATCATGCTCTATAGTTTTTTATAGTAGAGAGTTGAGAGCTCGACTTTTAGTTTTTCCTATGCCAAATTTTGATGTGGTTCTTGGTATGGACATGTTAAGCCAGTATCATGCTACTTTGGATTGCCATAGAGGCAGTGTCATATTCAGACCACTAGAGCAACAAGAGTTAGAGTTCTGTAGAGAGCCTTCATTTAGGGATGGCCAGTCAACTAATGGAACTCAAATAGCGATGGAGGAGGTATTGCATCCGTCGATCATAGTTGGGTACCAAGATGTGTTTCCAGAGGATCTAGCAGGATTACCACCTGATAGGGAGATACAATTTACTATAGAGTTGATCCCGGGAACCGAACCAATATTTTTCTATGTGTACCAGCTAGCACCGAACGAGTTGAATGAATTGAAGACCCAGATAGATGAGCTTTTGGACAAGGGGTTGATCCGAGTTAGTGCTTCACAAAGGGGATCTCTAGTCTTATTTGTGCCGAAGAAGGATGGATTGGTACGTTTGTGCATTGACTACAGGAGGTTGAATGCAGCGACGGTGAAGAATAAGTATCATATACCATGTATCGATGACTTATTTGATCAGCTATGTGGCGCACGGGTATTCTCGAAGATTGATCTCAGGTCCGACTACCACCAGATAAAGGTTTGGATGGAGAATATTCCGAAGACAGCCTTCCGGACTAGATATGGACACTATAAGTTTCTCGTGATGTCGTTTGGTTTAACCAACATGCCAGCTGTGTTCATGAACCTTATGTCATGCCCCAGTCTCAAAATACGTAGGACTAGAAATACGTAACATGCTAGCTCGCATTCGATAAGAATCAGATTCGACTCGAATACGTATAAGTTGTACTTTAATGATCACTAACTAGATAATACAGTAAATATAACTATATCTCAATCCATGATAAAATAAAATACAAGAATCAGTTACATGTGCTAAAGTCGGTAGCCCAGTAACACACAAGATCGAATAGACTCAAGAAAGAAATATGAGTCTATAAAACTAGGCCATAACAGCAGAAATAAGTGACGAGAAACAATAAACATAACGGCAATAGAAATGATAACAGTACCTGAGTCCAATGCCCGCATGACAAAGCAACACACCTCAACAACTCCAGGCAGGCTCCAAAATTGTCTATGCTGCAAAACTGGCAAGGGACCAGGTCCTCAGAGGGACGTAACAAGATACATAGAAGCATGCCAATCATAAACTAAATATAAACATATATACTGGATAAACTAACCAAGCTACGTGAATAAAATTGAGGATAACCATAGCACGAATGGGATGTCTGGATAAAAAAATAGGATGGGCATAGTTCTCTTGGAGATCCAGGGGCTACGTGCATAACGTCACATGTCAGAGGCCGCCAAGTAAATATAGGGTCGTCATTACTCACGTCTCCAACGGAACGTATGACCTGCATAGGGAAAGTGTAAAGTAGCCCAAACGACTCATGTATATCCTTCCCACCCAAATAACTGTCCGAATTGTATCTATGACACGACATGTCCATTTTCTCAGAACTAATTCCAATGAATGCATCATAACACAATAAATATGACTAAGCCGACACACGTCCCTTATGCATCAAGAGCGACCCGAATATGAGGATCCGTTCCCTCATGCGTATCACACATCTGTGTATATACAAAGTACGTATCAACGTTATGGAGATATAAGAATACCTTACAAATATAGGGTGGTCACATAACTCTAGGTCAATGTGCATAATGAATAAAATAAAGACGGCGCAATCTGCCGTTGCACCCAAGTCTACCTTGGACGCACAATTTTTATAGAAAATAACTAAATAAATAAATAAATAAGTAACATAAATGTAATATACAGTACAAAATATAAATAAACAATCATCATGGCAAGGTATACTTGCCTAGATTCAGGATGATGGTATGGCAAAGTCCAGGTGGCGAGCTCGATACGTCAACTACTTCCAAAGAGGTAGAATTCGCACGAACGTCTTCGGATGCTGAAACAAACATAACCAACATTTCCAAATTATAAGAAATAGTTAGGATTGACTACCCATAAGTTCAATTTGGACACAGGGGCTAAAATGGCAATTTTGGGCTAAAGCGGGGTCCACATGTGGCCCACTCGCACCAAAAAATATGCCGAAGACAAAGTTCTCCAAATTTGGCAAACTTAGTGTATACGAGTCCAGAACAATGATACAAAACCAACGGAATATTCAGAACTGGTTTTCGGTGAACCGATCATGAAATCGTTCGTCAAGTAGGACCGTGGGGTCCACGAAACGGCATTTCGTCAAAGTTCTCAGAATCGAACCAAACTTGGGTCACAGGACCAGCGTAACGCTGCGAATCCGATGGCTCAAGTTTTGTTGTGAAATGATAAGTACACACAAAATAATTATACAAATTCAGAAAAGGTCGATATAAGATTTTTTGGCGGATACGCGTTGATTCTGGCGTACGCACACGTCCAAATCAAGTTCCACAAAATCACACGTGCACGTTTATGATACGCGTCTTTCGATATAATTTGCACACAACGAAGTTGTCTCGTTTAGCGGTACGCACTCCGTATCAAAGAATTTTGGGTTTAGAATACAGATTTTTCCGAGATTTCAATTATGAATAACAGCAATATAAAATAAAATAAAATAAACTAATTTAAGGGATTAAATCTTGGTTATGTTATCTACAATCTGGAAAAAGAAATTTGAGTTTTGGTTCATTGGTTTGAAAGAAAATGGCTTTAAAAAACGGAGGGTTGGGACAGTTTCTAATAATCCCTAAATCAAGTTTTTCTTTATTTTGGATCACGATTTGCGGTCAACATAGAACAAATTAAAATAAACTATTTGAAGGTATCCCTAGATGGTTATGTTGTGAACACGTACGAAGAAATCGTTTGTGAAACGGAGCCAAGCTGGGAGAGAACTTACGTAGAATTTGGGATCGCGAAGTCGTTTGCTAATGTTGCTCAGGTGCAACCGAACTCGCTGTCCGCGTCGACGGTCGACGGCGGCGCTCCGACGCTCGTAGTGGCGCCTGGCAGTGTGGCCTGGTCGTGGACTGGGTTCTCGCGCGAACAGGAAAGGAGGGGAGGGGTGCAGCTACTGTTGTTTGGTTTAGAGTTAGGTTTTGATGTTCTCTTTCATATATATATATATATATATATATATATATATATATATATATATATATATATATATATATATATATATATGTCGATAGAGGGATCGGGTGGGGGAAATGGGTCAGGGGGTCGGATGAGGGGTCTGGGTAGAGGGTTGTGGTTTGGGGATTTTTGTTTTATTTTGATTTATTTTCTTTTTCTTTCTCCTTTTCTTTTTCTCTTTGTTATTCTTTATATATAAATTATCTAAATTTAAATTTGTATATGACTAAATTTCTAGAAACCTTTATAATAATTTTTCAAATAAATTTTTTATACCAACCAAAATTTTGTCAAATAGTTTTTATTACTAATATAATTAAATACTTTTATAAGTTAAATGAATCGTAGTATTATATTTTTCTGATAATAACTAAAATTCCTATAATTACATTAAAATAATAAAAAATAAAATAAAAAATTGTCGGGATTTACAATATACCCAACTTATAAAAAAATTGTCCTCGAAATTAAAAAAAATAAACATGACAGAAAGGAGTGAGTTGATTCTCTACGGAAGAAAGATAAATACTTGGCGTATCGAGTTCAAAAATAAGACGCGATCGAAAGATAAGGGATGTACAAAAGAAAAATAATTGAAGTATGCAAGGTCACACTTGATTATCCAAAAGATGGGGGATGCAATTTTCAATGGGATCCTAGTTTGCCGTCATATTCTAAGAACAATGGTACGCTTAATCAAATTCTCTACCCAACTTATAAGAATTAAGTTGGCTGTGAAAACTTTGGTCATACTCCTATTTAAAAGGGTTATAGAAGGCCTTACTTTAAGAAAGGATATGAGATACTGATGCTTTTGTAACCGTAGTCACTAACTAACAAAGGAACTATATGTACTACCATAATGTTATTGAGTCGATAACTTCATAAAGAAATTTTATCGGTTCTCATTGCTCCTAGTTAGGTCATGAGTTTATAAGATAATAGAAAAATTCTTCTTCAAATAAAACTAGGGTAAGATGGTACAGGGGAATACGTTCATCATATATCATGGATGTCGATGAATGGTTCGATAATATGTGTCAAAAGGTAATATAATTGGTAAAGGTGACTAACCTTGTGTAGAGAGTATAAGGGGGCTCAATTTAATGCAATACAAGTATCATGGACGTAGCTTGGCTTAAGTGGGATACATATATATCAGTGGTTAGGGTAATTAGGTTGCCGATGTACGATTTAATTTAACAATGACGGAATTGAATATTTAAGTATAGATTTTTAGAAGGAGATATATCGCGAATGTTGTAGGGTCTATATGGAGCATGGAAGTGTACCTTTGGGAGCAATAGCTGGGTTATGAGTAAGGTAGGTCCAGTTAGGCTCATGAATATCAAAGTTATCAGAAGAATTGAGTCGGTATTGCGTATTAAAATTGCCCACAATAAAAAATGATATATATGTGTTACTTGTTTGCACAAATGCATCGCGAATATTGTACGTCTAACAAGAAATATGGGAAGACCAGTTTGTGAGTGATAGTCATATCATGGATGTATAGTGGCTAGTCTAGGTTATAAGGGTAAAATTTATTGGAAAAAAAGGATAGTGTTGTGCTCTAAATACCCGAGCCGCAACAAAGGGTATCAAGGTTATAAGATTAAAGAAGTAATTTAATTTTTTTGTGATTAAACCTAATTACTACCAAATAAATTTAAATTTATCCAGAAATTCAAAAATAATCCTATACTAAAACAAGGGGCTTACCCTCTACTCAACTCTTAAAATTTAAGTTGGTATCAAAACTAAAGTCATGGTCCTGCTAACAAGATTTATGGAAGGGCCTATTTCCTAATAAGGATACAAGAACTCTAGGGTTTACTGGTCGTAATCAAAGATTCTTTAAGAGAACCTAGATTCTATCAGGGTACTATTGGTCAACAACTCTATAAGAGAAATTGCTACCAAAATAATATTTCTTATGTAGTTTATGTCTTAAACAAAATAGAAGAAAGGACTTGGTCGGGTATAACTAGGGCAAGGTGTACAGAGGCTTCGATCATTACATGGCATTGATGACGAAGGAAAGAATTGAGGGAATCACGAAGGAAGGAATCTACAGAACAAGACAAGAAAAATTTATAATAAGTCTAGGAAGTATGGTCACAGGGTTGATTAAGGTATGATTAGACAAGTACCTTGAGAATCAAGTCATAGTGACTGGATCAAAAAATTAGAAATAGAAAAGAACTAATACTTACGGTGAGATGGATATTAACACCATAAAGAGGGTACTAACCAAATGATTGATTTGCTAAAGGGCACGACCAGGAAGGGAAGGAGGATCTACTCAATTATAATAATTAGAAGGATCATTGTTGCAAAAGTACGAGGCTATATATGCAAAACAAAATAATAATTTATTGATATAAAAGATAGGAATATAGTCGATGCAGTAATACAACTAATCTTTAAACTCAATACTATATGTAAACCCTCTCACACAAAATTAGGCCTATTTGGCTTAGATAGTGAAACTAGGGCTACTGTGAATCCAATTAGAAATAGAACACGGCATTTTATTTAATTATATAATATTTATATCACTTAGTGTACCGTACAATTGCTTCGATAATTGGAGCACTACACTAGCCATTTCTTTCCTACAAATTTTACATCCTTGTCTTAGACATGTCAGTCATATATTTTGACCTTTGTATAACTTATAACTACGCTTTCTTGTGCTATATTTTAGTCGTACGATATTCGTCGCGGACGTTATTTCTTAATTCTAAATAAATCTAACTTTGTATCCTTGTGTGTTCCAATCGAAATTGGAGACACAATCTTGACCCGTTTTGTGCAACCCAAACTATGATAATATTCTATTCTGAGTCCTCTATGTCCATGACACTTGTATCCCATCTAATTTTAGCCCCATGTACTTCCAAATAATTTAAGAACACCATTTGCATTAATTTTAATTAATTTAATCCAATTTCTAGCTTTGTGTAATTTTTTAATTGTTTGGCACTTTTATGCAAAAATGCATTAAGGTGTCCACACCATTGGACAATACAGGAAGAAACCTATTTTTTCTTTTATTATTTGGTCATGTGAATTTTCCCCATGATTTTTGTAGTATGTAGCATCACCATCACCCCCATCTAATCCTAGCCTTGCATTTTAAACAATACAAATTCTAGCCCTCCAAATATCCCCATGTGAGGCCAAGCCCATCCCAAGAGGATGTTGACCAAGCCCAAATTTTTAGGTCAAACACTCAACCCTCCATCACATGTATAAATATCATTTTCCTATTTGTATTCATCCCCACAAAAACCCAAAACCTACACCTAGCCGACTACACCAATCTTCCCTTCTCCTGTTCACCTCCTTCCCCGTGCAGACTCACCGGAGCAGTCCCGGCAGCACCATCGAATCTCGGCCATCCACGACGAATAGTCTCCTTCCCCACGCCGAGCTCCCCCGCTGTCAACAACTCCAGCATCTTCCCGAGCAATACAGCAGCCAACCCGATCCCCGAGCCGACCTCCATCTCCGGTCAGCCCCGACTCCCCGGCCAGTCCTCCATCACCACCCTCGACACGACTCACCGCCACCACCGTCGTCTCCGACGCCGTTCTCCTCCCTCGACTCCCCTCACCGCCGGAGCACACGACCACGACCGACTTCTCCACCCGCCGTTGTCCCCATCTCGACCTTCCTGCACCTCGACCACTACCACTGTCCTTATCTCCTCCTCCTTCGCCTGAGCCCACTTGCCGGACCTCCATGTCCTCTGCCTCGACCATTCACGATCGGATGCACACCACCAACTGCACCACACCACCAACAGCCACCCTCTCCTTCCCTCGACCCGCCTGACCTCAACCCGGCTCCGCCCTGACCTCCTCCTATTTCCTGTCAGCCTCCTCTTCCACCTCCCTGTCCTCTTCCTTCCCCTCGTTAACTTCCTCGCCGGACTCCGACAGTAGGATCACCTCATCATCATCTCCAATCATTATCATCATCATCACCCCATCGTCACCATCATCATCATCATCATCTCCAATCATTATCATCATCATCATCACCCCATCATCACCATCATCATCATCATCATCATCATCTCCTATCATTATCACCATCATCATCACCATCATCATGCTCATTATTACCCTCGTCATCATCATCCACATCATCGTCATCGTCGTCCCCGTGAGCGTACCTCGAGGTTCGAACCTATCCCTCTTCTTCTTTTTATGTGTGCTTGTATGTATGCCAGTAGGATATTAGTATTGCTTTACCACAGTTAGTTGACATCAGACCCTGAGTCGATGAACCCAACGCATATACGTATACGTACGCTTATGCGTATATTATTCAATTTGGTATATATATATATATATATATATATATGTGTGTGTGTGTGTGTGTGTGTGTGTGTGTGTGTGTATTAAATAATTAAGTAAATACTAAATAATAATTATGACTATATATGTGTTTAGACTGTACGACCCTAGGATACCGTGGATTTTGCCTGCATATTTACCTTAACCTCGTGACCAGAATATTAGGGAATTTTCTGCCTTGTGTACACCAACGTACTGGCTAGACTAGTATTAGTTGACAGTCTGATTGTGTATAGCATTTGAAGACGTGACACCCGCGTAATTAGATGCGCATTTGACTATGTTAGTTGACTAGTGTCACCCCTAGCGTACCCTCTGTGTCCAGTGTAAATATGGTTGTGTATGTGCTAATATAATGGCTGATGTTGTATTGTATTATATTATATGTATATAGGATATCGGATTGTTCTGCACGACTTCAGGAGCAGGTTATTGGTGTAAACCCCCTGATTTCTCAAAATTTTCAAAACTGGATTTTTCACAATTTTTTGGAATTTTCTGGGAATTTTCTGTAATTTAGAAACAGGGTTTTATTTATTCAATAATTTTTAATTGATATTAAACAATATTAAAATACTATGAAAATAATATTTTTGGATGTAAAATGAAAAACTGGACTTAGGGCAATTTTTCTGGAATTTATCGGACCCCGGACCTATTTTTAAATGCCTAAAAACTATTTATTTAATTATTTAATTATTTATTTATTAATTTATTTATTATTACTATTTTTTATTATTATTATTGTTTTTTTTATTTTTATTTTTTTATTTTCGGGCCCGGCCCGGCCCAGTGGGCCGAGCCCAGCAGCCCGGCCCAGACCCTGCCCAGCGGGTCGGGTCGGATCCGCCGCCGCCCGACCCGCAAACCCGAAACCGCGTCTCCCCCACGAACCCCAGCTTCCCCCCCCCCCCCCGCGTCTCCCGTCGCACCCGCCGGCGCTCCGCCCGCTCCGCTCGGCCGCACGTCGCCCAGCCTCCGCTCCGCTCGCCCACGACTCCACCTTCCCCGCCTCTCCCCCGCCTCGCCCGGAGCCGACCTCCCCTATAAAACCCTCCCATTCTTCCTCCTCCGGCAACCCGCCACCCGCTCAGCCACCGCTGCCACGCTCCACCGCAGCCGCCGCCTCGCCGACGATGTCGCCCCACTGCCCGCTGCACCGCCCCTCCTCTTCTCCTCCTCCTTCCCCCTCTCGCCGTCGACCGCCGGCAGCAACAGCAGCGAGCACAGCAGCAGTCACAGCAGCGCCCAGCGCCGCCTCCGCCGCCTCCCAGTGCGCCGTCGCGCTTCCCCGGCCCCCTCCGCCGTTGCCGCAGTCGCCCAGCAACCGTCCCAGCCGCCGGAGCCCCGCCGCAGAGCACCGGAACCCTAACCCTAAATTCAATTTCGAATCCGACACGTGTCGGACATGTGTCGGACACGATTCGAACCTCGGTTTTTAGGCCCAGTTCAGGTGCGTGTAACTTTTTGCTCGTAGCTCCGTTTTTTATTCCGCAAATTGCGTTGCGAAGCCTGTATAACCCTCTCGGTGTCCGGACAAACTGTTCGGGATATCGCGTCCTGTGGTGATCGTACACCGCGATCCAAAAACAGGAAAAACCAGACCCTGTTTCACCCCGGAACCGAGTACGCCCCGCCAAACGGGACGACTTGGTCGTGTGCGGTCTTCACAGACATGAGCGCCTCGTCGATATGGACGTGTGGAATTTCGCAGAAGCTGATTCGGGTGTGCGTGCACACCGGAATCAACGCGTATCCGCGGACATCGCCCCGTATCCGACTTTTCTGCAATTCGACCTAACTTTGTGTACACACTTCGGATCGAGACGAAACTTGTGCCATCGGACTCGTAGCGATACGCTGGTCCTGTGGGTCAAGTTTGGTTCGATTCTGAGAACGTTGACGAAATCGCGTGTCGTGGGCCCCACAGGCCCCGCTCGACGGGCGATTTTGTGATCGGCTCATCGGAATCCAAATCTGAAAGTTTTGTTGGGTTCATATCAGCGTTCCTGACCTGTTGACACTAAGTTTGGTGAATTTGGAGACCGTTGACCCGGACGTGTTTTTCGGTGCAAAGCGGGCCTACCGGTGGACCCCGTTTTGACCCGAAACTGTCGTTTCTGCCCTTGTCTCCAAATTGGACCCAAGGACAGGCGTTTCTAGCTGATTGATATTTTCTGGATCTGATGGTGATGTTTGTTTCAGCAACCGGAGTACCGCCTGCAATTCCCGTCGAAGTCAGAACTGCAAACATAGCCGGAACCACAGGCAAGTGTACCTTGCCAAACCCTGCAGCTTGCTATTTATTTTCTGGACTTAATTATGCATTAGTGGGCAAGTAAAGCTTGCCAATTCTCAGTAATTCTTGACATAGTATTTTACTTGATTTCTTGTGAAATTAAATGTAACTTGTTTTAACTGCTTAACCTAGGAAACGTGTGACGTGCTTAGTGTCCGATCACAGTCGGGTGCCAACCCCGTACGCGGAGTTGGGTACGTCATTAGAGATGGACATTCGATACCCTTACTCTTGGTACTTGTCTTATCAAGTACTCCAGAACCCAGGACACTTGACACTATTCATGAGACAGAGTCTTCCCGAGATATTCGTGGTGATTCTGTATAGGATACAGGACTTGACAGAGGTATTTATTT